>CM030358.1:453163825-453358825 GCA_017893485.1 Hemerocallis citrina | reverse complement strand
TAATATATATATAGAAAAATGTTAATATGAGATGGTGAGATGGGTGAGATCAAAATGTTTTTTGAGAGATGAGCAATTTGAGTTAACCAAATATCAATCACACCGTTCACATCACTCTGCATGTCATTTAGATAGTGTGCACAAAATTTCAGGAGATTTTGAAACCTCTAGCCTATGCATAAAAAACGTTTAAATAAATGCTTGTATATGTATTTCGCACCATCTTCATCATATTTCATCATGTGTTGAACGCTTTGATGCATAGGCTAGAGGTCTCCAAATCGCTTGCAATTTTGTAGACGTCATCTATATAACATGTAGAATGATGTGAACGGTGTGATCGATATTTGGATGATTCAAACCACTCATCTTACAAAAAAACACTCCATTTCACCATCTCACCACTCATTTAGAGAATATTTACTTTTTCTTACGGAAATTAATGTTTCTTATCTATTTTTTGTGCACCTTGTGTCATTTAAGTGATTATTGTGCACTTTGAAATTTTATATTCATTGTGTTTATGTTATATGGTTTACTGTTTGGTCTTGATTTGTTTACTAGACAACAACCCCAAGTCTTATTTTTTTATGGAAGTAGCACTTGTGATTGCTAAGAATAGATTGACTGAAGTAACACTATATTGTTTTAATGGTTATTTTACAGGATCTGATAGGTCTTCTCAAGTCCCTTATGATCTTTTAACACAAACTAGCTACTTTTTGGGAATTTGATGTTAAATAAAAAAGAAGGTAACTTATATCATACTTGTCTGCAGTAACCTCATCTAGTAGCACGTATCTTATGGGCAATGCTATTTTGTGTTTTATGTTGTGCTTTAACCTTTTTAGTTTATATTGAATTTGGCATTATTTTATATGTTTATAAATTTTGGTTTTATACTTTCAGAGAAGCTCTACTTCATTTGATTTTGAGTTCGAGTCATACAACTACAGTGACTTTGACATCGCAAATCACTTTAATGAATATGTAGGTTATGAATGTGACTACAGTCTACAGCTTGTATGTATTTTTTGATAGTTTATTAATCTTTTTTTTCAAATGCTTTGGTTCTTTGTGTGCTAATTCTTGGTAAATCACATATATTTTAGGTACCCAGATCATGATGCACAATACCATTTCTTCAATATTGTCAATATTGAAAACAAAGATTAACAAAATTGTGAAGCATCCTTCCAGATCAAGAGGAAACCCCAAGTTAGAAGTACTTTTGAAAACATTCGTTGTATTTCTTAGAGTTTGACAGCTTATATTTCCTTCTAGAATGTACTGTTGGTATTTTGGCACTTCGAAATAAATATATAATTTTGTAATGAAAATGTTCTCTACTCTATAATATTAATGCTTATTTTGGTGTTCCTAAGTTTACTATTATCTAAATATGTATTGTTTGTTCAAATTGCATATTTTTCATTATTATGTTTTCTTTATATAATTGTGCACATCAGCAGGTGAAATAATTATATGTCTTCATCGAAGAAATACATCGTTTTTTAAAATTTTGATTAAGCCATCCGAACGAAATCACCAATGAAAAAACACGTTCAATTGCATTCGCGATGTAACAATTGCATTTGTGAGGTAACAATTGCAATGGAATGACTACTTTGCGAACCGCTGTAGCAATAGTTCATCAGCATAGGAAAAATACCTTTTAAAACACGCTTGCAATGGAATATTTGTTGCAGATATTTTCTTATAGATGAGACAGCAAGAAACAACTTCCATTGCAGATATTCTATTGTAGTTAATATTCATAAGGGATAATTAAAATTTCGTTGCAAATGTGTGCATTAACCAGGAGAGATTTCACAACTGCACAACTACAAGGTAATGAGGAAAATTCTCTTACGAATGTGCATTAACTATGGAATTTTACTCTTTTACAAGAAAAATTTTTGTTGCAATTGTGTCATTTTCTACTAGTGGGTAAAAATGTAATTCAATAATTCTAACTTAACAGATTATGCTAAGTTAACGGTGGAATGAGTTAAATATATTTTGGGCAAAAACCAAAGTACCCCCCAACGTTTGGTCTAAGTACAAAATGCTCATACAACGTTTGAAAAAATATATTATACTCATTCATCCGTCAACTTTGAATTATTAAATTACATTTCTACCATTATCCTTTCATATCTCAATCTCGTTTTCCATTCTTCATTCTCAAACATTAAACAAAATCAAATCTCAATCTCATCATCTTCTAAAAACATATTATGCTTTCAAGTCTATAACTATTACAAAAAAACATATTGTGCTTTCAAGTTTATAGCTATTATAAACCGAACATATTACTACAGTAACAACGCTATAATGTAATGACCTAAACTCTATTAAATGCAGGGCCGGCCCTGAGTTCCCGGGGGCCCTAGGCGAATTTCCGAAATGGGGCCCCTAATAACATATATATATTTTTTACGCGCGAAATACGTGCCTATATTTACAAGAAGTTCAAAATTAGGGGCCCCAAAAATCGCAAATTCCACAGAATGGGCAGTAGCAAGCCTTGATTATAAACAAGATAGATAGCATAATCATTAGAAAGATAATCAAACTTGATTATACCTCTACAGAATGGGCAGTAGCAAGCCTATATACATGCACAGGCCGAGTTTGGCCAATCCTGTGGCATCGATCCATTGCCTGCAGATCCATTTGAGGATTCTGCATTCCTTTTTTAAGTCAGTCATATAGCAAAAAAACTCCTCATCCTTTATTAAATTACGAAAGTAGATTAGTTATAAAGTTTACCCAGTCACTGTCGTAAAGAATACATGTATCTGCTGCAGTGAGGTTTATACCCAGTCCACCAGCACGAGTGCTAAGAAGAAATATACTAACACTGCTATCTAAGTCATTGAAGGCGTCTATCTGTAATAAGCAAGAACAAGTGATGCTGTAGTGCACATATGTAAAGAAATTTTATGAAATTTCACACTACTGCATAGAAAGTTAAATGCTGAGAATATGATTCTAATGCTCTAAATATGCACCAGTACTGAAACTTCAATTAACTGAATCTCAAGAACAACTTCAATGCAAGTGTTTTGTGAGGGAAAGTGGAGGCTTTTCATCATATATTTAAATAACTCAAACATTTGCCAGAAAACAAAATCAAACACATGCAAAATGATGATACGGAACAACTTCTTGCTAAACAACATGGAACAATTAACCAACATGAATATGCAGTTCAGCGGCTTCAGCCTTTACGATCAATAAGTGTTGTTTTCAATGTTTTGTGCAAAAAAGTAGAGTCTTTTCAACAGATATACATAAGAACTCGAACATGCACCAGAAAAAAAAGTCTCAATCGCATTGAGAAGTCACCAACACCAATCCATCAATCCTACAAAATGCAAAAAACAAAATGAAAGCAATAGACAATAGCGAGATTTCAAACAAAACAAATGTCATTACTTTAAGGAGCTTCTTCTAGCATTTTTTGCCGCAAAATCATCAATTATATCCCCATAGTCAAGATTTTCTGCAATATTCTTTTCGATACATAAAATTGTCAATCCATTCAATCTATCCTGGCTCATGGTTGTTCGTAAATACGATTTTAATAACTTCAATTTAGAAAAACTTCTTTCCGCCGATGCCACAGTTACAGGTAAAGTCAGTAATATTCTATATGCAATCATCACATGAGGAAACATATCCATATCTTTTGAAAATTGCATAATCTTAATAGATGTCCATGGTTCATCGGTTTCATATGACTCACTTGGTAACATCAATTGTAACACTTGCAATTCTGAACATAAACAATTCCCATCAATATCTGAGATACTATCAACTTTTAATGCATTTTCAAGATTCATGCAAGATTTTTTCAATTCTTCATCATTTAGTGAGACCAACTTTGTTGCATCAAACAAGAAACCAAACATAGATTGAAAAAATTGCAATTGTTCAAACCTGCTAGTTAATTGAGAAATAGCCATATCAACTATCACATTAAAATAATCAGTTCTAAAGGATTTCTCGGCTGATTGATCTACCCTTTCAGTGTTTGGAATTTCATCAAATTGTCTCTTTCTACAAATACGACGTTTTCCCAAAAACACAGGCTCAACACCCATTTCATCGGCAATTTCTTTAGCACTAACCATGGCATTATTAAATCCAGTATCCCTATATTTCTTAAAATATTCAAGAAGTCCATCCAAACATTTCACAGCAACATCAATACGCATATCTTCTGACTGTAATTTTTTACTAATCGAGTTAATTTTATCTAAAACATCATACCAAATAACCAAACTCAACAAAAACTCGAAACTAGAAAGTTCGCCTGACGCTAAACTCCCAGCATCTCTACTTAGTTTAGGATCTTCACTAATTTCAGTTAATTTATATAAAGCTTCTCTTATTTTGGAAGTTTGAGTTTTTATTGCTTTAATGCTTTCAATATGGCTCTCCCAACGCGTAGTCGATAATGATTTTAAAGTTAAGCCATCAGTATGTTCAAGTAAAACATTCCACCGCTTTGTTGAATTTGCAAACACAGTATAAATACATTGACATGCTCCAAAAAAAGATTTTGCTTTAAGACAAGAGTTAGCCATATCACAAAGTGCTAAATTAAGGGAATGTGCACCACACGGCATGTAGAATGCTCTGGGGTTTATGTCAAGCAATCTTTTTTGAACGCCTTGATGTTTCCCTTTCATATTAGCACCGTTATCATAACTTTGCCCCCTCACATTATTAATATCAAGACCAAGTGACTTAAGTATATCTTGTAATTTTTCGAAAAGCCCAAGTCCAGTTGTATCTTCCACATGTATAAACTCAATAAAATACTCTTCAATGTGTATTGGATTACTCGTCACATCTACACATCTTATTATCAAAGTCATTTGCTCTTTGTGACTCGCATCAGGTGTACAATCAAGTATAACTGAGAAAAATTTCGCCTTTTTAATTTTTTCAAGAATCACATTTTTCACTTTAGAGGCTAAAGTTTCTATCAACTCATTTTGAATTTTATGACTTAAATAGTGGTAATGAATTTTCTTATCTCTAATAAGATTAAAGTGATTTCGCATTACGGGATCAAACTCCGCAATCATCTCTACAAGGCCACAAAAGTTACCGTTAGAGTCTTCATATAGTTTTTCATTTGTTCCACGAAATGCCAAATTATTAATAGCAAGACATTTAACAACAGCAATAATTCTAAGCATAACATCCCTCCAATGTGAAGTCTCCTTTTTAATTTGATCTTGCAATTCTTTATCTATTGTTTGATTTTTTCTTAATCTAGATTTTAGCTCAACCCAAGCTCTCATGTTAGAAAGGTGTTCCATACTATTCTCATGTTCAGTAAGTTTCACACCCATATGTCTCCAATCATTGCTTCCGTCACTTGCTAATTGGCTTCTAGAATGCATTTTTTTAAACAACTTGCAACAAAAGCAAAAAACCTTATCAAGATCTTTAGAGTATACTAACCATTTTCGATCACAAGTCTCCCCACTTGATATATTTTGAACATAAAAATTATTCGAAAAGTGTCTACAAATTTTGTCTAGAGGATACTTAGCATAAATTTCTCTTTTAGGCCCCATTTCCGCTAATAAACATCTCATTTTATCATCTAAAGAATCCCAAACTCTAGGATCGCAAATATTCTTATTCATATAAAATTCATTTTCAACATCATCATGAAAATATTTAGTATCACAATTAAGATCAACTTCATTTTTATTGTTTTCTTTCTCACTTATATCATCTATATCTTCAATTAAGTTCTCCTCATTATTTGTCGGCTCAACTTCTGCTAAAGTATCTTCACTAATATTATTTTCATATGAAGCATCCGTTTTTTTAATAAGGTATTTATTCATTGATCCTTGTAACGATTGAGCTACCTCCTCATTTTTTTTCTTTTTTTGTCGTTTTTGATATCCAGATAATTGTTTCCTAGAAATCATTTTAAACTTTGTAGAAATAAAAGCTCAAAACAAAAACTTGTAAAAATAAAACATGGATTCCCGTGAGCAAAATTATTATCTTTGTGATTTCCTCCAACAAAAGAAAGGTAAATTTCCAGATTCCAACAACTGAAGCCCAAATTCACAATTTATTACCTACATACCGACAACAAAGAAATTGAACAAAATATTCAGTCATTTATTGATTGAAAAGTTAAAATCTAAAAATTAAGTTGCTGCCAAAAAAATATATATTAAAAGAAAAAGCGGGAAACACTTCAACTTTAAAATGACAAAACTAATGTAGCCAGCAGTCATAAGGGAAGCAATACTGCTGCTATCAGTAAAAGGCCACAAGTTATTGAAGGAGTTGAAGTGATTGTTGATGATTCCCCAACAGCCCCTTCATAATTACAAAAAATTAAAACCCCTAATAAAGATTGTCTTCCCCAACAGCCCCTATTAAAGCATATACAAATGTGTGTTTCAGCAAACGGAATTTTACTAAGATATCTATCACTGCAGCAATCAAATAAACGGTACCTATATCCACTCAGTGAACAAATGATGTCAAACAAACTCTTGCCCTCGGCGATGCAATTTCAATTTTCTCACTTCAGTTTCTTATAGGGTCCAAATCCTATAAAGATCATCAATATCCCTAAATATCAGCAAGCACATGAATCTGATTCCCGAACAATCGACAAAAATGTAAAAGATAACGACCCAATCCTTATTACAAACCCGATAGAGCCGATATCTAAATCAACCCGTATCCCAAAATGACAAGACATACTAGAATCTGATTCCAAAATCATTACCATAAATGAAACTAGCAGATAATGAAAGGAACTTTCCACTTTCCAGCAATTGAAGTCAATAAGCAAACCTTAACCAGCACAGATAATAGCAGTACGAATATCTCATATTTATAACTGCAAACAATTTTTTTTTTGTTTTTTTTAATTAACAAACACACACAGGTCAGCTAAAAAGGAAATCAGAAAAAATCATGATAAATAGCAAAAAAATCATCAAAATTCAAAATTTTATGAATTCAAATCAAGACCGAGAAATTCACCCTAATTAGTAATTACTATCAAATTCAAGCAACAAAAAAAAGGAAAAAATTACCAAAAATTAGGGGGGGGGAGATCAGAGGCTGAAAAACGCACTGACCTAGGGTTGAATCCTCGATCGAGAGATGGAAGGGGTTGATGAAATTAAACGGATCTAGGGTTTAGAATTGCCAAATGAGGTTGTAATAACAGTAATACTTCTCAGTTTGTTAATTTGAGTGGTGAATAAAATTAAGGGAGTGAGCATATATACTGTATTTTTTTTGCAACATTCAATTTCATTAACTAATTTTAACGTTACCTCATTGGAACTTGGGGAAAAGAAATGCAGCTTCCCTTCTTCTCAGAATCGCAGCTTCCCTTCTTCTCTTCAATTTTTTTTTTCTTCTTCCTGGCCATCGGCATCGGGGAAGACAATCTTTATTAGGGGATGTTGGGAAAGACAATCTTTATTAGGGCTTTAATTTTTGGTAATTATGAAGGGGCTGTTGGGGAATCATAGCCGCTGGTGCCCCTTAAAAATTTTGGGCCCTGGGCATGAGCCCAGTTTGCTCTACCCCAGGGCCGGGCCTGATTAAATGAACTTACAACATTCACTGTATAAAACATTGTTGCAATGGAGCGAAATGAGGCAAGTAGGAAAAAAATCTAAACAAAACTACATGACGACTACGAAGTCCTACACATGTATCGTACATGTACCCGTGTTAGTACCCCTACTAATATGCATTGTTGATAGAATAGCATCTGTAGTCGTTGAATGTAAAAATATTCATATATGGATAAATAGAAATAGGATTTCCAATTTTGCTGCAGTCGTGCAAAGCTATTTTTTAGCTAATACGGCACATGAAGTGCCGTCGGAGAGGTAAAAAAATTAAAAAAATAATAAATTTTTGACGGACGGCACTCGAAGTGCCGTCGGAGCGTACATGAAGAAAAAAATAATATATTTTAAAGACAGACGGCACATGAAGTGCCGTCGGAGAAGGAAAAAAAAAATTCAAAGCAAGGGACGGACGGCACATGAAGTGCCGTCCAAGAGCCCAGGTGCTATTTTTTTGTTATCTTCCATTTTTCGTAAATTAAAAAAAAATCATTAATTACAAAAAAATTTCAAAAAATTACGAAAACATTTCAGAAATTGCAAAAAAAATTAAAAAATTGCAAAAATATTTTCAAAAATTGCAAAAAAAATTAAAAAAAATACAAAAACCTCGCCGTCCGAGGATTTCGGGAGGGCCAAGACTTTTTGGCGATAAATAAAGCGAAAAATTATTTATTTTTTCAAACAGACGACACTTGAAGTGTCGTCCGACGAATAAAAAATTATTTTTTTTCGTGGGACGGCACTTCGAATGCCGTCCCTTACTTATCGATAAAAGCTATATCGATTCTCATTTATAGCAATTGACTGTAGCGATTTATCGATAAAATGGATATTTGGCAAACGAGTGCAGCACGTTCGTTTGCCACAAATCCATTTTATCGATATTTAGCAAACGACTACAGACGCTCTTACAACACATGCTATTTTCGTACTTACCAGATATAAGTAAACTGATGCACCAAACAGGTACTATATGTGCAACTGTAATTTCTGAGAATAAACGGAAATATTCATTCACAGCACTGAACAAAGAACAGAACAAATATATAAAAGTCTCTCCGTTAACATAACTTGTTAGGTGCCCCTCTCTGGCTCAAATTGGAAGTCATAAAGAGTTCTCATAATTTATGTATTTTCTTCAGTATAAGATTCAATTATTATTATATCAATGTAAAAAAATTATTGGTTAAATTGTATATCGTCAGGGGGATGATCAGAGGTGTAGTGTGATGCTTCGCTACATAGCCATTGTATACAGTTCATTGAGATTGAGATTTGGTTTTGTTTAATGTTTGAAAATGAAGAAATTAGAGAAAAGAGAAAATGATTGAGATCTAAAAGGGTAAGGGTAGAAATGTAATTTAATAATTCAAAGTTAATGAAATGAGTTAAGTTAACGGATGAATGAGTATAATGTATTTTTTCAAACGATGTACGAACATTTTGTACTCAGGTCAAACGTTAGGGGGTACTTTGATTTTTGCTCATGTACCTTTTCAAACGTTATATGAGCATATTATATTGGGCAAAAGCCAAAGTACCCCCCCAACGTTTGCCCCGAGTACAAAATGCCCATACAACGTTTGAAAAAGTACAATAAACCCATTATTCCGTTAACTTAACCCTTTCCGTTAAGTTATAATTATTAAATTACTTTTTACCCTTACACTTTCATATTCAATCTCTAAACTGAAAACCAAATCGGCTGACCAAAAAATGACCAAGTAATGTGGAAAATGCTTTCTCATATGCTGCCTGCATATTGTGGGGTTGAACAGTGGAAGTAATGTGTCTCTTAAAGCTAATTGGTTTCTGGACAATACTTGTTCTAAGTAATGATTTAGATTCATGATACTGCATTTTGGATTGATTATGTGAGTCATGTGACATATACTGCGTTATCTTCCTACAATAGCCTTAAATGGCTTTGAAGATGTTATGATATCCTGAGATCCAAATGCAAACAGTTTCCATTTTGCCATTATCCGTAAACAAATTAGACGCTTAGCATCTAGTTAGTAAGTTCTTTTAAGGAAAGTGCCATCTGCAGTTGAACTAATTCCCTGATTGCTTCTTTACATAATTTGCCAATCCTTTTAGGATGAATCATCTGCTATATGTGTTGGCATCTTTCCAAGTAAGTTGCATTTTCTGCTTTTCTTTAGATTTCAAAACAATTTCCTTAGGTGTAGTTGTTTCCTTTCTTAATGAATGTGCTTTTCTTTTTTTTCTGAAGGCAATTTTTGTTTTGTGGAAGACGAAGTCCTGTGTGTTCATTTTAAGGCACATTAATCCTAATACATGATTGTCCTCTATGCCCCGTTGTTCTTATGGCATTTTGTGGTATATCGTATTGTGGTATATCCTCTATGCCTATTTCCATTGAAGTGCGTAGTAACTCATGGAGCACGAAATTGAGTATAGTACAAAACCCATACAAAATTAAGGAAAGAAAAAATAATGAAGAAAAGGAAGAAAGAGATTGAATATGAAAGGAAAAGGGTAAGGGTAAAAAAGTAATTTAATAATTATAACTTAACGGAAAGGATTAAGTTAACGGAAAAATGGGTTTATTGTATTTTTTCAAACGTTGTATGGACATTTTGTACTCGGGGCAAACGTTGAGGGGGTACTTTGGCTTTTGCCCTATTATATTAAGCCCAAACGTTGAGGGGGTACTTTGTTTTTTGCTCTATATTTTTTAGTAACAATACGCTTAATTTTCTCAAGTGCAAAAGGAAAAGGTCTATTATGTAAATAACACACTTAACAAGGACTATAACGAAAAACCCCCTCCCCTCTCGAAACCTCATATAAATGCCCCACTCTCATCTTCATCCCCCCTTCCCAAACCCTAACCCTAAAAGCCGCCATTCCCCCTCCTTAAAAAAATGGTGCGTACGGCTATGAAGAAAAAGGCGACCTCGTCGGCGTTTGTGATCGACTGCGCGAAGCCGGTGGAGGACAAAATCATGGACATCGCCTCGCTCGAGAAGTTTCTTCAGGAACGGATCAAGGTCGCCGGCGGCAAGGCCGGCGCCCTCGGAGACGCCGTCGTTGTTAACAGGGAGAAGAGCAAGATCACTGTCTCGTCTCAGGGCCCGTTCTCGAAGAGGTAGTCGGATTTTGATACATTTTAGGGTTTTTGTTTTTGTTTCGATATGATTGGCTTGGGATGTGAAAATGATGATTTTAGAGTTTATTTTGATTAGTTTTGGGTGAAATGGTTGGGGTTGATAGAAAGCTGAGTTGTTGGACATGGAATTGAGGGTTATGTGTGTTGTTGTTTGGGTATGATTGGTTGGGGATGTGGAGTTTGTTTAGATGTTTATTTTGATGGGTTGTGTGTGGAATGGTTGGGGTTGGTGGAAAGTTGGGTTCTTGGACATGGAACTGAGGATTGTCTTGTGTTCTTGTTTGGGATGTGAAGGTAGGTTAGAGAGTTCATTTTGATGGGTTGTTTGCAGAATGGTTGAAATTGATAGAAAGTTGAGTTATTGGATATGGATATTGAGGGGGTGTGATAGAGAAGAAGATTGTTGGTGTAAAATGACAATCGAGATGGTTGAAGTGAAGAAATTTGAAAAATCAAACGAAAAAGTGTATAGTTGTAAGGTGTGTTCTATGTGGAATTGTGGAGGTTGATAGAAAGTTGTGTTCTCGACATGATAGCTAGATTTTGTTTTCTAGTTTTTTTTTGTGTTCTTGTTTGGTTTTGGTTTGAGATGTGAAGTTTAGTTTAGAGGTTTATTTTGATGGATTCGATGTGGAATGGTTGATTCTGATAGGAAGTTGAGTTCCTGGACTTTGGTAATTGAGCAACGTTTAAGAATTTGTTGTTATATTGAGAGTTGATAAAACAAGATAAACATTTTGTCTCAAGGTCCACCCTTGAAGAGAATCATAATTCATTCCATTGTAGGGCTTGGTCTTGTTTATATTTAAGGTTTATTTGTTGAAAAATTAGTATAGTGGTGGATAGTTTGATCTGAGTCCGAGAGTTTGGTTATTTTATAAGTTGGTGGGGAAGGGATTTTTGGTGTGGGATGACAATAGAGATACTAGAAGTAGGGATACAATGAAAAAATAAAGCAAAAATTGTAGGGTCTCCTTGTAGGGTCTGCTTGGAAACAAAGTTAGGTTTACCAATGTTTACTTTTAAGTGGAGGTAGAGGTCAGGTAACTTTAATTATTGCACCTCTACCTACATTCTAAAATTTAACTTTACTCTTTTTTATTGGGTGTTGCCAGCCAACTAAGTCCATTGGCCCACTGGTAAGCCTCTTGCTAGTGAGCAAGAGGTCGGGAGTTTCAATTCTGCCTGCGCCAGATAATCTCCTATTAATTATGATTATGTGGGTGGGGTAAGTGTGGGTGTGTGTGGCTAATGCCTTGTTCCACACAAAAAGTAAAACACCTGACTTAAGTTCATTGTTTAGTTGAGAGAGCATAGGTTGTTCAAAGTTGAGATAAATTAGGTTTGGATGGCGTTGAAAGATCCACATGTCTCACCTTTGGGCTTTGAAAAGTTGAGGTTATCTTTAGTTATCTAATCTCCAAATGGATTCCCAAACTGTGTAAAGTTAAGAAACTGATATCAGAGTTTACTCTAGGAATTCCAGTCATCCTAACTTAAGTCCGTTCCCATACACACCCTTAAAGTATTTGGGTGTGTGTTTGGGATTGGAGTAAACTAAGCTATCTCATATTATTTCACCTTAACAATAAATTCCGCATTGTTTAGTGCTTTTTTTGGAGTTGAAATATCTACAGTCCACCTAGAATTGAGATAAATCAGAGTTAACTAATTTTTACTCAGTTGTAATTTTTTTTAATTTTGGGCTGCCAAACACTCAGGTAAAAGATAATTTTAGTGATTTTAAGTTGGAGAAGAGGTTTGATAACCAAAGTTTGGCATGGTTGTGCCTCAGCTTATAAATTGTAGCTTCGCTTGCCCCAACTTTGTTCCAAGACTAGTTCTCATGGATAAACTTGCTGAGTGAATCATTGGGAAATGTTGTTGGATTATTGGTTTTAATGAATGGAGATCGTTGTGGGGTGTCAGATTTGGCTAGTTGAACAATGATGCTGGCAAATGGTTTTGGAGAAAATAATTAGGGGTGTCATTTCTGACCCAAACCTCAAGGCAGAGTTTTAATTGTACTTTCTGCTTGAATTGAGGTACACTTAATGTGTACTCGATATTTTTTATATTTGAAGTACCTTTCCCCAATCTTAGTGGGGAGAGGAACGGTGAACTCTTTGCGACTAGGTGCAGACTCGAGTGTGTTCAAGAAAACTTAATTATATGGTACGGTAGGATTTTATGTTGATTAATACGGTACAGTAGGTTTTTATGTTGATTGTTATATTATTATGTAAATATTTTTTAAGGTCAGCCGTCAGCGATGGGAATGAAGTATTTTCTTTGTGTTTTAGATGTAGTATTCATTTGTGACGTTTCATATATTTTACATAGTTATAGTAATCAAAATCTTAGTCTAAAGCTTCATATATAATCATTATATGTCTGCATATTGTCTAAAGAGGTCAAAATGTGTTCCTTAGGGTGTGTTAGTGCTTAGTATGTACTAGTGGATGTTGTTGCATGACTGCGTCATCCCATAGGCGAGAGAAAATGTGAGAGTTGCATGAAGAATTTAAAGATGTGTGCTAAAATGAGTTTTAAATGCTGATTTTTGTGATGGTAACTATCAACTTTATTTCTAGATTTAATATTTCACCAGAAGTTTCTCACATAATAATTGAATACAAATATAGTATGTCAGTGTACTTGATTAAAAAGAGTTACCCCTCATCGGCTTGTTTAAATCTGAACACTATTATATTATATACTAAAATATATCTACTGGTGTGTCCTTGTATTCTTTCTTTTTGAAACTCCTATATGGTTCATACCATCTGACAACTGCCAATCATGTTGAATGAGTACTTTATGTTTGCATCTGTTCATAACATATTATGACAGACAAATAATCAATAGGAGATTCACTGTTCAAACTATGCATCAGTAACTCTTAAACTTAGGCCTTAAAAGTGCAATTAGCTTCTGAATATGAGAAAAGTTGTACTCAGCAGAACATTTATCACAAGCTTACCCAGGGCTTATTTAGAAGCCCTCTTCAGTGTTTCCAAGTGGAGAAAGATATATATAAGAGGGTACTTTCTTTTCTTCTGATTTCACCGCATATGCCCCGAATTAATAAAAAACTAAAAAGCTTAATCCTGACTGTTCATTCACAGTAAAAGGGTGCATTATAGCTGCCAATGCACCCATACCTTCTTATAAATCCCCTACCTGCTAATCCTTAGTAGATCACTCAGCCTCATTTCTTTCTCAAACTAGGGTTTTGGTTTGTCATTCTCATCTTCATTGTAGATTTACTTTAATATCTATTAACCTTGCACAATCTTTATCATGCATCTTCTTAATGCTTCTTAATCTGGTTGACGAACTCTTTTTTAATGCTCAATCGACTCGTTCCCTTGAAGCGAAAGCAACCTTCTCAATCATCTCCTTTTCTCTCTTTAGATAGTTCTAATGAGTTCTGAGAGTGAGCTTACTATTCTTTCTTTCTTTCTTTCTTCCTTCCTTTTTGTCAATCTAATAAACATGATTTAGATTTAGATATGTGTAAATATTTAGACAACATTGATTATTCCTACAGACCTGTAATGATTTTTGTGTAAATGATTGCATAATCAAAGAACATCTAAGGGACTTACTTGTCTGTTTTTTCCTCCTTCTAATCTTTGAAATTATATTGTAAATTTCTAGTGTTAATTTAGCGATTATGCTTCTTAATCTCTCGATATTTCCCCCCTGGTTCCAAATGAAGGACGACTTTCTCTCAATGTTTTAGATTGGAAATTTCTAGTTGTAACTGCATAAGGGTTCTTAATTAATACTTGTTACCAAGGATTAGAGTCATACCCAGTGAGCTGAACTCAATTGATCTTCTACTTGTTTGATGTTTTATTGGGTTTTTTTTCCTGTTAATTTTTTTCTTCATTTTTTTGACAATATATGAGCTACATCTATATTGTGCCTTAAATTCTGTTTTTGAATATTCGCATAGGAACTGCATATGGAGAGTTTCAAACCCAATAACCCCTCCCCCTTGGCATTGAAGAGTTCCTGTGGCAGTAGCTTAAGCTCATATGGCTGCTTGTTGTAATATGTTTTACTTCGATCGAGTTATATTGGAAGATCAATGATGGCAAGCCCTTCTCTTTTTCACATAATCCAAATTATATGAGGGGTAACAAGTCTCTGTTGATGATTAGACTTGTGTACCATATCTGGTCCTAAATTCATGGGGGAAGGCTTCGATGATGATGACACTTTTTATCTCCAGTGCAAGAATAATCATTATTATGAGTTTCATTTCCCTTTGCTTTTGTTTGTTGTACTTTAGCAATAATATGTTGATCAAACTTATGCCGAGTATTTTTTTGTGATTGCAGGTATTTGAAGTACCTCACAAAGAAGTATCTGAAGAAGCACAACGTTAGGGATTGGCTGCGAGTGATTGCATCCAACAAGGACCGCAGTGTGTACGAGTTGAGGTACTTCAACATTGCAGAGAACGAAGGAGAGGATGAAGAATGATTTGTTGTCTTCTACTCTCTATCCTGTTGGAGTTTATTTATCTTTTTTCTTTTCTGAAGTGTCAATTTTGTTTGAAATTGTTGGATATATAGTATCTTTTTAGTAGTAGTCACTGTTGAGGTTTGATTTGTGGAAGACACACAAGTTCTGTTATTAGCTTTGAAGAATCTGGTTCTGGTAGTTAATCATGTTTTGCCTGCTTCTACTATTTACTATTAATCTCACATTTAGGATTTGTTTTAGTGGTGATCTTTGAGTAATCTATTTTCTAACACTCAATTTATACTGGGTCTTCCTTGCATTGCCAAGTCAACATCCCTTAAATATCAAGTGTGTATCGCATGTGCTAAAGAGATTCCTTATGACCGGACTAGTGTATACTGGTTGTCCAAAAGGTCCAAAAGAATAAGCAGGGACAAAAAATTGGACTGGCGGAGGATTCAAAGTTGGTTGTAAGCAGATCCGGATCGGTTTTGGTCCTGTGCTTTTGGCATCTTTATCAGCATTTCAGACACTATATCTTTCTTTCTTTACCATTAAGGTGCTGTCATTCATATAGTTACATGTTTCTTCATATCTTTGCTTCCTCTTTGTGCTGACCTCGATTTATTTTACAAGACAAATGCTGATTCTGTGTTACTATAGCAGGTTAGAATTCCCTTTGGGTCACCTTCTATACAAGTTTTTTTTTTTGGTCTTTTAACTATATTCCACGTTATTCATGCCTTCAATTCCTGATTGTTCTCCCAACTTTTAGGTAATGATTGATAGGGACATAACTCAATCAAATCCCAATTACAGAATAGTGTCAGGAACTAAATATCCTTTACAAAAAAGACAGAATAGTGTCAGGAACTAAATATCCTTCTTAACTGAACCTATTAATTAACATATTAATATTGTACTTACCAAATTGTCCTCTTATTTGTTTTGATTAATATGTTTATTTTTCTAAAAAAAAAATGCAAGAGTAGAATTAGGGATGGCGAACGGGTCGAACGGGCCGGACCTAACCCGTACGGGTTGGCACGTATATTGGGCGGGCTCGAGCCGGTTTGGCCAGTTATACGGGCCGGGCCGGGCCGGGCCTAAACTTGATTTGGGTGGCCCGCCCAACCCATGAACCCTTTAGGGTTCAACCCGGGTCGGGTCGGGTCGACCCGCGGGTTTGCCCGTTTATATAGGTAGTTTTTTTTTTTTTTGTAGCTTAAAATAATAATAATAATAATAATAATAATACTAAGTAAGTAATAATACTAATAAACATTAAAAATCGTAATAATAATAATAAGATTGAAAGAGTGAAATTGGCAACAAATTTTGAAATATTATTCATATGAATTTAAGCTATACAATTTTCACAATTTCTAATGAAATGAAGAATTCAATTCACAAATAAGTTTTATACAATAACATATTTCTTATATACAATTTTAATTGACTACAATTTTTCTAATTTAACATAACAAGCAAAGCTATTGTTGTTGTTGTTGTTGTTCTTCCGGCGAGTTGCTCCCACTTGTGGACGTTGATAGTGCTTTCACTTGTGTCCTATCTTCAGCCTTCAGCCAGTCTTCTGTGCAAACGAGTATCTCTAATGTGTCGGACTTCATGCGATTCCTGTAATCAGTTAGAACCCTGCCACTTGAAGAAAATGCACTCTCAGAAGCAACTGTAGAGACAGGAGAAATTAGTAAATCTTTAGCCATAATTGACAGAATACTAAAAGTGTGTTCATGGTCTTTCCACCATTGTAAAATATCTAGTGGAGAAGTAGAATGCTCAGAATCTTGTTGGTTATGCCAATTTAATTCATTTGGTTGATTAGTCCTAGGTTTTTTTGATTGAATTTGTTCAAGTAAATTAAATGTTCTATCACCAAATATACTTTTACCCTTACCTTTAGAAGTACCAGAAGAAGAACTAACTACAGAAGTTGAACTACTAGGAGCAAAACGTCTATCATAATAATCATACAAGTTATTTAACGTAGATTCAAACTGAACTAAAAAAGTAGCGCAATCTTCTACTAATTCTACATTTTCCCTAAGTAATGCAAAAAACATTTCAATCAAACTCTTCGTACCTTCTAATTTGATACGAGGATCCATAACGGTAGCAACACAAATCAACATAGGACGAGGAAAATAATACTTCAAAAAAATTTTGAATGCAGGTTTTACAATCTCACCAACAAAAGTATCATTTAACATTTCGTTAAATGTTTGCATCATGCTAACTAATTCAATAAAAATGCTACTAGAAGTAGATTCATATGTTTTTGAAAATTTTAAAGTTGCGGTTTTAAAAGGTTCTAAAAATTTCAACAAAGATTCGGCAAAAAACCAATCGGGGGGAGTCATTTCAAAATTGTGCATATTTTTTGCGATACAAAAATCATTTACAACTGCTTTATATTCGGTAACAACATTTAGTAAATCAAAAGCAGAATTCCATCAGTGTCTAACATCCTTTGGAAATCTTCTAAAAGGAACATTTCTAACCCTACACCAAGCTTTCCATTCTTGTAAAATGCTTGGACTTAATGCAATGAAATGTACACAATTTCTAATTTTAACTATATATAGATCGGCTATTTTTAATGTATCTTGAACACATAAATTTATAATATGACATGCACATCTAACATGAAAAATATTGTCAGATGGAGGATTTAATACGGATTTTAAAGTAGTAATTGCTACATTATTGTTAGATACATTATCAAAACTAATACACATAATTTTATCGCGAATATGGAAAACATCACAAATTTCTATAATACGATTTGTTATTTCAGCGCAACTATGGGGATACGGCAACGCCGCAAGTGATATGATTCTTTTTTGAAGAATCCAATCATTGTCGATCCAATGACAGGTTATTCCCATTGCTGGAATATTGTTGACACCCGTCCAACAATCCGAAGTTAAACTAACCCTACAAGTTAAACTCCATAAAATTGCAATCAAAGCGTCCTTCATTTCGATGTATATTTTAAAACAATCTGATTTGTAAGTATTTCTCAGAATTTTTTTAAAATGAGGGTTCAAGGCCGTTTGATTAAAATTTTCCAAGTCCCAACTCTCGGGATAGGAAAATGGTAACTCTTCCTTAATGACTAATCGGGTCATTTCCCGACGAACAAGATCCGAATCATAAGGGTGGCTATCAACTAGACCGGTCCTAGGGTTGATTTTTTGTTGGCCTTGTAGTTCAGCAAGAATGTCTTTATGGTTATGTTGGATGTGCCTTCTAATTGTACCGATGCCATCACCCCTCTTGAATTTGTATGTTTTACCACATGTTTTACAAACTTTCAAACCTATTCCCGGAGTATGTTCATCCGGGATATAATCGTAAAACTTATGCCAATCACTAGTTTTTTCTCTACTTTTCCTACTACTACGGGGTTGTGTGGTTTCGGTTGGTTGTTGTTGTTCTTCTTCTTCTTCCAATTGTATGTCACCTACAACCTCGTCGTGTGTACCCCATTGTTGGGTAGGAGGATCATGATATTCTTGGGCGGGCTCACTAGTTGGGACAATTGGTGGCCTGCGGGAAGAGGAGGAGGAATCTTGTCCGCTATGATCGCTACCGTGTGATCTAGACATAATGCAGTAATGTGCTAAAGTATGTAAAAAAAATATATACATTGTAGGACGGTGAATTATAAAAAAAAAATCTAAAAAACAAGATGGGTGAGATAGAGAAGATCAAAAAACCAACAATAATTTTAACTACAACGCAAAAAAAAATATAACGAGAGAGGTATGAAATTTTGATACCGTTCACCATGGAATACGCATATGTAAAAAAACAGTGAAAATAAGAATAGAATAGAACTAGAAAGAAGCGTTTTACCGATTCCGCAATTGAAGAGTTGAGGAGAGCTTGAAGGAGATTTGACGAGGATTGAAGAGAGTTGAAGACGTTGAATTTTGATTTCAATACGATCGAAAATTGATCGTGTATATGCCTCGTTGTAGACTTGCTTGTTGAATACTACAATTGTTGAAAAATTCTTTAGAAATGATGTATAATAGTAAAGAGAGTAAGAGAGTAAGGTGTGATTTTTTTAGGAGATTTTTGGGGGTATTTATAGGCTCAAAATGTGAAGAAAAAAAAAACAAAACAAAAAACAAAAAAAAAGCCAAAAAAACGGCTAAAGAGCCGTTAACAACGGCTCTGTCCAAGTCCAACGGACCGTTCGACCCGCGGGTCAACTGTAGCACCCCGAATTTCTAATAAGATATCTTAGAAAATACGTGACACAATCCCAGCAATCCACTTCAATATAATATTAAACACAACCAACACCACTAAAATTTTCAACTTTTATTACAACAAACTTTTACAAATCACAGCGGAATTTAAAACAACTCAAACAATATTTTCTGTCATTTACAACTCAAATTATCTCAAAACTGCTTTTACAAATTTACACAAAACTCTTATGAATCAATTTATCTCAAAAACCAACTCAAGCATCCAACCTCCAACTCTAAGCAACAACCTGCAACATATGAGGCTAGAGATGATCCCTAACCCCCAAAACTAAAGGGGTCAGCCATAAATGGTGTGAGTGACATAAAAACAAACAAACAACATAAATGAACATACCTCGTAAATTCTTAAACAACATGTACTAAATAAGAATATGGGAAGTAAGAAATGACAGGGAAACATGAAAACATCAAGTGGAACTAAACTAAGTGTCAGGTGTAGAAAACAGGAAAACCACGTGCATGAAACCAAGCCAAGAAAACACAGATTCTATATGCAGACTCTCTAATCCGTACTTGTCGAAATCTATGCATCCCATTCTACATAGGTTCGGTGCAAGCCCTTAACGTCTCCACATTATAGGGTTCAATCCCCGCTATGCAACTAATCCTAACACGATGACTACTACGAGATAAAGATAAACTGTGAGTACTAGCCCTTGCCCCGATAATTCCGGAGATCAATCCCACACCGTAAGTAATTACTTGGATAATTCCGGAGATACATCCCACACCGCAGGTAATTTACCTGAGATAATTCCGGAGATGAGTCCCACACCCAAGGTAAGTTACTTCGATAATTCCGGAGATTAAATCCCACACCGAAACAATGACCCTCATCACATGAATACCCCATATACGTCGCCTCGACTCTGATATTTCCGGAGATCAATCCCACACCCAAAGTAACCACTTGGATAATTCCGGAGATACATCCCAGACCGCAGGTAATTTACCTGAGATAATTCCGGAGATGAATCCCACACCCTAAGTAAGATACTTGGATAATTTCGGAGATTAAATCCCACACCAAAGCCATACTGAGGTGCATAACCCATGTTCCCGTTCATCATATCACCACTAGTGCCTGTCCTTATCATTTTTGGGTTATTTAATTACTTAACGAATCTCCTAGGGTGGTGTACCCTACCGGCCTAAATTCAAAACTGAATAACTGAAATGCCTCTACGGGCCTCAACAAAATAACTCAACACCGGTATACTAGGGTCACACACCTCTAGAGACTCAACTCAAATGTCTAAACCAAAGTTCCACTAAACAAAGTGGCTCAACTGAATATCTTAAATCAAATACTTAACTGAATATCTTAGAATCAAATGCTTAACTGAATATCTAGTATAGACTGAATTATCTGAGAACCAATCATTCAAAGGAACACTCAAGTTACAAAAACTCATCAGTACCAGTCGACTTACTACATAGTACCAGTCGACTTATAATGTAGTAAGTCGACTGTCCAGAGGACAAATATCCAAAATTTTACAAAAATAAACTAAGTCATAACAGTCGACTTGAAAGCCATCAGTCGACTTAATCGAGACAAAATTCCAATAATTCTCAAGAAAATATTCTAAGTACATAAGTCGACTTAAAGAGGTCATAGGTCGACTGTCCAGAAAGGACTGAAATAATTTTACAAAATAAAGATCTCAGGACACCAGTCGACTGCGTAAGAGTCTAATCGACTGTCCAGAGGGGATTTCAAAAGAACTGAAGATACAACAGCAGGGTCGTACCAGTCGGCTTAATCGTAGACCAGTCGACTGTCGGCCTACTGTTTTCATAAATTAGGTCTGAATACAAAATCAAAACTGAAGTTTTCTAAAGATTCATTGTTGGTGAAAAATAGTTCAGGTAAAATGAAAAATCTCAACAAATCCTCATTATGGATATATTACTCAAAACATCAAATATGTCAAAACTCAAGTTCTCATGTTCTAGATTACTAATTCTTTCATTAGGGTTTCTCAATACTAAATTTTTTTCGCGACTCTTAATCAAAATCTGATTTATAAACTCAATGTCCAGATGTTCAACCATCCGTTCATAACCATACTCAAATCTTAACATGCTTTTTAGCAACACAATTTATAAACCAAGATCTACTAATCATTCATAGATTTTACATACATGGTCCAAACAACAACCATTGTTCACATGAATCATACCACAATATAAGATCCATATCATTCACAATATCAAATCAAACAACATTGTCACCCGCATACATAGATCAAAACAACAAAACAATTTTATATCACTCACAAAATCAAAACAAAACAAAAAAATGTCACTCACCTTTGAATTGAGAAAATCCACGAAAAGCCTTCCTTTTGCTAGATCAAACTTCCTCTTGCTCCTCCAAACAAATCACCAAAATTCTGTATTTTCAGTAATGACGGCTGGGAAAATCCTTTTAAACAATCCGGAAATAGGTTTATGGTTTTACCCAATTTGCAAAATAATCCTTTCCAAAATACAGCTTCACATATATAGGTCTAGTCTTGGAAATTCAATAAAATGCATCTAAATTAGGATTTAAAAGTAAAATATAATTCTAAATCTCAACCAATACCGTTCAAAACATCCAGAATTACACATTTTACATTTTAACCTTAAAAATGTCAAATTTGCAAAAAAGTCCTTCTTTTCTCAAAATTTGCAAATAGTTCCAATTAATTTCAGAAAAATCTGGAAAAATACTAAATAAATCCCAAATATTAAATAATGATTTTTCATGAAGAAAACTTAACTTTTCAAACTTCTCAAAAAGTATTTGCACGTGTTTTGCACGTGTAAAAAGATAAATTTTTCTGAAATATTTATTAAATCCTCAGAAATTCATTTAAATTCATTTTCGAATATTTAAAATAATATTTGAAAATACGGTGTTCTACATCACTCCCTCCATAGAAGAGTTCTGTCCTCATAACTACTACTAATGAGTCCAAACAACATACAAGCAAGGAAAAACAATGTCTCATAAATGGAAGCATACAATTGCATATGACAACACAATCGAAATAAAAGGAATACAACTTTACTCAATCATTGGTACTATCATTCAAAAGAATCACAATCACATAAAAGAATTACACTCATACAAAAAGCTCAGAGAAATCCTTCTGCATGCGATCCTCTGGCTCCCAAGTAGCCTCCTCGAACTGCTGATTCCTCCACAACACCTTGACCATAGGTATCACCTTGTTCCTAAGAACTTTCTCTCTACGGTCAACGATCTCAACAGGCTGTTCCTTCTAACTCAAGTTCACCTGTAGATCTTCAGGAATCTCTACCAACTGATGATTCTGATCTGGCACATATTTCCTCAACAATGACACATGGAATACATCATGCACCTGTGCCAACTCCTCTGGAAGCTTCAATCTATATGCTGTCTTGCCAATCCGCTCCACGATCCTGTATGGCCCAATATACCTTGGCGCCAACTTGCCTCCCTTACCGAACCTGATCACTCCTTTGGTCGGAGAAACCTTGAGAAAAACTGCATTCCCAACCTCAAACTCCAAATCTCTTCGTCGAGTATCAGCATAACTCTTCTGCCGACTCTGAGCCTCAACCAATCTCTTGCGAATCAGCTCAATCTGTTCCGACGTCTGCTGCACGATCTCAAGACCATACATCTGCCTCTCGCCAACCTCATACCAACAAACAGGTGTCCTGCACCTCCGCCCGTACAAAGCCTCATACGGTGCCATCCCAATACTCGCATGGTAACTGTTGTTATAAGCAAACTCAACCAATGCTAAGTATCTCTCCCAACTACCACCAAAATCCATAACACAAGCCCTCAACATGTCTTCCAGCACTCGATTCACCCTCTTCGTCTGACCATCGGTCTGTGGATGAAACACAGTACTGAAATCAGTTCTGGTGCCTAAAGCTGCTTATAGGCTCTTCCAAAACCTTGAAGTGAACCTTGCATCTCTGTCAGAAACAATCGACACAGGAACTCCATGAAGTCTCACAATTTCACCAATGTACAACTCAGCCAATTTCTCCAACGACCAAGTAATCTTCATGGCTAGAAAGTGAGCCGACTTAGTCAAACGGTCCACAACAACCCAAATCGAGTCATTGCCCTTCGAACTCCTCGGCAAACCCGTGATGAAATCCATACTGATATTCTCCCATTTCCACTCCGGAATGGGCAACAGCTGTAACAAACCTCCAGGTCTTTGATTTTCTGCTTTGATCTGCTGACAAGTCAGACACCTTGCCACAAAATCTGCCACATCCCTCTTCATACCAGACCACCAAAAATGCTGTTTGATGTCCCTGTACATTTTCGTGCCTCCAGGATGAACTGACAACAAGGTACTGTGTGCTTCTTGCAAGATACTATCTCTCAAATCTGCATTATCTGAAACACACAACCTCTCACCCATCCAAAGAATTCCATCTTGGACACGAAACTCTGATAGCTTGCCCTCTGAAACCTGTTGCAACATCTTCTGAATCTCTGAGTCCGATTTCTGACCTTCCACAATCCTCTCTCTCAAGGACGGCTGCAGCCTCAACTGAGCCAAAGATGCCCCTAAACCTTGCAGCACCACCTCGAAACCTGCCTGATCGATCTCTGCTGCCAACTCACTTCGAGTAGTGATCAAACTTGATAAACTACTATTCCTGCTAAGTCCATCAGCCACCACATTCGCCTTACCCGGATGATACTTGATCTCGGGACGAATGTCTTCCAAAACTTCCAACTACCTTCTCTGCCGAAGATTAGATCCTTCTGTTGATAAATGTACTTCAGGCTCTTGTGGTCAGTGTACATGTTAACCTTCTCACCATAAACATAATGCCTCCACTGCTTCAAGGCATAAATGATAGCTGCTAGCTCCAAATCATGCGTCGGATAATTCTTCTCATGCGGACGCAATTGCCTCGAACCATAAGCAATAACCCTGCCTTCTTGCATCAAGACACAACCCAAACCTCTGAGAGACGCATCACTGAAGATATCATAATCCTTTCCAGCTTGTGGCAAAGCTAAGATAGGTGCAGTAGTCAATCTTTCCTTTAACTCAAGGAAACTCTCCTCACACTTATCAGTCCATACAAATGCCACATTCTTCCGGGTCAAACCTGTCAAAGGAACTGCAATCTGAGAATAACCCTGGATAAATCTTCTGTAGTAACCAGCTAAACCCAAGAAACTTCTGACTTCCTTCACAGATGTTGGCCTGGGCCAATCCTTCACTGCTTCAACTTTCTGAGGATCAGTAGCTACTCCATCCTTAGAAAGAATATGACCAAGGAAAGCTACCTCAGACTTCCAAAACTCACACTTCGACAATTTGGCATACAAGCTATGCTCCTGCAATTTCTGCAATACCGCTGTCAAGTGCATAGAATGATCCTCCTCCGACTTCGAATACACCAAGATATCGTCGATGAAAACCACCACGAAGGAGTCAATAAATGGCCTCAAAACCCGATTCATCATATCCATGAAAACTGCTGGCGCATTCGTCAACCCGAATGGCATTACCAAAAACTCATAGAGCCCATGGAGAGTCCTGAAAGCTGTCTTACTCACATCTTCCTCCTTGACTCGAACCTGATGATACCCTGATCTCAAATCAATCTTCGAAAACATAGCTGCTCCTCGAAGCCTGTCGAACAAATCATCAATCCGCGGCAGTGGATACTTGTTCTGAATAGTCACCCTATTCAACTCCCGATAGTCAATGCACATCCTCATTGACCCGTCCTTCTTCTTGACCAACAACACTGGCGCTCCCCACGGAGAAGAACTCGGCCTAATAAGCCCTTTGCTCAACAGCTCCTCAATCTGCTTCTTCACTTCATCTTGCTCTACAGGTGCCATCCTGTACGAAGCCTTGGAAATCGGCGCACTCCCCGGCTGAACATTAATACAAAACTCCACATCTCTCTGCGGCGGTAATCCTGGAAAATCATCCAAGAACACCTTAGGAAAATCTCTGACAACCGGAATGCCCTTGACTTCATCTGAAATAACCATCTTAGATACCATTGCAGCCACCTTCGGACACGCTGACCTGTAATGTCCTGCCTCCTTATAGTAATAACAAGTCACTCCTTGAGCTGCAGGTGCCTTCTGCACCGGTCCATTGAACTTGGCCTGCTTCGCGGGGAATCCCTTCCCACTCTGACCTGATGCTGGCTTCTTGTTCCGGTTCCATGTATCTTGCCTCTTCTGGAACTGGTCCATGTCCTCCTCAGTCATAGCTGCTCTCCTGACCAGCTTGTCGAACCTTCTGATGCCCAACGGGATCATCCTCGACCTCAAGTTTGGCCTCAAGCCCTGCTCAAACTTTTTGGCATTCTTTGCCTCGTCAACGACCAACTCTGGTGCATACCTCGAAAGCTGAGCAAACTTGGTCTCATACTCCCGCACGGTCATGCTACCCTGCTGAAGGTTCAAGAATTCGGTCGCCTTCTTCTCCTGAACATCTAGGGGAAAGAAGCGATCCCTGAATTCCTCCAGAAAAGCTTCCCAAGTCATCGGCTGATCTCCCAAAGTCCTCTTTAGCGATTCCCACCAGACACCAGCGTCCTTTTCCAGCTGCATCGTAGCCAACTTCACCTTGCTGGCTACCGGAGTCTCCGATACCTCGAAGATTGTTTCTATCCTCCTAATCCAATCATCAGCTGCGGTTAGATCAGATTGCCCCTCAAAGACTGGTGGCCTCATCCTCTTAAAGGACTCGATCTGCTTAATAGGATCGGCGTTAACCAATCCCTGTCCAGCTCCATGATTCGGCGACGGATTTTGCTGCTGATTCTGAGCTTGCGCCAAATTAAATGCCATTAGCGCATTCAGAGTCTGATACACCTTGGTGAATTCAGCCTCAAGATCAATTCCCATTCCTCGAGAACTACCAGATCCATCCTCATTGTTGCCACCATTCCTGGGCCTGGGTGCAACCATTCTGAATACTGCAAAACGAGGGAAAAGTTAGAGCATCACACACAATTCAAACTCACATCAATATCCTTTGGCAAAACTTCACTTGTATCCCTAGGTAAAACATCATGTTTCAGTTCTATGTGATACTCACTCTTTAATGTCCACACCTAGGTACTCACACTCTAGTGTCCACACCTAGGTTATTTTTATGTCATGTTTATTATTACTATTGAAGCATGCTCTGATACCAATCTCTGTAGCGCCCCGAATTTCTAATAAGATATCTTAGAAAATACGTGGCACAATCCCAGCAATCCACTTCAATATAATATTAAACACAACCAACACCACTAAAATTTTCAACTTTTATTACAACAAACTTTTACAAATCACAGCGGAATTTAAAACAACTCGAACAATATTTTCTGTCATTTACAACTCAAATTATCTCAAAACTGCTTTTACAAATTTACACAAAACTCTTATGAATCAATTTATCTCAAAAACCAACTCAAGCATCCAACCTCCAACTCTAAGCAACAACCTGCAACATATGAGGCTAGAGATGATCCCTAACCCCCAAAACTAAAGGGGTCAGTCATAAATGGTGTGAGTGACATAAAAACAAACAAACAACATAAATGAACATACCTCGTAAATTCTTAAACAACATGTACTAAATAAGAATATGGGAAGTAAGAAATGACAGGAAAACATGAAAACATCAAGTGGAACTAAACTAAGTGTCAGGTGTAGAAAACAGGAAAACCACGTGCATGAAACCAAGCCAAGAAAACACAGATTCTATATGCAGACTCTCTAATCCGTACTTGTCGAAATCTATGCATCCCATTCTACATAGGTTCGGTGCAAGCCCTTAACGTCTCCACATTATAGGGTTCAATCCCCGCTATGCAACTAATCCTAACACGATGACTACTACGAGATAAAGATAAACTGTGAGTACTAGCCCTTGCCCCGATAATTCCGGAGATCAATCCCACACCGTAAGTAATTACTTGAATAATTCCGGAGATACATCCCACACCGCAGGTAATTTACCTGAGATAATTCCGGAGATGAGTCTCACACCCAAGGTAAGTTACTTCGATAATTCCGGAGATTAAATCCCACACCGAAACAATGACCCTCATCACATGAATACCCCATATGCGTCGCCTCGACTCTGATATTTCCGGAGATCAATCCCACACCCAAAGTAACCACTTGGATAATTCCGGAGATACATCCCAGACCGCAGGTAATTTACCTGAGATAATTCCGGAGATGAATCCCACACCCTAAGTAAGATACTTGGATAATTTCGGAGATTAAATCCCACACCAAAGCCATACTGAGGTGCATAACCCATGTTCCCGTTCATCATATCACCACTAGTGCCTGTCCTTATCATTTTTGGGTTATTTAATTACTTAACGAATCTCCTAGGGTGGTGTACCCTACCGGCCTAAATTCAAAACTGAATAACTGAAATGCCTCTACGGGCCTCAACAAAATAACTCAACACCGGTATACTAGGGTCACACACCTCTAGAGACTCAACTCAAATGTCTAAACCAAAGTTCCACTAAACAAAGTGGCTCAACTGAATATCTTAAATCAAATACTTAACTGAATATCTTAGAATCAAATGCTTAACTGAATATCTAGTATAGACTGAATTATCTGAGAACCAATCATTCAAAGGAACACTCAAGTTACAAAAACTCATCAGTACCAGTTGACTTATACTGTAGTAAGTCGACTGTCCAGAGGACAAATATCCAAAATTTTACAAAAATAAACTAAGTCATAACAGTCGACTTGAAAGCCATCAGTCGACTTAATCGAGACAAAATTCCAATAATTCTCAAGAAAATATTCTAAGTACATAAGTCGACTTAAAGAGGTCATAGGTCGACTGTCCAGAAAGGACTGAAATAATTTTACAAAATAAAGATCTCAGGACACCAGTCGACTGCGTAAGAGTCTAATCGACTGTCCAGAGGGGATTTCAAAAGAACTGAAGATACAACAGCAGGGTCGTACCAGTCGGCTTAATCGTAGACCAGTCGACTGTCGGCCTGCTGTTTTCATAAATTAGGTCTGAATACAAAATCAAAACTGAAGTTTTCTAAAGATTCATTGTTGGTGAAAAATAGTTCAGGTAAAATGACAAATCTCAACAAATCCTCATTATGGATATATTACTCAAAACATCAAATATGTCAAAACTCAAGTTCTCATGTTCTAGATTACTAATTCTTTCATTAGGGTTTCTCAATACTAAATTTTTTTCGCGACTCTTAATCAAAATCTGATTTATAAACTCAATGTCCAGATGTTCAACCATCCGTTCATAACCATACTCAAATCTTAACATGCTTTTTAGCAACACAATTTATAAACCAAGATCTACTAGTCATTCATAGATTTTACATACATGGTCTAAACAACAACCATTGTTCACATGAATCATACCACAATATAAGATCCATATCATTCACAATATCAAATCAAGCAACATTGTCACCCGCATACATAGATCAAAACAGCAAAACAATTTTATATCACTCACAAAATCAAAACAAAACAAAAAAATGTCACTCACCTTTGAATTGAGAAAATCCACGAAAAGCCTTCCTTTTGCTAGATCAAACTTCCTCTTGCTCCTCCAAACAAATCACCAAAATTCTGTATTTTCAGTAATGGCGGCTGGGAAAATTCTTTTAAACAATCCGGAAATAGGTTTAGGGTTTTACCCAATTTGCAAAATAATCCTTTCCAAAATACAGCTTCACATATATAGGTCTAGTCTTGAAAATTCAATAAAATGCATCTAAATTAGGATTTAAAAGTAAAATATAATTCTAAATCTCAACCAATACCGTTCAAAACGTCCAGAATTACACATTTTACATTTTAACCTTAAAAATGTCAAATTTGCAAAAAGGTCATTCTTTTCTCAAAATTTGCAAATAGTTCCAATTAATTTCAGAAAAATCTGAAAAAATACTAAATAAATCCCAAATATTAAATAATGATTTTTCATGAAGAAAACTTAACTTTTCAAACTTCTCAAAAAGTATTTGCACGTGTTTTGCACGTGTAAAAAGATAAATTTTTCTGAAAATATTTATTAAATCCTCAGAAATTCATTTAAATTCATTTTCGAATATTTAAAATAATATTTGAAAATACGGGGTTCTACATCAACGATCGACCCGTAACTGGTTGAACATTCGACCAGTACGAGTCCAACGGGTCGTAACCCGCCGGTCGACCCGCGGGTTGGAGGCGGGTTGGAGCGTTTTTAACGGGTTCGCGGGCCGGGTTAGGCGGGTTGGATTCGCGTTTTTTTCCACCCGGGTCGACCCGTTACTGTACACGGGTTCGACCCGAACCCGCCAACTTCTTAACCGGGCCGGGGTTCGCGGGCCGGGTCACAGGTGGGTTGCCGGTTGATCCGGCCCAGTTGCCATCCCTAAGTAGAATTGATAGTTTGGTTAAAAAATTAATTAGTGATGAGTGTAAAGACATTGTGGTGGAAAACATAAATGACTTATATTTTAGGATATTTTTTTTAAAAAAATTTAATCGAATTGTATTTTGGAATCAAGGGAGTATAGTAGACAGGACTGGCCCCCACTTGAGGCAGGTGAGTCGGCCACCTCAGACCTCCGAATTTTTTACAATTTTAAGGGTTCCAAATTTGAATTCTTCTTATAAATATAGGCACATACATAAATAAAAAAAAATTATTATTATTAGAAGCCCCAAAATTAACTATTTGGGCCTTTAGCCTCGGGCCCCAGGAACTCCGCCCTGATAGTAGACACAAGTATATATATTCCATGCACAACACAGATTGTAGGTTGTTTGTGGGTCTCAAATGTCTTCAAGTTCACAATATGCAAAGGGTGGCCGTGTTTCTTAGAAGCCAGTTGATCTAATCAATTATAACCTCTGAACTTCCCATTTTTTTATTTTTTTTAATGAATAAGCTTAAATTGTAATTGCAATTTCAACTGCGAAACATGTTTCTCTCATTCAGACTCTTTACCTTCAGTTTAGTGGGTCAACCAAAGATGCAATTTTTTTTTTAATTTTTAATTTTTAAATAATAACATAAGTAAAACAAGATTACAGAGCTGAAACGGAAAACAAACAAAAGCAGGAAAAAAAAAAAAAAACTCAAAGTCGATACACATCTAGGGCCGGCCCAACATTTATTGAGGTCTAAAGCGAATTTCTAAAGCGAACTCCGAAATGAGGCATTTTAAAAGCTTATACAAATATCTTGTTAAAATTAATGTATTTTTATTTAAGTGTTATCTTTCAAGCTTTTTGAGAAGCAAATTCATTTATTATATTACTGTAATCAATTTCAGGCTTTTTGGTATATGAGGAGGCCTATTTCGGGCTTTTGGTATGTGATGAGACATTTATTATTATATTATTGTAATCAATTTCGGGCTTTTTGATATGTGAGGAGGCCTATTTCGGACTTTTTGGTACATGGAGAGGCCTTTATTCTTTAGATGTTTTTTCTCCTAGGCCTAAAGTCCTAGCTTTGATTGCTTTACCCTTCGGCCGGCCCTGTACACATCCACAGGTCTATCCCACATGTGCAGAGGGGTCACCTCAGGTATTTGAACGTCAATTAAGATGCCAATATTGATCTTATTTAACCACTGACACACCGCATTGTTGCTCAAGATATTTTTGCCGCCCAATTTCCTTTACCATTTTACTAAATGTAAATGGCTTCAACACAAACCGCATACATTCTCCCCGAATGAACCTGAAACAAAATAAGCTAAATTAAAATAAGCAAAATTAAAGGAGAAGGAAAAATGTTAGTATACTAGATTTGCAGTACGTGCCTACGTCTTCAGAACGATACAACATATGAAAGTGTTGTAAACAGTAAAACAACAATTATGTAGCTCAAGTTTGAATAGTAAAATAATAATTAGTTGTAAATAAAAGTCCATGTTTTCATTTGTATATGTTGAAAAATAATTATAAATGAGGGTGTAAAATCCAACTTCTTAGAACTTTGTGTGTGGAAAATGAAGAAATTTAACTGTTGATGTGATATTTGCTATTTTCAATGTAACATGATCAATAAAAAAATGCATAAAAAATAAAAAAAAAAATTACAAATCTGAAATCTGAAAATGTAAATTTCTGAGTAAAATAGAGAGAGAACGAGAGAGAGCGAGAGAGAAATAAATAAATAAATAAATAGATAAAGATAATTAGTTGTAAATAAAAGTCCATGTTTCCATTTGTATATGTTGAAATATAATTATAAATGGCGGTCTAAAATCCAACTTCTTAGAAATTTGAGTGCGGAAAATGATGAAATTTAACTGTTGATGAGATATTTGCTATTTTCAATGTAACATGAGCAATAAAAAAATACATTAAAATAAAAATAAAATTACAAACCTGAAATCTGAAATTAATTATAAATTTCCGAGTAAATAGAGAGAGAATGAGAGAGAGAGCGAGAAATAAATAAATAAATAAATAAGTTGTTTTGAGGGAATTTGAATTTGAATTTTGAGGGAAAACTTTTGGACGAAAAAATATGTTTTGTGAAGTTAGATCTGAACCATTAATTTCAACCATATTGAATGAGAGCTACTTGATAGCTTTCTTTGTATTTTATTATATAGATAATGGTTGCTCTCCCCCAATCGACTATGGATGCTACTCACATAATCGAATCCACCGTATGTTGTGGTTACTTTGAGTGAGTACAACGCTTAGGCAATGGTAGAATGAGTGCATAAAAACATCTATATTTTTTAATCTTCTTGATAGCTACCATCCCGCAATCATAAACCACCCATGAAAGGTGCTATTGCTAATTGTCTCTTTCACTCTTTCTTATTCACTGTTGAAAATTTTTTTATGTCACTTTCTGTATTGAGATGAATTATTGTGGATCAAATAATTAGGCTTATGATAACAACGGAGGACCACTAGTGGGCGACAATCAGACAACAGCTTTTAATCAAAGGCTAGCAAGAGGTTATTAGTTTTTAGGCTAAATTTTTTTTAAAAAACCCTTAAACTATCTCATATATGCAGAAAATCTCACTCACATTTTTTTAATGCAGAAAATCACACTCAACTATGGGTGTGAAAAATCACACCATAACTTCGTTAGGGTTCTGTTATATGGGTGAGTGGAGTTTTCTGCATATATAAAATAGTTTAAGGGAGTTTTTTCAATTTTAGACTAAGAATGGGTTCTGAATAAAGAGGTTAATTTCGACATTTTGTAAGTCACGTGCATTGCACGTGACCGAAAAATAACAGAACCCTAACGGAGTCATAGTGTGGTTTTTCGCACCCATAGTTGAATGTGGTTTTCTGCATAATAAAAGATGAGTGAGGTTTTCTGTATATATGGGATAGTTTAAGAGGGTTTTTCAATTTTCGCCTAGTTTTTACTGCCAAAAACAACTAATAAAAGTCAGATTTTTTTTTGTTTTTTGAATTATAACTGACTAGTAACATGCACATGCGATTCTAATCATTTTTATTTGGCTAAATTTGAAAGAAAGAAAAACCTTGAACTATTCTCTTTATGTAGAAAATCTTACTAAACTTTTTTTACACAGAAAACTAAGCTTAAATGTGGTTGCAAAAAACTTCCCTGAAGTATATTTTCCAAAACCACATCTAATTTTTCTGCTTGTATTAGATAATCTCATTCATCTTTGCAAGTTGGTTCAGAAAACATCATACATATTTCTCGTTATTGTCAAAAAATCTCACTCAACTTTAGCAGAAAACTCACACCGTTGGAGTGGATTTTTTGCAACTATACCTGAGTGTAATTTTCTGCACATAAAAAAGTTCAGTAATGTTTACTGCATAAAGGGTATAGTTCAAGGGGGTTTATTCAAATTTAGTTTTGTTATTTTATTTTATAAAGTAAATAATAAGACCCTCGAACCTAAGACCTCTTTTTACTCATACATACTCTTTACAAATTATCCCTGGTGGTACAAACTTTTATTTTATATGAGTGACATTTTTGTAAATAATAATGTTGTAAATTAATTTAAACTTTGACCGTATTATGATAAATTACAACAATTGAGTAAATAAATGGTTAATATAACTCTCAAGTTAAAAATAAATTGTTGAAATTAGATGGTTGAATGTCTATAAATGACAATCCCAACTTTCACATTATAGTATTAGAGACATTTAACAATTATGCACTGTTCTATTTCACTAACGAGGACTAAGCGAAGGAGTAAAAAAATGAGAATACTTTAGCAACCAGCAGTATACATGGATAGATAAACATGATAAAAATCTCTACTACTATAATGGGAGAAGGCCTTAGTGTAATTTGTCCATCTACCAATCCGTGCAACGCACATGCATAACTATTGTAAATGAGGTTTTACATCAAATCCAGATTACGTCTGAATTTTTACTTTTAAAAAAACTATATTTATTAATCTCTACTACTATAATGGGAGAAGGTCTTAGTGTAATTTGTCCATCTACCATTCCATGCAACGCACGCGCATAACTATTGTAAACGAGGTTTTAGATCAAATTCAGACTGCGTCGAATTTTTACCTTTATAAAAACTATATTTATTAAGACGTGCATCACACGTGCAAACTACTAGAACCGTGGTTAAAGTTACTTCAACCCATCAAAGTTTCAACACGAATAAATAATCAACCAAAATAGAAGATCTAGAAGAGAGACGATTTTTTAATATTTTAAATATACCATTTTTCAAAATTATTTGCAGTAAGAACAGTTGCTAAAATATTTGTGTTTGTGGACCCAACAACTAAACTCGCCGTTCTAGTTGTTTCATGCTCACCGTTGGGACACGGTGAGTTTAGTGCTAATTTGTTAAGAAACTCGCCGTTCTCAATGGCGATTTCAGTTCAAAATTTTCAATGAAGACTCGTCGTTCCCAATGGCGAGGACATTTACAGTAGACTCGCTGTTGGGAATAGCGAGTTTAGTTCAAAAATTTCAGTAAAGACTCTCCGTTTCCAATGGCGAGGGCCATTTATACTAGACTCGCTATTGGGAACGGCGAAAATGTAGGAATTTTTAGAGAGAGTGAAATACTTTGTTCGACTTGGTGAATTTTCGAAAAAAGCTCTATAATTAAAATAAAAAAAAAACTAAACTCGCCGTTCCCAACATCGAGTCTAATGTAAATGTCCTCGCTAGGGTGTAAAATGAACAGGACGGTCCGTCGTCCGTCCGAGTTCGGCTCGAGAAATGGTCCGACCGTGGACCGTCCGAACTGTTATACGAACCGATCCTGAACAAATTATTCGGTCCGATTCTTTACCGAGCTCGAGCCAGACATAAGTCTGTCCGAATATTATTGCGGTTCGATGCTTTACCGAACTGAGTCCGGACTATAAAAATTTTATCCGAAGCTAGACCGAACGAGACATAAGCCCGTCCGAAAAGAATTTCGATCCGAGCTTGAACATATAGCTGTCCGATCCCGTCCGGTCCGATTTACAGCCCTAGTCCTCGCTGTTGGGAATGACTAGTCTTAAAAAATAAATAAATAAACTCGTTGTTCCCAATAGTGAGTCTAGTGTAAATGTCATCGCCGTTGGATACGGCGAGTCTTAAAAAAACAATAATAATAAACTCGTCGTACCCAATAGCGAGTCTAATGTAAATGTCTTTGTTGTTGGGAATGGCGAGTTTTCATTGAAAATTTTGAACTAAACTTGCCGTTGGGAACATCGAGTTTCTTTAAAAAAAAGCTACGCTCACCGTGTTCCAACAGCGAGCGTGAAACAACTAAACTCTTCGTTGGGAACGACAAGTTTAGTTGTTGAGCTCACGAATACAAATACTTTGACAACTATCATCTTTCTACAAACAGTTTCGAAAGTGATATATATAAAAAATTAATTCAAGAGAGACAGAGAGCAACAACAAGAACCTTAATAAAAGGTTCATATTATTTAAAGGACCTAATTTAAAGAAAAATAAGAATACAGGGGTCTAACAACAAAAAACATATCCAATAAGTCAACAACCAATCAACCTTCTTCATTTAGCAAAGAGACGAAATTATATTTTTTAGTGTCATAATCACATTCAGAACAAGTACTCTCTCTCATCTCTCTTTGCATGCAACGTCGAGATCCCAACCACCTCCGCCGCTGCCGTCGCCGAACGCCGGCGACCTCCATCCCACATTTCCGCGATAACTTCCGGTAACTTAAAGTCCGCTCCTTTTTCCTCTATTTTGATATATTTTGGGGGGAATTAATCGTATTTTTAGGGTTTGGATTGCTTGATTGGGTTGGAATGGTGCTGATTTGGTAGTTATCCGATGGAAGTTTTGTTCTTGATTGCACTGTCGGTTGTGGGGGGTTAGAGCATCCACAATCGTTTGCTATATTTCCCAATTTCTCATTTTTTTAGCAAACAAACAAGGTGCTGCAGTCGTTTGCTATTTTGCCATATTTTGGCAAAATAGCTACAGTCGCTTCTCATTTTAGAGAAACGAAATTGCGATTCTCAAATTACAAGAGACGAGACAACATGTTTCGTCCCAATTTTTTTTCAATTTTTTAATAGGATCAGATGAGACAACTTGTTTAGTCTGACAAAATTTTTATTATTATCATTATTTTTAATTGATCGGACGGTACAACATGTACCGTCTGGAAAATAAAAATAAAAAAATTGCTAGAACGAGACATGTTGTCTCGTCTCAAGCAATTTTTGCTTGGGACGGGACATGTTGTCCCGTCCAGCAAATGGGGAGCAATTTTAGGTGTTAGGTGTATAGTTAAGTAGGTTAAGTGTATAGTTAATTAGGTTTTAGTTATATTTTATTATTTAATTTATTTAATTACCTATTTTAATCTCTAATCACTAATTAATTAACCGTAAAAATAAAAAATAAAACGGAAAAAACAACATGTCTCGTCTTTCTCAAATATTAGCAAAATTTTAGCAAACAACCACTGCAGACAAATTCCCTATTTTCTATTACTGTAGCTGCCATTTTCTAAAAAATGAGAAATACCATTGTGGATGCTCTTAAGGGGTTGGTTAGATATGGAAATTTGGTACATTTGTTGTCTTGATTTGGTGGTGGTTTTGGAGTTATGTGAAAATGATGATTTTTAGGGGTTTTTCTGGGGGTTGATTTGGTAGGTTTTGGAGGGGGGGGGGGGGGAAGGATGGTTGGTGGAAGAGGGAAGAGTGGGGAACAGAGTTGATGAAGAACAAAAGAAGTGTTTTACTTGCATTTTCCCCTTTGGAACTGCTTTAGAAGTTCATATTGTTTCTAGTTCTTTAGACATAGTTATCGTGTTACATAGATCACAGTGTTAATCGCTGTTTTCTCTGCCGATTGACAATTGAAATAGCTAGTGTTGTTTCAGATACATCGACACAATTTGTGATTAGAAGTGTGTTTGGGGGGTTTGGGACTTCTAGCCCATTGAAATAATGATAAATTGTGATTTCACTGGCTTTGGGGAGAAAAAATATATATGAAATCCATCTCATGAGGTATTTTATGTGTGCAAACGGAACTTGAGTTTCATGAAGTTTTTGGAGACAAACACTAACACCCTCTTCATGAAAATTGGGATCCATGAATTTTAATGGTTTCACCTTGAGTTTGGAACCAAATGCATCCTCATCTCATATGTATGCAACAGAGTGAAGAAAAAAAGTAGTGTTTAAGTTGTATTGTTTCTTTATAACTGATTTATAACTTTCATCTGTTTTCTAGTTTTATACACTGTTTTTATGTTACATAGACCACAATAAACCCTTAGGTCAAATAACATATGGTGTTCCATTAATGAAACAACCTCAAGAAAAGGAAAGCAAACAAGTTTGATACAATGTCACAGGTCTGACCCTCAAAAGCATGATAAATAGAAACAAACTTAACTAAATGATGACCAAGATGCACGGCCAATAACGGTAAAGTTGACTCCCCTAATCATGCACAAACACTTGAATAGACACTAAACTGCCCAATTAGCATGCCAAGCTTGCTTGAATGACAGTAACTGCTCCACGATATATCAATTTGAGCCGAGTTAATGCCCTAGGACTCCTTGGTTGCACCAACATCGATCGATTTTCAATGATTTAATGCCCCATCCCTCCTTGATTGTACCAACATCAACCTACTTGACTCAATTTAGTTCCTTAACCTTCTTGGAACGTCGCTAGATTTTCCCCGACTTAGTGTCCCATCTCTTCTTGGCAGCAACATCATCGACCAATTTGACTTAACTTAGTGTCATTGCACTAACATCGATCAATTAGCCAGAGGCCCCATATAGAGTGTCCTTGCTCTCCTTAGCTGCACCAATATCAATCTATTGATGACATAGATTGAAGGGTTAAAGATTGAATCCAACAACCATATAGACTAAAAGCATCCACAGTCGTTTGGGAAAAAATGGCAAAATAATTTTGTTAGTTTGCTGCAATCGTAAAAGCAAAATATAGCAAATTTGACGACAAAATTAAACGGACGAAACATGATGTTTTGTCCATCTAAATTCGCATAATTTTTTAAATCAATTTTCAATATATATATATATATATATATATATATATATATATAGGAAAATCTTCTATTGGCTGAAAATCTTCTATTTCAGCCATACAATTTTATAACACTTCAATGGATGGGCAAATGAATTTCAAATGATTTGATTTTACATATTTTGACTAATTTAGATGTGTAGATCAATGTGAACGGTTCGGATCGTCAATACGAAGGCAGGAAGGCCGAGTGCACACGCCGTGTGCACCATAGGTGGTGCACAACGGAAGACTTCCATATATATATATATATATATATATTGGTGAGACCCACGGTGAGACGAAACATCACTTAACCAACTAATTAACTTTTAATTATCTAACTAAACTTAATTATTTAACTAATTATCTAACTAAACACATCAGTTCTTAAAATAAAAAATCAACTTTTTTCCTCGGTTCGTCCAAGATTATTTTTAGAGTAAAAATTTACAAATTTCCTCAGACGAAACATGATGTTTCGTCCGATGAATTGAAAAATTATTAAAATAATAGGGATCATGTTTCGTTCCCTATAATATGGAAATTGCCAAATCCTTCCTCAAATATAGCAAAAAATGGAAAAAATGGCAAATTGGCTTACGACTGTAGTGACTTCTTTGCAAAAAAATGGCACAAATGGGAATTAAGCAAACGACTGTGGATGCTCTAAGCTTTGTAGGATATCCATGTTGGATTTCGTTGAATGGTCTGAAGTTTTCATCTCGACCAACATGACCAACTAGCATTAGGGTCCAGTTATTTGAAATCCCTGTGTCTATGCATCATATTGTTGCAATAAGGAACACTGCTTTTAGGTATACAATTAAATAATGACTTAGAGCATCCACAGTCATCATTGTGTAAATTATGCATAAATGGATAAATGCATATAGCATTTGGCAAGTTTGCTACAGTCGTCGAAGGCTATTTTTATCAATTTAATATATTAAAAAATCAGACGGAACTTCACTTTGCGTCTGACGATTTTTTAGGATTTTTATGAATTTTTTATTAATTAAAAACGATATTTAAGTTTTTTTTTAAAAAATAGTGGGCCCCTCCGTTGGACGCAACTTCATGTTGCGTCCAAGGAGTTCCCATTATTCTCTCTCATATATATTTTTTTTTTTAAAGTCGTCGGATGCAACGTGAAGTTGCGTCCGACGAAAAAAAATATATGAATTAATTTTTTTTTTTTTTTTTTCGTCGGACGCAACTTCAAGTTTCGTCTCTTATATTATGCATTTTGCTATATCTTGTGCCATATATAGCAATCTATTGTAGCTATTTATGCATAAAATGCATAAATAGCAAACAACTGCAACGCGTCGTTTGCTATAAAATGCATTTTATGCATAAATAGCACACGACTGGGGATGCTCTTAGTACACCGGCAACAAATTTCAGAAAAAACGTAGTTTATATTTACTTTAGTTTACAAACTGAGATGAATTTTTGGATCACCTTGAAAAGCTCCAACATGAAGTTACTACCGAGCTTATGTTGGGAGCCTGTCCTAATAGATTCTCTCCCTCTCTATATGTAGCTATAAGTTTTCTTGAGTTAAACATATTCTTCTAATTCTAGAAAGGCATGCATACTTTCTATATAACATATCTAATGATACAATTTTTTGTTGGTCAGATCTTAATCCGTATGACTCAAGGGTTGTTGCTACTGCATGTGAGTTGAAGGACTTAACAAATAATCCTGGACAATAAGTATCTTACAGAGCTTTCTTGACATTTAAAGATGTCATCACTTGAAAGTTGTGATAATTATTTGATTTTTGAAGTTGAAAGTTTTCTTCCAAATGGAGTGCAAGCTCTTTTGTATCTTGTTGCTCTTGCATACTGTTTCATAGGGCTGTCAGCTATTACTGCTCGTTTTTTCCGGTCAATGGAGAACATTGTCAAGCAAACACGAGAAGTTATAGATATAGATCCCATCACAAATACTAAAATAATTAGGAGTGAAAAGATTTGGAACTATGCAATAGCAGATATTACTCTACTGGCATTTGGGACAAGCTTTCCGCAGATCTCGTTAGCTACAATTGATGCCATTCAAAATCTTGGCCAGTTAAATGCTGGAGGTATGTGTTCCTTCAAATAACTTTGATGACTAAATTCATTTAATCACTTAGGTTGTTTGCTGGAAGATGGAGTTTAATACAATGTCAACTTCGGTTCTTTGCTGGAGAATTATGCTTAGAGTTTTATACTTGGATTTTTCTTCTCAATTTTTTTCATGCTATGTTATGTCCTTATTATTCCTCATGTCTTCTACTTTGATATTCAGGATTAGGGCCAGGTACACTTGTAGGTTCTGCAGCATTCGACCTATTTCCTATTCATGCTGTTTGTGTCATAGTCCCGAAAGGTGGTTCATTGAAAAAGATTACGGATATCGGTGTTTGGTTGGTCGAGCTATTTTGGTCATTTTGGGCATACTTTTGGCTTTACATAATCTTAGAGGTAATTTCTGTTTGCCTTAATATGGTGCATTTTTTTAAACTCACTTCAGTGAGCTTTTAGGACAATTACATTCAGTTAAATATGTGGTAACTATTATTGTTAACTACTTCTGCATTAACTGAAAAGAATCCTACTGAAAGAAAAAAGGTACCATAGGTCCAATACAACCTCCACCTTTGTCGGATTTTATTCCTCTTGAGCTACTAACTCTATAGCACTTCCTGCCTTCCCACTGCGCTACACCCCCTTAACCCAATAGAATCCTACTGAAACCTACAGAATTAATATCCATTATCGTCTTCGATTACCGAGTCTGATACTAAGTTTTCAAACCTTGATATAAAGTGGAATCTCATATTGTATTGAATCATTTTCTCTTTATTTAAAAAATGTTTTGTCATTGATGATTTTACATAAGATCTGCATCATATTGCAAAGTATTATTTACTGGGCCAGAATCAGAAATATACGTAGATCAGGGATGAAGCTACCAAGGGACCCGGATGGGCCAAGGCTACCTTGGAATTTTCGAAACCCCTCCTGGTACTTGGAATTTTGAATTTGCCCCCCACACTAAAAAATAAAGATTGACTGAGCCTCTCATTTGTGGCTTTCATCTTTCAAGCCAGGCCCACTAAACTCTTGAATTTTTCCCAAACTGTCCCACTTTTTGAAAGTTTTTCCCAAACTGCCCTACTTTTTTTTAAAATTCCCAAACTGCCTCACTCGGTTTTCGAAAAACCGAGTTTGGTTAAAACCATCTCGTTTTTTCGATAAGCGAGTGTGCTCTTCGGAAAATCGAAGAGTAACACTCGCTTTTCGAAAAACCGAGTTGGTTTTAACCAAGCTCGGTTTTTCGAAAACCGAGTGTCGATTGGGGGAGATTTTAGTGCAGATCTGATTTCGACACTTCTCCACTTTAATTCATTCTCTATCTTTTCCACTTCTTCCCCGTTCTTAACCCAACGAATCTTTATTTTTTTTCATCGATTTACCCATCAAATTTGAACTATGTACTATTTTGTATGGGTTTTATTGTGGAAAATGATCGATTGTATGTGTTTAATTGTGTTTGTAATTGGATCTCAGCCTGTAGGTTTTTTGGAATCAATGAGCCTGAAGACTCGGTTTTTCAAAAACCGAGTTTAGTTTAAACTAGGTCGGTTTTTCAAAAAGCGAGTAAGGAGCTGATTGTTATCCAGAAAACAAGCTTTCTCTGGAAATACAACTTCTTCAACCGTCGCTTTTTGAAAAACCTATCAGGTTTTAACTAGACCCAGTTTTTGAAAAACCGGGTCTAGTTAGAACAAACTCGGTTTTTCAAAAACCGAGTCTTGAATAGAGTCTTTTCCAGAATCTTGTTTTAACTAGACTCGTTTTTTCGAAAACCGAGCCTTGAAGCTGATTGGAAAAAAAACCTACGGTAGAAGACTATATATAACCTACATTGTTATTTTGCTACTTGTTTTTTTTTCATTTTCCAATGTTCACAAAAATTCACACTAAAATTAACTTAAGTGAGTGTTCAAATTAACAAAGCTCCTTCAAAATTAACTTAAGTACGTTCACATTCAATATTACTCATTCAAAATTAACACAAAATTAAAACGGAAAAAGCTTGAGAAATATACCGTTCGAGAAGGAGATTCAAAAGATTATAGTGATTACGAGTTCCTACAAGCTCCTTCAACCGCAATCTTCACCTCCAAAGTCAAAAATCAACAAAAACAAGGATATTTGGGTTTAGGGTTTTAGGGGTTAAGAAAAGGTTAAAATTTGTAGATGAGATTGGGGGGAAATCAAAAGGAAATTGGGTTAAGAACGGGGAAGAAGTGGAGAAGATAGAGAATGAATTAAAGTGGAGAAGTGTCGAAATCATATCTGCACTAAAATCTCCCCCAATCAACACTTGGTTTTCGAAAAACCGAGTTTGGTTAAAACCAACTCGGTTTTTCGAAAAGCGAGTGTTACTCTTCGATTTTCCAAAGAGCACACTCGCTTATCGAAAAAATGAGATGGTTTTAACCAAACTCGGTTTTTCGAAAACCGAGTGAGGCAGTTTGGGAATTTAAAAAAAAAGGTAGGGCAATTTGGGAAAAACTTTCAAAAAGTGGGATAGTTTGGGAAAAAATTCCTAAACTCTTAATCCAATCCATGCATTGATGAAGAGCCCATTGTTTTTCATTGGCCTCCTAGAATATTTGTGTATTTATTTATTATTCTTTTGAAGGAATGCTTGACTATTATTGTTATTATTATTAATTTTGAAGAAGAGCATAGCTAACTAGCCATGCGTATGCATTATACACACGTTCACTCATCCCATAATAAGAGAATAATATAATTAAGCGAAACTCGGGTGCTAATTCGATATGTATTTACAAAATTCCTTCTTCTAATGTAAAAACAAAGTAATGGAAACATTTTTTTTTTCACAAATATATATCTATTTGAATGTCTATGAAGTTCTTCCTTTTAAATATGTCATTATTTTTTAGTGCTATCAAAGATAAAAATTCAAAATGCATCAAACATGAAATGGTTGCCTAAATAGCATATTAATTTTTTTGGTTCTTGTATTGTGTGAATATCTGTATTTTATTTACATAATTATTTGTGAAAAATATGTTCTTGTTAGTTGGTCCCCTCAACCGAACTTTCTGGGCGTCGTCCCTGGCATAGATGAAGCACAAAATAATTTTTCTTTATTAAACTTCCCATTCTAAAGTTACCATTGTTCTTCGGCTTTTGCACAAGTTATTACATGATTAAAGTAGAATGAATCCTTGAGACTTCGTAACTTTTCTAGTTATTGTTGGTTCAATTAGGATGCAAAAGTAATTGAATTTAACTCATGGGGTTCCAAATATGATGAATTATAGATATTCTCTAGTTCCGTACTATTAATTATGCTGTCTAATCTGTCTAAACTTGCGTGTTTGGACAAGTTAGATAACTTAGTGCTACCTGACTTACCTCTAGCCATCCTAACATTTCTGCATTCCTTTTTGGAGTTGGGATAGCTCAGGGTAATCTTACCAAAATTTTATTCTTACGTTTTGCTCGTTGTACCTGTTTGTCAATTTTGTACGCATACATAAAGATAAAATATAGAATTAGTTATGTTTGAAGTGGAGGTAAGCGAACAGCCTATGCTTTGTAATGCATGTACCACCATTAAAATGTTACCCATTGTTATCAGCTTATCGTTATCAAATACTGCACCAACCCTCTCTGTTGTGTACTTAGTTGCATTAAGATATTATGACAAACCACTTGCTCTTCTTGCACTCTTTCTTAATTCATTCTTTTTCATTTTTCTTCATGAGGAACAAGCCTATGCAATAGTATGAAGTTTATGTTCATTCTCGTTTTACAGCATGATAGGGATGCTTGTAATACAAATTGTCTTTATGCTAATCGTCTTCTTTTTAGTCGCATGTGAAAATTCTCATCCTACACATTTGGCCATTTCTTTTCAAAGATTTATCTCTTAATATATTAAAATTTGACAGTGGGCAAGTAAGTTATTGACCTATTGTCATACTTTCTTTCCAATGGTATTCTGTATCTGGCATGAAATATGAGCGATGGAATGTCTGTAATCTGTAGATTTGGACACCAAATGTGATCACCCTCTGGGAGGCCTTATTGACAGTTTTACAGTTTAGCTTGCTTCTGCTCCATGCATATGCTCAGGACAAACGTTTGCCATACCTCTCTCTCCCGCTGTACGCTTTTGTTTCAAAGTTAGTTATTTGGCTCCATCTTTGTTTGGCAATTTTTTTCCCGAAACATTTTCTCCTTGAAGGGAAAGAGGTGAAAGGCCAGATGATTGGGTTCCAGAAGATGACAACAATCTTAAACTTGATGACAATGAATGTGGTGGGATCATTCAAGATACTGAAGGACAAGAGAGGAACATTGTTGATATATTTTCTATCCATTCTGATCAAGGCACAGGTATGCAAGTCCCAGTAGCATTTTCTTAATGTAAATTATTTGCAAATTTTCGCCATGCTTTTCAAGTGAGGGTCTATTTTTAATATTCTGATCCTGAATTCCTTCAATAAAGTTGACTTTTTTAGTGGCATGTGGGCAGCATTCGGATGCCGCTTCGATTAAATTGACATTAAAAATAGACTTTCGAGACATCCCAAGACTGGAGCGAGTTGAAAGCCGTATAGTATCCCCACATAATATGATTTGCTAGTTTAATACTTACCGAGATCAACCACGAACAGTCTCTCAAAAATGGGAGGGAAGAAAATTATCAGTAACATACATACATATATCTAGAGAAAAAGAACCTTTAGATGTATATGTATGTACTTCAGTACTTTATATATCTTCCATTACCTTTCAGAAAGGAAAAAAATGCATGGCTTTCATTGGTACAACCATTACTGTTTACGAACGAGTAACTGGCAGGAACAGGCATTTTACCCTTACCCTACCCCTTATTTTAAATTTGTGTATCTTTACCCCGCTCACATTTAAGAAACTCTACTCATCCTCTACCTTAGGTTAAGTGTGTAATGATAAATGGACCTATTGCCAACCCTAGTGGAGAGAGTTTACTTCGAACTACGCTCCAATTTACTTCAGATTAATAACTGCCTATAACCATAGTAGTTGTCCTCCCTTGCATCTTCCTCATATATACTAAACACTTCAAAGCCAATCCCTATTTGACTTTTCGAAGGCTGGCATCTGATGACAATTACTGTTATTCCATATGATCCTCTGCTTAGGCACTTGGTTAAAATGAAAGACTATATATTTATGCATTCATAAACCATTCATGTGAGAATTTTCAAATTCCGAAGCTAATGTAAAATATCTTCTTCATAAATTTGCATCAGTGCCATTCTTCCGTATCTTCGATTGACATTCTTCTGTATCTTCGATTGAAAGTGTAAGAAAGTTATGTAGAAGTACGCATTAGGAAAGTTTAAGAAAGTTATGTAGAACCTATATTTGCATTGTCATATTTTCTGAAGGTGTTGTATAGTTTACAAAACTAATGTGTGCATTCTAAAACTAATGTGTGCATTCTGCTTTGAGGATTAATATGGAAACCCCAATTGTGTATCATAATTCTGGTTCCTTTCTGCACGTATTCAGGATGATCTTGCTTCTGTATTGTGAAGATAATAATATATGCATGCAGATTATGTTATTGGAAACTTGAGAATTCCAGAATTTACTGGGTTAATATGCATCAGAAGTTACCTCATCTGTTTCTAATTGCTCTTTACTTTTAGCTGATTTTGCATCAATGATGACTCTAAATGTTACTTTAATCCACAAGCAATGTTTTACAGGTGCTGTCTACCATAAAGTTCCAGACGATGATATAGCAGAATCCTCTGCATTAGTTTCTTCTAATAAGATAGAAAATTTGGACATATGTTTGGTTTGGAGACAGCAATTTGTAGATGCAGTAATGGTATGTTTTTATCTGAATCCGCACTGCATAAATATAACAATTTCATAACATTAAGAATGTTTGTACACGAGTAGGGAAGCAACTATTACTTCTATTTTAGGATTGTCCTTCATACATGATGGGAAAAATCTGCACTGACGTGAAAGTTTCACAAGCTGTTTATTCTCTTGTATATCTGTCTGGTTTGTATGACTAGCCAGAAGAGCCTGTTTTACTAGTCAATGTTTCTTTTACAATGTTAACTATAATAATGCTCAATTTCGCCCTCAATGTATAATAGTTTCCATTGAGATAAAAAGTTGATGTGCAACAATCACAAAAATTCCACGCATTTACATATCCCCACAGCCACATTCCGAACTCCTTACAATAGTAAAGATATTTGTCATTGGATAAAAGGGGGCCTCGTACTTATAGTAGCTGATTCCATTCCCTCATATTGAGTGATTATAGTTACTTGGTGGACACCCTATGGATGATCCGCACTAACTCACTTTGATTTCATGTCATATGATGCATGCGTAAAAAATATCAAGTTGTTTGAAAATTCTTTATCCATGCTTTAAGTGGTTACAAAATGAGCGGTTTTTCAATAATATTACAAATTGGCACCATGTAATGCATGGGTAAGAAGGCTATGAGCAATTTGAAATTTTGTACACATGCGTCTTATCCTATGACATAAGAAACATGACAAATGGTGTGGGTCATCCATATAGACGAGGGAATTTACCTCCTATATGTGAGGTTCCTTTCCTCTTGTCATTATAAAGAACAAAATATACTATTAGACTTTTTCAATATCAAATTTTAAGTAAATGTTCTTGACTAGTAAAGACGAAATTCCTGTAAAAGAAATGGTCTTGGAAGGAAGCTTTCCTATCATACCTGGATGCATATATCTGCTGATACTATTCTACGTACAGTCAACCTTTTTTGGTAACTAATTTCACAAAGATCTTCAGTTTTTTTATGTAATTGTGGTTCTGCTTAATTACAGTTGGGAAGCACAGAGTCAAAGAAGATGGGTAGTATCTATATTCGAGTTTTGAGAATTTTCTGGCAATTGATGCTTGCGCCTTGGAGATTGTTGTTTGCATTTGTGCCCCCATACCAAATCGCTCACGGATGGATTGCTTTTATTTTCTCCCTCATGTTCATCAGTGGAATAGCTTATGTGGTTACCAAACTTACAGATGTAATAAGCTGTGTAACAGGTTCTCTTCTTTGTCTTGACTAAATCCATTGGCAGTTTACTTTAGATCAAAATTTTGTTAATAAGTTTGCTAAATTTATATTCTTCTAAATGTGTAGGAATAAATCCTTATGTCATAGCATTTACAGCATTAGCCAGTGGAACCTCATGGCCGGATTTAGTTGCAAGTAAGATTGCTGCTGAGCGTCAATTAACTGCTGATTCCTCCATTGCTAATATCACTTGCAGGTCATATTCTTCTTCTTCTTCTTCTTCTCTTAATTTAATTTTCAGTATCATTATAAAGAAGATTTCTAATGAATGCAACAATTATAGTCATTCGTTAGTAGTATATAAGTAAGATTTAGTTGCAAGTAAGATTGCTGCTGACGTCAATTAACTTCTGATTCCGCCATTGCTAATATCTTGCAGGTCTTCTTGTTCATCTCTTAATTTAATTTTCGGTACCATTATAAAGAAGTTTTAATGAGTGCAACAATTATAATCATTCATTAGTAGTATAAAATTATTCATTATTCACTTAAACTAGAAGTTTCTAAATAAGATTGTCGAATGATACATTAGTTATATATGTTCATAAGGTACTTGTATATATTTCACAAGATGCCCATGCCCGGTCCCTCTTATCCCTGTGCTTACACAATCAAGCGTGCAAAATGTACAGCGCCTTTGAAAATAATGATTTTAAGTTTTGCAATATCTTAATATGCTTAACATGTTTAGGTTCATTCATTCCTAAATCCTAGTCAAACTCCTTTGAAATTATAACCAAATATATATCATTGCAAGTTCCTATACTGAAAAGTGTATTGGAATATGTTTAACAATGTTTACATCCTTGTTTGAAATGGTACTTAAAAAGTATGTATACACGCACCACGGATTTCACTGTTGAAGGGCCTCTCTACACGTATCTTCAAGTATTTAACCTGTGGTTAAAGGTAGTTTGCATGCTATCAACGTTTTAAAACTTATTGTGTTTCCGTCTGCATATAAGGATGCTTTGTGCAAATCATCATAGTAAAGAGAAGTTTTCTGCAGTTTACTCTTACATTGTGATTCCCATATGTGATTACATCAACTTTTACTGAAATATAGACTTTCCAAGCATTTCAAATAGCTATGACAAATCTTGGTGCAAATGTTTATTTCCATGCTAACTGTACAGAATCTATCAAAAAATTATTCAGTCTTGTTTGGTCATAAATCTTAAATTCTCGACTCTTTGTTTTTCAGCAACTCCGTGAATATATACATTGGCATCGGAATCCCATGGCTCATCGACACAACCTACAACTTCTTCAAGTACAAAGAGCCTCTCTACATTCAGAACGCAGAAGGACTCAGTTTCTCCCTAATAGTGTTCTTTGCAACTTCCGCTGGGTGCATTGCTGTCTTAGTACTCCGCCGTCTTATCCTAGGGGCCGAGCTTGGTGGACCCCGACTGTGGGCGTGGTTGACTTCAGCCTACTTCATGTTGTTGTGGATTATTTTCGTAGTCTTATCCTCCCTCAAAGTCTCCGACATTATTTAAATTAGCCCCCTCATTGATCAAACTGCAATTTGCATATTCTTCGCAACCTGGGGGTTTTACAGAAATTTCAGTGCCCAATTTGGCATAAATGAGTTTGTGTGTATTAGCAAACCATTAGTTTTAGGACATTGTGGTTACATATCAAACCTTTCTGTACTATGGTTGTCTCTCAGGTGTGTAAAAATGGACCAACAATTAACTTCATATTCGATATCTCTTCGTATTTTTAATGAATATGAATACATATAGTTATGATTAATAGCTGCATTTGATTGGAATAAACGAAGCATAGAAATCTTACTATTTTACCCAGGAGTATCTATCCAATTTTGAGCTTGAGAAATCTTGCCTTCTGCACTGCAAGTTGTTTACATATATGGTTGTGCTTATAAGTGTGTAATGTTAGGAATTCTACTTTGTATCTTGTTGAGTTATTCGATGCAATCAACACAAACCACTAAGCACATACCATATATCATATCAAACACAAAAACACACACAACTTTGTTCCGGTTGGGCTTTTGCCTTAATTTGGTAGAGAAGAAACCCAAAATGTTATTCAACTAGAGAAGATACAAGAATATTACAATTCTTACCACGACCCTCTCTCAAGCCTCACCAGTAAGTACTAGTTGTTTAGAATTAGAGAATCACTCAATCTCTCTTTCAATGAAGTATCCTCCCTCTCTCTTCTTGACTCTCAATGGATGCCAATAACAACAATATATAGAGATCTAGAGAAATCCTACTTTGATATCTTGATACAATAGCCATTAGATAATCCTGAAGAGATAATCCTACGATAAAAGTCGTATGATCTGACTTGAAGAGCAAGTTGGGCTTCTCATGAATCACCAAGATCCGACCCAAATAATCCATCAGCGCCGGGTTCGGTCGACTGCACCCCAAGGTCGGTCGACTGTTCCCCTATCGGGAACTCCTGCACAGTAGGGCGGTCCCAAGTACGGTCGCTCGCAACTCCACCTGCTGCTACTGCTGCTGATTGATTCTCTTACTTCCACTCTGTCTCCGATCGTCTTGATTCCTCCATCGTCTCATCGTCTTCGTATCCGACATAGTATGCAAGACATAAATCCAACAATCTCCACCTTAGATTGCATACTCATGGATTGACACTCGTGTGATTTAGAACCTTCTAGACTCTTTTTCTTCTCTTCTTGCAAACAACTTGGTTCGATGGCTTCCTCTGCTAGTTGAATTTATCTCCACTTGTTTTTCTCCTGCTGTATGCCCCCCCTCAAGGACACACCCCAGTAGATGTAATCATGGAGGTGCCACCCTCCACACGAACTCCACCTACCTCAAGGCTCTTTCCACCTTCCGATGATATTCGAACGTCGCAGTCTCGCTCGGATGATTCTAGTGACGACAAATTAGATAATGCTTTAGGAACAATGGGCTTCAAACCACTTGGCCAAGGTTTCCTGTTCCTCCAAAGCTGGTAAAGGTTGTGCTGACCCCCCTCTCACCCTTCATCACCTTGCGATAACTTTCCCAAACTGAACAAACTCTACCTGGATCTGTGTACCTGCAGTCCATAGCTTCAAGAGTTCTCATGGATATAAGGTTCTGCTTCATCAAAGGAATATACATGCCCTCCTCTAGTGTGTGTCCTCTTCCGTCTGTCATCTTTGACTCATTTGTTTTCTCACCCCTTATTTCACAAGTCTTGTCAATCTTCGTTCTTACACAACAACATGAGGCAAACTTATAAGTATAAATCATTACTTCACAAATCTTATCAAACTTCGCTCTCACACGACGACATGATGTAAATTTGTAAGTAGAAACCATCTCCCTCTCGGAGCAAACTTGAGAAGAACTAACCGAATCAAAAGAACAACCGGAATTCACATCTAAAAAACTTGAAACAAAAGCAAGTTTATGCCATCACCTGATTCAGTGGCACTGGATTTGGCACCGCTCTGACTCAACCGCTTACAACAGTCTCTCATGTAATGCTCAATCCCTTTGCATTGTGGCCACGGACCTTACCCCTACATACACTTTCCCTTCCAATAGAAGTACAATCCACCCTCACACAACTCACAGAAGTTGATGCTGATTTCTGACTCTCCTTCCTAAGTGTATCCTCCTCCAACCCTTCAATCATACCTGCTATAAAAAACTTCTCCTTGATAGATTTCTCATCTAGCATGGTTATCATGTTGGATGGATTTGGTGGTGAATATATCAAGTTAGAAACCTTTAGATCATCTGCGTTGAACGTCCTCAGTTCAGATAACTTCATATTGAACTCCACTACATGATCTAGAAGAGCAGTACTTTCTTTCATTGAGAAACCCCACAAATTTCTTCGTTGGTACATCCGACCCTGTATTGACGATCTCGAGTAGTCAATTCTGAATATTGCCCAAAGACTGACTGCACTTCTCTTACACATGACTTCTCTCATCGAATACATACAGATTAAACCCAAGGCTTCTGAATAAAATCTCCTCCCAATTCTCCTGCTTTGTGCCGATATGTTTCCCTTTATCTCCTTCTAAGACTAGATCCAACTCCTGTTGAACTGATGCTTCATGCATGTCCACGTTCAACGGTTCAAGAGATCAAAGTTGATCTTGCCTTTGAACCGCTTGATCTTCATTACCTGATCTGTCATCTTCTCTAAAGAACTCGAACAAACCCATGAACTCGAAGCTCTGATACCACTTGTTATGAATTCTACTTAGGATCTTGTTGAGTTATTCTATGCAATCAACACAAACCACCAAGCACATACAGTAGATCATACTAAACACCCCAAAGCACACACAACTTTGTCTCGGTTGGGGCTTTCGTCTTAATCCAGGAGAGAAGAAACCCAAGATGTTATTCAACTAGAGATGATACAAGAATATTACAATTCTCACCACGACCCGCTCTCAAGTCTCACCAACAAGTACTAGTTGTTTACAATTAAAAAATCATTCAATCTCTCTATCAATGAAGTACTATCTCTCTTCTTGAATCTCAATGGAGGCCAATAATAACAATATATAGAGATCTAGAGAAACCCCAGTTTGATATCTTGATACAATAACCATTGGATATTTCTAAAAAGATAACCCTACGATAAGAGTTGTATGATTTGACTTGAAGAGCAAGTTGGGCTTCTCACAAATCACCAAGACCCGACTCAAATAATCCATCAGCGCCGCGTTCGTTCGACCGCATCCCGAGGTCGTTCGACCGTCCCCCACTCGAGAACTTCTGCATAGTAGGGCGTTCGATCGATCCCAAGTACAGTCGATCGCAACTCCACCTGCTGCTAATGCTGCTGACTATTTTCCTTGATTCCACTCCGTCTCCGATCGTCTCGATTCCTCCATTGTCTCACCGTCTTCGTATCCGAAATAGTATGCAAGACATAAAACCAACATGTAAATGGACAAACTGTTGGAATTGAGTATACATTCAAAACACTTCTCTTGTTGACAACATTGTCTTATGGCCCAACGGTTAGAGTTTTGAGTTCACATGACCTTGGGGTTTCAATTCCTACATTCCATATAAATATATATATACTAGGTTTGCCCGTTTATACGTGCCTACGACACGTCTTTGGAACGGTGCACCTTGTTTGATCATATAAAATAGTTTTGGAGGTCCAACAAATTAACTGAATTAGCAAACATATTATATGAGAAACTTTTGGGGGTCCAGCAAAAAAATATTATATGATTTTTTTTGAATTATTTTTAAAGTTTTTAAAATTTTAATTTTTTTGTTTTTAAATTTTTTATTTTGTTAAAATTTTAAAAAAATTTATTTTCTTAATTTTTTGGATAGGGGAGGGAGGGAGGGAGAGAGATAAAAAAATAATTAAATAAATATAGGAGTTGTTTTGGGTGGGGGATTTGAATTTGAGTTATGGGGGGAAACTTTTGAGGGGGAAAATATATTTTGTGAGGTTAGATCTGAGCCTTTGATTTTTGGGGGGGTTGAAGGAGAGCCACTTGATAGCTTTCTTTGTGTTTTATTATATAGAATTTTTAAATTTTTTGAACTTTCGAATTTCAAACAGATCAAAAATATATATTTCAATTAATAATATAACTGTTTTAGGAAGTAAATGAGCTTTATGTTATAGCCATTTTAAGAATTAAAGGATCTTTATGATGTAGCCGTTTTTGATTAAATGCATACAATTTTTATTCCTCCTGATTACTAGTTATAAAAAGGAATCATTTTTTAGAAAAAGAGTACAGAAAAACAATACAATCCTTCTCTTCTTCTAATCCATTTTTCATCAGTTTTTTTGCCTTGATTTGGGTGGTGCAAGTTGTTACTTGCTGCTATTGGAGCATTAGGCAACACTGTGGACAGAAGCTCATTGTATCCCGGGAGAAGTGTTTGGTGATTAACAATTCATCTTCAGAATCAACCAAATAGTTTCTTAAAGAAAGTGCAACCCACGCCTCGAGTCACTTTTTACTTTCTTCCTGTTGCAGATCAACCCCAGAGCCATTCTCAGAAGGTTCATCTGGTGCCCTCAGGTTTAACCCAATTTTCTTAACACAAACAATTAAATTCAATTTCAATTCCAATTTTAATTTCATGTCGAGTTGAATATCGAGATGAAAGCAAAGCACAAAAATCTTAACTCTTTTACACAAGTTCGTCTTTACATAAACATGAACCCATAATCGAATTTGAAACCTTCAAGAATGAGAAGTCTTGTCACATGTATTCACCAATCCAAAATTACATATTCCAATAAATTTTACTCGGTTCAGCTCCCAAGTCACTAGGCATTTAACACCCAAACCAATTTCGGGAACACTGCCAGTGTAACTATACCCACTACCAATTTCACTATTTTTCTCTTCACTATCTTAGGCGGCATACTCATATGAGAGTTCTGCCATCTAACAACCCTACATACTCTCTAATAAAAGTGGGCCAACTAAGATAGTAAAGAAAAAAAGTTGTGAAATTGGTAATGGGTGTGACAACCCTACATACTCTCTAATAAAGTGTGCCTTAGGTCTCTTTAAACAAAAAAAAAATTTAAATTTTTTGGACTTTCGAATTTCAAACAGATAAAAAATGTTTTTTTTTCAATTAATAATATAATTGTTTCAAGAAGTAAACGGGCTTTATGTTACAGTCGTTCCAAGAATTAAAAGATCTTTATGATATACTGTTTTATATTAAATGCATACAGTTTTTATTCCTCCTACTAGTTATAAAAATGAATCATTTTTTAGAAAAAGAGTACATAAAAACAATATAGTCCTTCTCTTCTTCTAATCTATTTTTATGCGGTTTTTGTCTTGATTTGGGTGGTGCAAGTTGGTACGTGCTTCTATTGGAGCATTAGGCAGCACTGTAGACAGAAGCTCGTTGTATCCCGGTAGAAGTGTTTGGTGATCAACGATTCATCTCCAGAATCGACCAAATAGTTTCTTAAAGAAAGTGCAACCCACGCCTAGAGCCACTTTTTACTTTCTTCCTGTTGCAGATCAACTCCAGAGCGATTTTCAGAAGGTTCATCTGGTGCCCTCAGGTTTAACCCATTTTTCTTAACAATTTTAAGAAACTATTTTTTGTAATATGTAATGGCTCTTGTTTCTGACCGCAAGCATGAATCCAACAAACCCGAGAAATTTGTTGGCTTCAAACGATGGAAGAACAAGATACTTTTCTGTCTGTCACTGAAGGAAGTTGCCTATGTTCTTACCACCGACTGCCCTATAATGCCTAACCCAGAACATGTTGATGTCCATGAAAATGAACAAATCTTAGATGACATATCAGAATGGAAGAGGATGCTGATTTTAAATGTCGAAACTTTATCTTGAATGGGCTATCCGACAAACTGTATGACTATTACTTATAGTTCGATATGGCTAAATCTATGTGGGAAGCCCTGCAAAAGAAATATGACACCGAAGGGGCTGGCTCGAAGAAATTCGCAGTCATTCGTTATCTCAAATACACCCTGGTCGACGACAAGCTGGTAACTATTCAATCACACAAGCTACAACACATTGCTCATGAGATCATTTAAGAAGGAATACCCCTTGATGAGCAATTTCAAGTAGCTGTGATGATTGACAAGTTACCACCTAGTTGGAAAGATTACAATAATATCCCGCGACAAAAATCAAAGGAACTAACCATGGAGAATTTGATAACTAGTCTTAGAGTTAAGGGGGAATCCAGAAAACAATACCAGAAAGAAGAAGTCTTGCTTGTTAACAGAACAAAGTGAATGTCCATTTGAAACCAAAGAACAATCAGTTCAAGAAGAATGCTAGTCGAAAGTGTTGGAATTTTATATACACTTAAGAACATGCATAAAACATTAATAACAACATAAAACATGTTTCTATGAATATAGATCTTAATCATGTTGCAAAAGTGCTTTAATATACAATCCTAAATCATGAAACTATAGATCTTTGCTAAATTAAAAGAAGAAGAACATTAAAAGCGGAAGCACTAACCTGAAGCCATTGATGGAGATTGCGCAGAGGGTTTGGATCTTCCTATATGATACGCACTTCTATGAGATGCTGTCTCTCTATTCTTCTGTTGATGGGATGACAGATGGAATAAGAAGATGTGTATATATAGGGGACCACAACCCTAATTGATAATTATTGATTTCCAATTTTGCCCATCTCAAAATAAGAAATTTACTTTACGGTCTCTACACGTGTTATATCACACTTTAAATTATATGCTTTTAACCCATTACTTAATCTTGATTAGATCACTTTAATTTGGGTTAGACTTTAGGATAGCAATCATACATTTAGTCACATATGTGAGCCCACATAGATTATTTTCCAACAATCTCCCACTTGGGCCACATATGTTACTCCTTATAAATGTACATACTTTATGAGCTCAAAATTTTGCTATCATAACCAAAAGCATAGCCAAACAATCTCGTCCATTAATCATGTAAATATAGGATCAAAGCAATTTTCGTTACATTTATCGTAACTAAATTCATCAATGATCACATATATCAACATAATCAAACAACATAGATCAAGTGCGAATGTGTAGCATGGAAATTTCATGCAATGTGATCTCTACACATGCCTATTTCCAACTGGTCCTCTTTAAAACTTAGGTGAGGTCAGAACCAAAACATGACAAATGAGTGAGAAAACTGAATTCTTTATTTCTGATCAGAAAATAACCAAATGTATAAATGTCTCACACAAACATAATGCAAATAAAATACAAACTCCCACTAAATCATGATATCCTCAAATAATACAACACCCATATGAGCAGTATGCTCATAAAAGACCTTTGGTGGTAATCCCTTTGTGAGCGGATCCGCTATCATGGAGTTTGTCCCAATGTGCTCTATGGACATCTGTCCACTTTGCACTCTTTCTTTCACAACTAAACACTTTATGTCAATATGTTTCGACTTTGTCGAACTAATGTTGTTGTTGGAATACATCACTGCTAACTTATTGTCACAAAATAACTTGAGTGGTCTTTCTATATTTTTCAAAATGCGTAGCCCAGTGACAAAAATTTCACAGCCATATTCCATAATTCGATGCCTCATAGCACGCTACATACTCTGCTGCCAGAGTAGAAGAAGCTATAAGTGTCTGTTTGGCACTTTTCCAGGATATAGCTCCTCCAGTTAACAGGTAATTTGCTATCTTGGCACCCTAGTGAAATCAGAATCAGAATACCTTACGACCTCCAAATGATCTGATTTCCTATATGTGAGCATGTAGTCTTTTGTTCTCTGAAGATACATCATGACCCTCTTGGCTACTATCCAATGGTCCATACCAGGTTTTCTTAAATATATGCCTAACATCCTAACAATGTACGCAATATCCGGACGCGTACATACTTGAGCATACATTAGACTCCCAATAGCTGATGCATAGGGGATCTTTTGCATTTCCTGAATTTCAAGGTTACTTTTAGGACACTGATTGAGACTAAATTTGTCTCCTTTAGCAACAGGAGTATCCCCTGATCTACAATCTTGCATGCCAAACCTTTTGAGTACTTTATCGATGTATCCCTTTTGTGATAATCCAAGAGTACCTCGAGAACGATCTCGTTGTATCTGAATTCCTAATACAAAAAACGACATCCCTAAGATCCTTCATCTCAAAATGCTTGGACAGAAACCTTTCAGTTTCATGCAATAAATCTATATCATTAGTGGCAAGCAATATGTCATCGACATATTGAACTAGGAATATATGCTTACTCCCACTGAACTTGTGATACACACAATCATAAACTATATTCATCTCAAAATCAAATGATATAATTACTTGATGAAACTTGTGGTACTATTGACGAGAAACTTGCTTGAGTCCATAGATGGATTTTGTCAATTTGCAAACCATATTCTTTGGATCTCCCGGCACAAAGTTTTCTGGTTGCTCCATATAAATTGTCTCGTCAGTGTCGCCATTGAGAAACGCCTTCTTGACATCCATCTGATGTAGCTCAAGATCAAGATGAGCAACAATTGCCATAATTATCCTAAATGAGTCTTTCGATGAAACTGGAGAGAATGTCTGTAAAATCAATGTCTTCTTTCTGAGTATAACCTTTAGCTATAAGACATGCCTTATACCTCTCCACATTACCATTTGCATCCCTCTTGGTCTTAAATATCCATTTAGAACCAATTGGTTTTGCACCTTCTGGTAATGGGACAAGTTCCCAAACTTTGTTGTCTTGCATAGACTTATACTCCTCATACATGACATTCATCCACTTTTGAAAGTTACAACCTTTCATGGCCTGATGAAATATGATTAGATCATCTTTCATCATTCCATTGTCATCCTCATGTTCTTGGAGAAATGCAATATAATCATCCGGAATAGCATTCTTCCTTTCTCTCGTGGATCTTCTTAATGGCACTGGTTCTTGAGGTTGTTGAGTTTATTATTCTGGAACAATTACCTTATTTTGAATAGGGGTTGTTCAACATTGTCTTGTTGAGGTTCCAGATTCACTTCTTGATCAATAATAGGTGTGGGAACCTGAATATTGTCAAAAGTGATAGTAGGAATTGGGTTTGTAATTGAATCCAATTCATTCTCAAAAGCAATATCCCTAACTTTATTTCTCCCCCCAAACTCAAATTCCTCAAAAAAAATTGCAGTTCCAGTCTAAAAATAATCCTAAGTGTGGGATCATAAAACTTATAGCCCCTAGATCGTTCAGAATAACCAATAAAGTAGCTGCTCACTGTTTTGGAGTCCAATTTCTTTTCATGTGGCCTGTAATGCCTTGCCTTAGCTGGACATCCCCAAATGTGAAAGTGCTTTAGACTAGGCTTTCGACTTGTCCAAAGTTCATAAGTTGTTTTTGCAGCTGCTTTAGGTGATACTTTATTGAGAATGTAAGCTGTTGTCTTTAATGCTTCTCCCCAAAGGGACTAAGGTATGGTGAAATGAGCAATCACACTCCTTACCATATACTTAAGAGTCCTTTTCTAATCCTTGAAATTTGTCCCATTAAGCATGGGAATAGAATTGATGTTAGCAGTTATTGAGACAGCAGATGATAAACTAGCTGAATATAGAACAAAAACTAAACAAACAAAATAAGATCACTTGGAATCCATATAAAACAATAAATTCAAATAATGGTTAATCCCATCTCAAGATACTAGGCACAACATTAATATCAAGTCTTTGGACAGTAACATTAACTGTAAGCGGTACTCTTGTTGTAGTAATCAAATATTGACAATAAATCCTGTCAAATAATAAGTCATTCTTTGGACTGACTTATTGTTCACATGGAATACCTTATAATTGTCACATATTTATTACCACAGATGTGTATGAAATTCGGCCAAATATCAACTTACCTTTGGGTCAGTTAATAAACGCATAAATTACAAACATACAATCATCTTGATATTTTAAATAAATTAATCTAGACAAAAGAGGTCACTTTGGCAACATTTTGTTTCAATTGATCTATTCAAAATATTAGACATTCATAAGAAAACCAAAACCATAATTTGAATTTAATTGTTTCCCAATTTTTTTTTCCTTAATTTTATAATTTTACTTTATTTGTAGATAGATAATATCAATTTAAAGTGATAACAAAATTATAACAGAAAATGTGATGTATATTTATCTGAAATAATAACAAAACCATAACTGAACCATATCTATCTACTGTTTTGATAATATCAAAATAATATCCGACTGAATTTTATTTAACCGATTATAGGACAAATATCTTTAGTAACAGAAATTTGATTTTCATCAACACAAATTAGAAAATTAATGAATCTATACTCATAAATATCATTCTTTTCTGGAAAATGAAGCCGTAGTCATACATGAACACCATATAATCTATCATTAACATAAATGAAGACGTATGTTTTCTTAACTCCGGTCAAACACAGCCCGTACGTGGGCCATGCGCCACGTCATTCGAAAGAGAACAGAGCAGTACTCTGTCTTTCTTCATTACTCGGGTGGGGCCCCCCCCCAATGGTGACGTCATGCTGATGTCACCCCTCTAAACCAGCAGATTTTTTTTTTAAAACAGGAGAGAGCACAGTAGCCCAAAACCTCGGGCCCCACTGACGTGGCAGCACTCCCTTCAGCGGGTCCCACTGCTCACGTCACCACAGTACAACAGCATTTGTTGTTTCCTCCTGGGCAGGTCCCACGTGATGTCAGCAGATGTCAGCCGCAGCTGTGCACTCTGCCTGCCATCCCGTGGGCCCCTATCCGAACATATTAATTACAAACTCAAGCCATATAGAAATCTTAAAACCAAATCAACATGCTACAGAGTGCACACCTGCGGCTTTCTACAGTCTACAGATCACACAAAATGGATCATTATATATCATCCCAAGTGTCCCAATCACGGTCAAGTTGGTAACACACCATTTCACTAATTAACATCTATATGAACTGCCAGATTCGTCTCGGTTCCTAGAGTTTGCTGGAATTAATCCTTTGATGTCATCTTTTGTCTTTTGGAATTGATTATAATCATTATTATCTATATAATAATTCGATAGTTGTTTACCAAGTGGGCCTCCCCTCCAAATACCTTTGTCCCGTGGCCCCTCCACCTTTCATAAAACCATACAACATTTATTTCATATCATCTCCTACCAAATAGCACACTTATATCCATAACTATATAATCCATTTCCAAATCATGTAAACAACCACTCTTTAGGATTTCCTCAGGCAGAGTTTATTAATAATCTTTAACAGAATCAAAATCATATCCGAAGCCAAAGGTTATCAGCAATTCAAAAAACATGATCATCAAATCATAACTTACGGTTTTGATAATAATAATTATTATTATTATTATTATTTTTATTATTAATTCCAGATCTGAAGCAATGGATTCAATTACTATTATCAATTAAATTTCTTAAGTAGGAAAATCAAATAGAACCCTAAATTTCTTAAGTTTCTTTAAACAATAAGTCCTAAAATTCTTTAAACAAGAAACAATAAATTTCTTCAATTAATTCAACAAAGATGGCTCTAATACCAATTGTTGGAATTTTATATACACTTAAGAACATGCATAAAACATTAATAACAACATAAAACATGTTTCTATGAATATAGATCTTAATCATGTTGCAAAAGTGCTTTAATATAAAATCCTAAATCATGAAACTATAGATCTTTGCTAAATTAAAAGAAGAAGAACATTAAAAGCGGAGCACTAACCTGAAGCCATTGATGGAGATTGCGCAGAGGGTTTGGATCTTCCTATATGATACGCACTTCTATGAGATGCTGTCTCTCTATTCTTCTGTTGATGGGATGACAGATGGAATAAGAAGATGCGTATATATAGGGGACCATAACCCTAATTGATAATTATTGATTTCCAATTTTGCCCATCACAAAATAAGAAATTTACTTTACGGTCTTGTCACGCCCCGCTTCCCAAAATACGGAAACACAGGTACGTAACTGAGGCCCAGCGGATGATATAAGTACGCTAACTCATATCATCCATAAGCTGTACCAGTCTTAATCAACAATATAAGAAATATGAATCACAACCACGCAGAAAACATAATCACATAGACGAGAATGAAATTCAATAACCAAATCTGGAATATAAAGACTTACCAAATAACTCGGGAGACTCATGCTCCAATTGTGAAATATCTGCTCATCAATGCCTTCTGGAAATTCTCTTTATGCACCTGTGCTTGATTATCTAAAAAGAAGGAAAATTTGTCCTTAGAGCAAGTACGGACAGCAAGTAGTGAAAAGCAGAGAGTAAAGGAAACATGGTACATGAAGGAATATGAATCAAGATCAAATTTGCAAGGGCAATAATGGCAATAATAAACAACGGTCTTAATAAAGTATATATGTCAATTTATGTTCATTAGAGTGTCATTTCTCCTATCTAGTGCACGTACAACTGCATCCCATACTACAGATTCGGTGCACGCACAACAGTGTTCGTTTGAGACATAGTGGTGGGGTCTACAAAGCGTGTACTCGGTTTCAATAACAATCATTTACCATTTTCAATTTCCATTTTCCAATCAATCATTCACAATCATTACTTCACTTTCCATTTCAATACAATATCAATATAGGCCCTCGAGTACATTTTCTGAGATTTCCCACTACTAGGTCAACCCTTATAACCCCGGCTTGTTTAGTATTTTATTATTAAATCATTCATGCTCATGCAAGTGTATATAAGGATGTCAAGGGAACGATAATGATGCAGCAATATGATACATTACACAATAATAACATGAAATAGTAAATCTAAAACAATAATTCTCTTTATATTATTTTAATTAATTCCAATTATAACTGGGTCGAAACCTTAGTACAATGCAGACAATGCAGGAGGAATTATAAAAGGATCATCGCATATATGTTCATTCAAGCGGCAATTAATGTGCTACTACAAATTATGGGACACATTACAATGTCATATAACGATTATAATGTCATTTTCTGTGTACAATCCACTTTATGAAGTCATTAATCCAATCACGATTGTCTCATTCAATCAATGTATACAATTACCATTCATTTCCTTTGTACACAATTCCATTCATTTTATTCATATCGATTATATCTATATGGGCTTAGGTTTGAGTCAATGGACAATTATAGGAGGTCAAGAGTATGTCGGGTTAGCTCATGTAAACCTTCGATACTCTCAACGAGAAGGGACACAAGGCAATTTAAGATAATTAAAATGGAACTACTTGCAGGAGATCAATTAATTTGAACTAGAATAAAGAAATTAGTTCAATGGACTTGCCTTTTTGTAGTAGTCGATTCGAATAATTTAAGAATAACGGGATCAGTATCCCGAGGAACAATCCCAAGAGGTACGTTCAAGGTACGTACGAAAACTCAACAGCAACAAACAGCAACAGTAGCTTCTTTTCCCCACACAGGATCGGCAAAACAGCAACCGGCAGGAGAGGATCTAGCGCGGGTAGAACACAGAACAGCTAAACCGACCAATCAGGATGCGACCTCCACAGCGGATCGGGGAAACACACGGGACAGCGGATGTGGATCTGTTGCGGCAGAACAGCGAACACCGATCAAGGGCACGGATCTTGAAGCGATCGGACGGTCCAAATTCAATCCCGCCCAAACTGAGCGTCTTCTTCTTCTTCGTTCTTCTTCTTCGTCGCTGCTTCGAAACGGGGGGAGAGAGAGATAGGGACGACGGCGTGTGCACTCAGGGACAGCGGCAGTGACGACGTTGGTCGAGAAGCGACACAACGACGGAGCTCCGACGAGAGAGCTGCGGCGGCAGTGGCTCTCTGTCTCGCGCTCGAAACAGAGGAGGACGGCTAACGGCGATGGAGGTGTGGCTTGATGGCGAGGCGAGGACGATGGGTTCGGAGTTGCGGTGGTCGGCGATGCTGTGGTCGGGGTGAATGCTCCGGCGGCGGTGCGCGACTGGGCAGCGAAGTGGAAGGAGGAAGAATACATCGGTGGGTTCTTCGCCTGTGGTTGTGGGTTCTGGAGGAGGCGAGCGAGAGAGCGCTCAGAGAAGATGAGCGGAAGAGGGATTCGGCAGCGACTGGATTGAACGGAGGCGCTCGAGGCCGGAGCGAGCATAGGCGGAGGCTGCGGAGACGACTGCGGGAGCGGCGGGGAACAGTTCGACTGGAGACGATGGAGACGACGCGACTGAGGAAAGCTTCGACGAGAGGGAGACAGGGTGGAGGCGACGTGCGGCTGCATTTGAGAGCGGGAGGCGCGAGGTGATGATGGTGCCGGTGAGGGGGGGCACGCGAGGCGACGCTCGAGCGAGAAGGCAGCCATGGCAGAGCTCGAGCGGGAGAATGGAGGAAGGAGAGTTGGTGAGTTTGGGTTTCTTTTGGATTGTCTGGTTTCTCTGTTTGTTAGAGAACAGAGAGAGAGATGGAGAGATGGAACGGGTGAGAGAGGAGAGGGGGTTTAGTTGTAACGGGAGGGAGAGAATAACGGGAGAGAGAGATAGTGGGGGAGTGGTTACGGGATTGTGGGAAGAGTGGGGAAAAGTGAAGAAATTGTATAGGGTTGTGTGTATAGATTTGATTCTGTACAATATAGGGGTGATGGGTTCTGGGTTAGTGGGTTTGGGCTTAAAAAGGAGCTCAAAATATTTAAATAAAATAATCAGGATGTTGGGCTAAATTTCTGGGACCGGATTAATTAAATAAATAGTTAAGATCAAAATATGAAATTGGGCTTGATTATTGGGCTTCAAACGAATATAATAAATTCAATAGGAATTGTTGGGTTTCAATTAAATAACATAACATGTATCAAAATCAATGGGCTCCAAATGAGATAAATAAAAGAAGAGAGACAAATTCTAACTTGGAATATAAATTTGGGTTTCAATATGAGATTCAAAATGATTTAAATGCATTGGAAGGATTTATACGGAATTTGAAATACAAGAATACATAGAAATCCGTATAATCGAAAACAGGGGTTACAGGTCTCTACATGTGTTATATCACTCTTTAAATTATATGCTTTTAACCCATTACTTAATCTTGATTAGATCACTTTAATTTGGGTTAGACTTTAGGATAGCAATCATACATTTAGTCACATATGTGAGCCCACATAAATTATTTTCCAACAGAAAGTTCAATTCGAACTTCCGTCAGAATGGTCAGAATGGACGTTAGAATCCGAATAAGGGAAATAATCAACAAGCCAAACCAACAACAATGGAACAGATCCTATCAAGTGTTGGAAGTGTCATCGCTTTGGACATATCGCTAGGAACTGCCGATCGCGTATGCCTGTACCATAGGCAAATGCTATCGAAGGGCATTTAGTGTCTATGATCATTGAGATCAATATGGTCGGTGGAACTGACGGGTGGTGGGCTGATACAAGCTCTACTAGGCATGTTTTCTATGAGCACAGCTGGTTCAAAACTTATAAGGAAATTGAAGATCAGAAAGTGCAACTTGGCGATTTTCACTCTATCAGTGTGATGGGCACTGGAGAGGTGGACTTGGAGTTTACCTCTGGCAGGACTGTAACTCTCAAGGATGTCTTTCACATTCCTGATATGAGGAAAAAATTGATTTTTGGATACCGTCTCAACAAGGCTGGGTTTCATCAGAGCATCGGATTCGACCAATATGTTATAACTAAGAATGTGATTTTTGTGGGAAAGGGATTTTCTTGTAATGAGATGTTTAAACTCCGTATTGAAATGAATAAGAATAATGCTTCTGTTTACTCCAAGTCTTCTTTTAATTTATGGCACTCTAAACTATGTCATGTTAACAAGAAATTGGTAAATAATATGAGCAAACTTGCCATTGTACCAAAAGTTAACTTAAATGAATTTGAGAAATGCACCTCCTGTAGTCAAGCTACGATAATTAAAACTTCACATAAACGTGTAGTTAGAGAAACATAAATTCTATACTTGATACATTCTGATATATGTGAGATGGATGGAACTTTAACTAGAAATGGTAAAAGATATTTCATTACGTTTATTGATGATCATTCAAATTATACTCATGTTTATCTTATGGAACATAAGAGTAAAGCAATTGACATGTTTAGAACTTATGTAACTTAAGTGCAAAATCAATTTGAAATAAATATTAAGAGATTTCGTAGTGATAGATGTACAGAATATGATTCCACTGAATTTAAATAATTATATGCATCATTTGGAATTATTCACGAAACTACTGCACCTTATTCACCTGAATCTAATGGAAAAGCTTAAAGAAAGAATATGACTCTTACTGAATTGGTAGTTGCTTCACTTATTAGTTGTGGAGCACCCAAATCCTTTTGGGGTGAAACTATTTTATCTGTATGTCATGTTTTAAATAGAATTCCGCATCTTTTTTGTGATACTTCACCATACAAATTATGGAGAAGTAGAAAGCCTAATATTGATTATTTTAGAGTTTGAGGTTGTTTGGCATATGTCAGAAAACCTGACCCTAAAAGAATCAAATTTGCAAGTAGAGCATATGAATGTGTTTTTATTGTTATGTAGATAACAGTAAGGCTTCAAGATTTTTAGACTTGAATAATAATGTGATTACTGAATCTTTAGATGCTGATTTTTATGAGGATAAATTTACTTACATATTGAGGAACAGTGGGGTAGTAGTGGGGGTTCACAACCCTCTACTTCCTCTAGCATACTTCAAACTAGTACACATTTTAATGTTAATATAGAATCTGAGCCTCGTAGAAGCAAACGTGCTAGAACTGCTAAAAATTTTGGTGATGACTATGTCGTATATGCTTTAGAATTTGACCCTAGTTCTATCAATAAGGCCTTAACTTCACCCGATGCCGATTTGTGGCAAAAAGCCATAAATGACGAGATGGATTCACTAACCTCTAATGGTACTTGGGATTTAGTGGACTTACCTCGCGGTAGTCGTACTATAGGATGCAAATGAATTCTTAAGAGAAAGCTAAAACCAGATGGTATTATTGAAAAATTTAAAGCTAGACTAGTAGCTAAAGGATATGTACAAAAGGAAAATATAGATTTCTTTGACACTTACTCTCTTGTGACTCGTGTGACTACCATTATAGTTTTATTAGCTATTTCTGCTGTGCATAATTTGTTGATTCACCAGATGGATGTTAAAATAGCTTTCTTTAATGGAGAACTTGAAGAGGAATTTTATATGGATCAGCCTAAAGGTTTTGTGATTCCAGTGCAGGAAAACAAAGTCTGCAAGATGAATAAGACTTTATATGGTCTTAAGCTCCTAAACAGTGGCACGACAGAATTGATCAATTATTACTCTCAAATATTTTTTCTATTAATAATGTTGATAAATGTCTTTATTATAAAGCATCTAGTGATAGCCGCATTATGCATTGTCTATATGCAGATGATTTACTCATTTGTGGTTCTTCGCTTGAATTGATTTCAGAGACTAAAACTATGCTTAGTCAAAATTTTGATATCAAGTGTTGAAGAATATACCACACAATTCGTAGTGCTAATAGCATAAACACACCACAAGCAATAGAAACTCCCAAGACTTAGATGAACCAAGAACAAGCTACCACAATATATGCAATATCTCACAAGAATACAATCAATATGCAGAGATAACCAATACTTCTTATTCCCCAAGAAATACAAAGATTACAAAAGAGATTACAACTTTCAATCTCTCTCTGTCACCTTTGAAACACTCGGCACAATCCCCTTTTGAAGTTGAACAATGATAACGGCTCACCAAATCTCTCTTTGGATCATCAAAGATATATAAACCCTTGAGTCTACGGCCATATATATAGCCCCCAAGTAAACCCTAAAAGATAAATACAAATCTAGCAATTGGACCTTAAACTCGTAAGCCCAAAAACAATCGGCTGCCGAAGTCGGTCGACCGCACCCCCAAGGTCGGTCGACCGCACCCCCAAGATCGGTCGACCGCAACGTGTAGAGCCAAACCCGAGACTCGACCGATCGACCGCTCCCTCCTTTGTTGGACCTGTACACTCGAAGAACTCTCAGCAAAATCGGTCGGTCGACCGCACCCTCAGGTCGGTCGACCGTAACTCTCCAGACTACACTTCTTCTACTTGTTGTTGTCTTCTCTTGCTGTCTTTGTCTCCTCATCTTCTTCTCCAACTTCAAGTACTCCGTGCCTACGTGTATTTGTGGCCAAAACCTTAAAAATTTCCTACTTTGACCAAATACACAACGTTTCAAAGTTATTGCAATCTTTACCCCGCATTATCTTTGCCAATCTCCCACTCTCATGGAAGACTCAAATACTCCACACTCTTATAAAGAGAACCTCCGCCACTCCACCACGTGGAGTGCACCAACCACCCCTCATCGCTTCAGAAGGATGTGTTCCACCAATTGCATAGAGCACGAATACCGGAGAAACAATCTCCTGTGTCGGATTCCGTGTTATAGGACTCTCCAACTCACAAAATCTCCATCAACACTGGACATGGTTCAAAACCTCTCAAAGCACCCTCTACATTAGAAGTCTCCGTGGATGACACCTCCACAAAACCCGCAGACTGTTCAACCCATACAGTCCCAATTCGATTACCCTCATCGACATCACCCGACATATCGATACCAGTGCTCTCTATCACACAAGAGCGACTTGAAGCTTCGACTGCCATATCGCAAAGTACCCTCACCGCAGCAATGTCTTGCCATCTAGGATCACTTCTATGGCCAGCAGCTCCCACTAGATTGGTAACCTCCCCTCCACAACTGAAAGAACTCAGTTTCACCCCACACAACCTACTACTCGATTCCGGCTGAGAGTCAACTACAGGAGAAATGCCCCTCATGTCTCTAAGAAAATACAGTGTTCCCTCATGCTTTCCTTTTGCAATCACCCTTGAACCTGTAGCTATACACCACTCCCTACTACCAACTATAGTAGATAACCCCTCCTTGTCTAGCCTTCCAATCGAGATAAGATTTTCCTTCAAGTCTGGAACATGCCTTGTCTCCCGTAAGACAACACTTTGATCATCATTGGCTTTCACGTGAACAGTACCAACTTCACGATCACATCTCCAAAAGAACCCTCATTGTAGTCATCAAAAACCTCTCTCCTCGGAGTGCAATGAAAAGAAGTTTCTGAATCACTACACCAATCTTGACTGCCCAACTCCTCCCGAGCTGATAAGCATAGATCCTCAATAAGCCCCACTTGAGCTTCCTTTGGGGTATCTCTCTTCGGGTTTCTACTACTTTTTCTTCATATAAACCTTGCAACTGCGCATCATGTGACCCTTCTTATGACAATACCAGCACTCTGGCCACGTTCCCCATCGCGTTCATCAGACATACTCTCAGATGAACTACTCTGATCCTTTCTTTTTCGACTGCTCTTAGATCTCCCACGTCTCTTCTCAATGTACATTGCGGAATCTCTAGAAGATGATGATGTATATCCCTCGTTTCTCACCCTTCTCACCTTCTCGTTTAGAATGCTACTCACAACATCCTGTAGAGTCGTCGAATTTGTCATAGTGCCTGTAATATCTGTTCCACCGTACCATAAGTATTGGGTAAAGTAGATAGAAGTAACAATGACTGCCCCCTCTCTGAAAACTTCAAACCTGCAGCTTCCACCTGGTTGTAAACCATACAGTAATTGTTTACATGCTCTACTACTGAACCCTTTTCCCTTAACTTCATATTAACCAATATCTTCAGATGAAGAATTTGATTAGATGCCGAAGGTTTCTCATACATATCCGTGAGAATCTCCATAGTCTTCTTTGTGGTCTTTGCCTTCGAGATATGAAATAACGCCTTCCTAGTCAACCCCAACAGAATCTGCCCCAACGCCTTCTGATCCAAACGATTCCACCAAGACCTTCGCATCCTTGTTTGCACCTACCAGCTTCTCATCGGTCAACGAACCATCAAGATCTTTCTGACGAAGATACGCTATCATCTGAATCTTCCATATTGCGAAGTCACTCCCATTGAATTTCTCGATCTTCATCTTGCTATTGGCCATCTCGAATCAACTGCTCTGATACCACTTTTTGAAGAATCTACCACACAACTCGTAGTGCTAATATCGGAAACACACCACAAGCAATAGAAACTCCCAAGACTTAGATGAACCAAGAACAAGCCACCACAATATATGCAAGATCTCACCATAACACAATCAATATGCAGAGATAACCAATACTTCTTATTCCCCAAGAAATACAAAGATTACAAAAGAGATTACAACTCGCAATCTCTCTCTCACTCTCACCTTTAAACACTTGGCACAATCTCCTCTTGAAATTGAACAATGATAACGGCTCACCAAATATCTCTCTTTGGATCATCAAAGATATATAAACCCTTGAGTCTACGGCCATATATATAGCCCCAAGTAAACCCTAAAAGATAAACACAAATCTAGCAATTGGGCCTTAAACTCGTAAGCCCCAAAATAATCAGCCGCCGAAGTCGGTCGACTGTACCCTCAAGGTCGGTCAACCGCAAAGTGTAGAGCCAAACCCAAGGCTCGACCGGTCAAACGCACGGTCGACCATCCCCTCCTCTATTGGACCTGTACACTCGAAGAACTCTCAGCAGAATCTGTCGGTCGATCGCACCCCAGGTCGGTCGATCGCAACTCTCTAGACTACACTTCTTCAATTTGTTGTTGTCTTCTCTTGCTGTTTTTGTCTTCTCCTCTTCTTCTCCAACTTCAAGTACTTCGTGCCTACATGTATTTGATGCCAAAACCCTAACATGAAGGACCTAGGTAAGGCCAATGTAATTCTAGGCATGAAAATCACACGTACTGAGACTGGTATTACTATTGATCAATCTCATTACATTGAGAAGATCATGAAGAAATACAATTACTTTGACCATAGACCTGCATGTACACCTAGTGACCCTCATGTTAAACTTTTGAAAAATTCTGGTGCTGCAGTTAGACAAAAAAAATATGCTAGTATTATTGGTAGCCTTTGCTATGCTACTGACTGCACTAGACCTGACATTGCATATGTTGTAAGGGTATTATGTAGATTTATGAGTTGTTCTAGTTCTGAGCATTGGAATGCTATTGACAGTCATGAGGTACTTGAAAAAGACCATGAACTTAGGACTACATTATGAGAGGTTTCCTGCTGTCTTTGAGGGATTCAGCGATGCATATTGGAATTCATTTTCAGATGATTCCATGGCCACAAATGTATGCATTTTTAGTATCGCTAGTGGTGCTATTTCTTGGAGGTCCAAGAAACATACTATTTAACTTACTCTGCTATGGAGTCTAAGTTAGTTGTTGTAGTTGCGGCTAGTGAGGAGGCAAGCTGGTTAAGGAACCTATTGTCTTACATTCCTTCATGGAGTAGGCATGTACCTCCGATCTTAATCCACTCAGATAGTACTACTGCGATAACTAAAGTACAAAATGCTTACTATAACAGTAAGAGAGTAGCGATTCGTCGCAAACACACCACGGTGTGAAAGCTCCTCACGTCTGGTGCTGTTATTGTGGATTTTGTGAGATCAAAAAGTAACCTTGCAGATCCTTTGATGAAAGGATTATCTCGAGACAAAGTTTGTAACACATCGATAAGGATGGGACTGAAGCCCATTTAGGATCACAATTGGTGGGAACCCAATCTATAAGACCGGAGATCCCAAGACATAAGTTCAATGGGAAAAATAAGCCATACTGTGATTGGAATCATGCAACCTAGGAGTTTACCACTCTTTAGTCCATCCTGATGTGTATGTGCATGATGTCTTACAGCATTAGTAAGGATGAGCTTGGCTCTTAATGAGCTCTATTTCTCTAAATGAGAGAAGTGCCTAGCTACAAGAGCACTCTTGATAGACTCACCGGGGTGATTATGAAGTATGGCCGCTTCTATTAGAATGAGGCTGATTCTCTAAAACATTCACCTATACTGGGATAAGCACAAGGCCAGAATGTGCTAGCATTTAGAACTTGCACCTAGTAGAATCATGTGTGGTTTTCCTTCACTATATAAAAATGGATAATGAGTTCAAGATTTAAGATCACTAATTATTTTTGCATTTTGGGGATTGTCTACTATGTAAGATTCAAGTCTTCGGACACCTTACTTATGCATGGTTCTGTGCTTTTGAAAAACCACTTCTTATGGCCCAACGGTTAAAGTTTTGAGTTCACATGAGGTTGGGGGGTTCAATTCCTACATTCCACACACACACACACACATACACACACACACACACACACATACACACACACACATATATATGACCGGGCCGGGCATTAGTTCCTTAGGTCTCTTAAAAAAGAATTTTTAAATTTTTTGAACTTTCAAATTTCAAATAGATCAAAAACTTTTTTTCCAATTAATAATATAACTTTTTCAAGAAGTAAATGGGCTTTATGTTATAGCTGTTTCAAGAATTAAAAGATCTTTATGATATAGCCGTTTTTGATTAAATGCATACAGTTTTTATTCCTCCTAATTACTAGTTATAAAAAGGAATCATTTTTTGGAAAAAGAGTACAGAAAAACAATACGGTTCATCTCTTTTTCTAATCTATTTTTGAGAGGTTTTTTTGCTTTGATTTGGGTGGTGCAAGTTGGTACGTGTTGCTATTAGAGATTAGGCAGCACTGTAGACAGAAGCTCGTTGTATCCGCGGGAGAAGTGTTTGGTGATCAACAATTCATCTCCAAAATCAGCCAAATAGTTTCTTAAAGAAAGTGCAACCCACGCCTCGAGCCACTTTTTACTTTCTTCCGGTTGCAGATCAACTCCATAGCCATTCTCAGAAGGTTCATCTGATGGCCTCAGGTTTAACCCATTTTCTTAACACGAACAATTAAATTCAATTTCAATTTCAATTTCACTTTCGTATAGAGTTGAATATCGAGATCAAAGCAAAGAACAAAAATCTTAACTCTTTTTACACAAGTTCGTCTTTACATAAACATGATCCCATAATAGAATTTGAAACCTTCGAGAACGAGAAGTCTTGTCACATGCATTCACCAATCCAAAATTACCTAGTCCAATAAATTTTACTCGGTTCAGCTCCCAAGTCACTAAGCATTTCACACCCCAACCAATTTCGGGGACACTACCGGTGTAACTATACCCACTACCAATTTCACTATTTTTCTCTCCACTATCATAGGTGGCACACTCATATGAGAGTTCTACCATCTAACAACCCTACAACTCTCTGATAAAAGTGTGCCAACTAAGATAGTAAAGAAAAAAAGTTGTGAAATTGGTAATGGGTGTGACAACCCTACATAATCTCTAATTGTAATATCCCGGTCAAATATTATATTTGTATTATAATTATTTTTAAAATTAAAATATTTTTATGGAAATTACTTGGTTTTACTAATAAAATGTTATATATATATATATATATATATATATATATATATATATATATATATATATATATATATATATATATATATATATATATATATGGAGCCCTTCCGTTGTGCACCACCTATGGTGCACACGGCGCGTGCACTCGGACTTCGGGCATTCATATCAACGATCTGAACCGTTCACATTGATCTACACATCTAAATTAGTCTAAATATGTAAAATCAAATCATTTAAAATTCATTTACCCATCCATTGAAGTGTTACAAAATTGTATGGCTGAAAATCATTGTTTTTTATAATCACATGATGGATGGGCAAATGAATTTCAAATGATTTGATTTTACATATTTAGACTAATTTATATGTGTAGATCAATATGAATGGTTCGGATCGTTGATACGAAGGCGGGAAGGCCGAGTGCACACGAGTGCACACGGAGGGGTAGTGCACAACGGAAGGTTTTCATATATATATATATATGTGTGTGTGTGTGTGTGTGTGTGTGTGTGTGTGTGTGTGTGTGTGTGTGTGTGTGTTCGGATCATCGATACGAAGGCGGGAAGGCCGAGTGCACACGAGTGCACACGAATGGGTAGTGCACAATGGAAGGTTTTCCTATATATATATATATATATATATATATATATATATATATATATATATATATATATATATACGTATTGTGCACTTATACAGTAAAATACGTTTTTGAGAAAATATCTGTAATATCACGGGCTGATATTAAAAATCATTATTTTATTTTTATTTTCATAATTGAAATTTTTTGGGGGATATTACTCGGTTTTACTAATAAACATTATCTATACTGGTCTGTATATATATGTATTGTATCAAATAAGTACTGAAATCTTCCGAGCCGATAATAAAACTATTTTTATTTTTATTTTTATTTTATTTTCTGATTAAATTTTTTTTGTACAGATTGATGGGTTTTTACGAATAAGAATTATCTGTATATATAGATGTATGTACGTATATGTACTCTATAGATTTCGTACATTGTACGAATTCATGTAGTTTGTGATTTTGGAAAAATGTCTCTTATTTTTTATCAATCGTGATCAAATTGGAGGGCTAGGATTTGATTGGGTGTATATTGCATTTTAAATTTGCAAATGAAACTCTAAATGTTTTGAGACACAAGAAGAGAGAGACAAGTGGCCCTCTCTCTAACCACAAGCTCTTTCTCCCTCTCCTATAAAACCACGGCCGGCCAACCCTTTGGGAAAAATCCCCTTTCATTTTTATGTTCCTCCATCTCCTTCTCATCTCATTCTCTCTTCATATTTCTACCTCTCTTACTTAATTTAATTTAGAAAAAAATTGAGAAGAAAAGAAAAGAAAGAGAGATCAAAATCAAAAGAAATGAGTGGGTTTATTTGTGAGTTGTTCTTGAGAGGAGGAGCAAGAATAAGGAGCAAGGAGGAGAAGAGCAAAGCAAGTTCTTCCAACCAATTTGGGTGGGAGTTTCTCAACTTGATTTTATTGTCGTTATTAGTGTTATTAGTGTTAATTAATTGAATACCTTGGACTAAATTCATATGCATAATGATGACTGTGGACTAGAATAAATGGCATACAAGTTGAAGTGGTAAAACTTAAATAAAAACCCTAAAGATCAAATCTTAAACTAGTATGTAATTTTGATAATTAGGAATTAATTACTTGTGAAAGTTGAAATTTTGACTCCAAATTTATTTGAGAGGTTCTCATATGCGTTAATACCATACTCTAATTTTTTTGGAATTTTCTGGGTTAATTTACTAAGCTAAACAAATTGTTTTCCCAAAACAGCGAGCATCGAAGCAAATCTACTGTTTTGTTGATTTTTACTTGTGTTTAAGGAGTTGGATTTTAAGTTCCATAAGGAATCTGAAAAAGTTATCAACTAGAAAGTTGTAGTAGATGTTCTGATCTTTCCAAAAAGCCTAATTTTGTTAGATTCCGACAAGTATAGCAAAAGTTATGAACTTTAAAAGTTTCAGCTTTTTCTATTTTTTGTTGCTCTTTGTATTGTGTTTAAAGAGCTAGATGTTGAGTTCCATACGACATCTGAGTAAGTTGTTAACTAGGAAGTTTTAGTAGATGTTCTTAGTTTTCCACAAAGCCCAATTTTGTTAGATTCCAATAAGTATAGCAAAAGTTATGAACTTTAGAAGTTTCAGCTTTTTGCCGTCTTTGTTGCTCTTTGTATTGTGTTTAAAGAGCTGAATTTTGAGTTCCATATGGAATCTGAGAAAGTTGTTAACTAGGAAGTTGTAGTAGATGTCCTTAGCTTTGTAAAAAGCCCAATTTTGTTAGATTCCGACAAGTATAGCAGAAGTTATGAACTTTAGAAGTTTCAGCTTTTTGCTGTCTTTTGTTTCTCTTTGTATTGTGTTTAAAAAGCTAGATTTTGAGTTCCATAAGGAATCTGAAAAAGTTGTTAACTAGAAATTTTTAGTAGATTTTCTTAGCTTTCCACAAATCCCAATTTTGTTAGATTCCGAGAAGTATAGCAAAAGTTATGAACTTCAGAAGTTTCAGGTTTTTGCTGTCTTTGTTGCTCTTTGTATTGTGTTTAAAGAGCTGGATTTTGAGTTCCATACGGAATCTGAGAAAGTTGTTAATTATGAAGTTGTAGTAGATTTTCTTAGCTTTCCAAAAAGCCCAATTTTGTTAGATTCCGACAAGTATAGAAAAAGTTATGAACTTTAGAAGTTTCAGCTTTTTGCTGTCTTTTGTTGCTCTTTGTATTGTGTTTAAAGAACTGGATTTTGAGTTCCATACGGAATCTGAAAAAAGTTTTTAACTAAGAAGTTGTAGTAGATTTTCTTATCTTTCCAAAAAGCCTAATTTTGTTAGATTCCGACAAGTATAGCAAAAGTTATGAACTCTAGAAGTTTTAGCTTTTAGTTGTCTTTGTTGCTCTTTGTATTGTGTTTAAAGAGCTGGATTTTGAGTTCCATACGGAATCTGAGAAAGTTGTTAACTAGGAAGTTTTAGTATATGTTTTTAGCTTTCCAAAAAGCCCAATTTTGTTAGATTCCGACAAGTATAGAAAAAGTTGTGAGCCTTACAAGCTTCAGCCTTTTTGCTATCTTTTGTTGCTCTTTGTATTGTGTTTAAAGAGCTGAATTTTGAGTTCCATACAGAATCTGAGAAAGTTGTTAACTAGGAAGTTAAATTTGGTTAGATTCCGATAAGTATAGTACCAGTTATTTGCTTTACAAGTTTCAGCAAATCTGTTGTCTTTTGTTGTTCTTGACTTGTGTTTACAGAGCAGGAATTTGAGTTCCATGCGGAATCTGAGAAAGTTTTCAACTAGAGATTTGTAGTATAGGTTCTCACCTTTCTAAAATGTCCTACTTTGTTATATTTCGATAAGTGGAGTATGAGTTATGACCATTACAAGTCACAGAAGCTGACCTTTACTGGCTGAAGCTCAGTGTTTAGACTGTTCGAAGTTTTTGTACCAATTATTGACTGAATCTGAGAAGTTTTTCAACTAGAGAGTTGTAGTAGAGGTTCTTACCTTTCCAAAATTTCCTACTTTGTTAGATTTTGATAAGCGGAGTCTGAGTTATGACCTTTACAAGTCACAGCAGTTGGTCTTTATTTGCTGAAGCTTGCTGTTTACCCAATTTGCTAGATTTGTGTATATCTTTTAGGGGTTTCTTGTGGGCTATATATATGGCCGTAAACTCTAGGATTTAGTAATCTGAATAGATTTGATTAGTATTCAACTTTAAGATAGATTGTGCCGAGTGTTTCAAAGGTGAGAGAGATTGAGAGTTGTAATCTCTTTTGTAATCTTTGTATTTCTTTGGGAATAAGAAGTATTGGTTATCTCTGCATATTGGTTGTGTTCTTGTGAGATCCATATATTTTGGTGGCTTGTTCTTGGTTCATCTATTTATTAGGAGTTTCTATTGTTTGTGGTGCACTTCCGCTATTAGCACTACGAGTTGGGAGTAGATTTCTCTGACAAGTGGTATTAGAGCAGTTGGTTCGAGAAGGCCGATAACAAGATGAAGATCAAGAGATTCGATGGGAGTGACTTCGCGATGTGGAAGATTCAGATGATAGCGTATCTTCATTAAAAAGATCGTGATGGTCTGTTGTTTGATGAGAAACCGGTAGGTGCAGACAAAGATGCGAAGGTCTTGGCGGAGTGGAATTGTTTGGACCAGAAGGCACTGGGGCAGATTCAGTTGGGGCTGAGTAGGAAGCGTTATTTCATATCTCGAAGGCAAAGACCACAAAGGAGGCTATGGACATTCTCACGGATATGTATGAGAAACCGTCGGCATCTAATCAAATTATTCATCTGAAGAAATTGGTTATTATGAAGTTGAAAGAAGGGGGTTCAGTAGCAGAGCATGTGAATAATTATTGTATGGTTTACAACCAGATGGAAATTGCATGTTTGAAGTTTTCAGAGAGGGTGTAGTCATTGTTACTTCTATCTACTTTACCCGATAGTTATGGTACGGTGGAACAGACTATTAGAGGCACTATGACAGATTCGACGACTCTACAGGATGTGGTGAGTAGCATTCTGAATGAGGAGGTGAGAAAGGTGAGAAACGGGGGATATCCATCATCATCTTCTAGAGATTTTGCTATGTACGTTGAGAAGAGACGTGGGATATCTAAGAGCAGTCGAAGAAGAAAGGATCAAAGTAGTTCATCTGAGAGTTGGTCTGATGACAGCGATGAGGGACATTGGCTTGAGTGTTGGTATTGTCACAAGAAGGGTTATATGATGCGCAATTGTAAGGCTTATATGAAGAAGAAGCAGGAGAAACTGAAGAGAGATACTCCAAAGGAAGCTCAAGTGGGGCTTGTTGAGAATCATTGCTTATCAGCTCGGGAGGAGTTGGGCACTCAAGATTGGTGTATTGATTCGGGAGCTTCTTTTCATTGCACTCTGAGGAGAGAGGTGTTTGATGACTACAAAGAGGGTTCTTTTGGAGATGTGATCGTAGGGAATGGTCACTGGTGTCCTGTACGTGGGGTTGGTACTGTTCGCGTGAATACCATTAATGATCAAAGTGTTGTCTTGCGGGAGACAAGGCATGTTCCAGAATTGAAAGAAAATTTTATCTCGATTGGAAGGCTAGACAAGGAGGGGTTGTCTACTACAGTTGGTAGTAGGGAGTGGTGCATAACTGCAGGTTCAAGGGTGGTTGCAAAAGGAAAGCGTGAGGGAATGCTGTATTTGCTTAGAGACGTGAGGGGAGTTTCTCCTGTAGTTAACTCTCAGCAAGAATCGAGTAGTAGGTTGTGTGGGGTGCAACCGAGTTCTTTTAGATGTGGAGGGAAGGTTAATAATTTAGTGAGAGCTACTGGCCATGGAAGTGATCCTAGTAGGCAAGACGTTGCTGCGGTCAGGATATTTTGCGAATTGGCAGTTGAAGCTTCAAGTCGCTCTTGTGTGATAGAGAGCGCTGGTATCGATAAGCGGGGTGATGTCGATGAGGGTAACCAAATTGGGACTGTAGGGGTTGAACAGTCTGCGGAGTTTATGGAGGTGTCGTCCACGGAGGTTTCTAGTGCAGAGGATGCATTGAGAGGCTTTGAACCATGTCTGATGTTGATGGAGATCTTGCGAGGTGGGGTGTCTCATAACACAAAATCCGACACGGGAGGTTGTTTTTCCGGTATTCGTGCTCTATGCGATTGGTGGAGCACATCCTTCATGAGGCGATGAGGGGTGGTTGGTGCACTCCACGTGGTGGAGTGGTGGAGGTGCTCTTCATGAGAGTGGGGAGTACTTGGGTCTTCCATGAAAGTGGGTGATTGCAGAGATAATGCGAGGAAAGATTGCAATAACTTTGAAGCATGGTGTATTTGGTCCAAGTGGGAGATTGTTAGGAATTGTGACCTCAAATACACGTAGGCACGGGGTACTTGAAGTTGAAGAAGAATAGGAAGAGACAAAGAAGCAAGAGAAGACAAACAACAAGTAGAAGAAGAGAAGTCTGGAGGGTTGAGGTCGACCGGCTAGGGGTGCGTTCGACCGACCCAATCGACTGGGAGTTCTTTGAGTGTAGGTGTCTAACAAAGGAGGGGACGGTCAACCGGTCACTAGGGGTGCGGTCGACTGGTCAGCCCTCGGGTCTGGTCCGCACGATGAGGTCAACTGGCTTGGGGTGTGGTCGACCGACACCAATGCTGATTGTTCTTTTGTGCTTACGGGATAAAGGCCCAATTTTCTAAATTTGTGTATATCTTTTAGGGTTTGCTTGGGGTCTATGTATATGGCCGTAAACTTTAGGATTTAGTAATCTGAATAGATTTGATCATTATTCAACTTCAAGAGAGATTGTGCAGAGTGTTTCAAAGGTGAGAGAGATTGAGAGTTGTAATCTCTTTTGTAATCTTTGTATTTCTTTGGGAATAAGAAGTATTGGTTATCTCTGCATATTGGTTGTGTTCTTGTGAAATCCATATATTGTGGTGGCTTGTTCTTGGTTCATCTATTTCTTGGGAGTTTCTATTGCTTGTGGTGCACTTCCGCTATTAGCACTACGAGTTGGGAGTAGATTTCTTCGACAAAATGGAGACACCACTTTATGACTGCGAATGGCAGGATTAGACCGTTTCAGAGCAACCTCATCAGTCATGATGTATCTTCAGAAACAGGTTGAGTACAAGAACAGAATTCATGGCGTGGGTTCAAATCCCTATATATGAAGAAACGGCTTGATATGGACGTATGTAGTATGGGCTACATACTGTTCCAGAGTCTTACTTGCATTAGAATAAGTGCATCCTTGTATTAGTTAATCTTGCATTAGAGTCTAAGTCGTAGCATACACTGACACATCAATTATATATACACTTTTTTCTTTTCATCAATCTATTTCTTTTAAGTTAAGAATCACTGCCAGTCATCAGTCTTAAAGCGTCAGTATATGTACTGACATCCCCACTTCAATAGGTAATGTATTGCTAAACTAAAGGTACAGGATTCAGGAGGACTCAAGGCAAGAGAAGCAAAGTGTTGATTCTCAATTTTCAATTGTAACTTCTGTTGTAATTTATTTTATGTTGAGAAGCATCCAGGTGAAGTACCAAGTGTTATTTATTATTCATTGTACTCTGATGTAAATTTATTGAAGGTTTGTAATACTTGGCTTGTAAAGGTATTATTGCAACACTGATGTAATGTATTACAGTTTTTTAACAGTCGGACTTGTAATACATTTTTGTTGAATAAAAAGTTTTAATTTTTTCTGTTTTTCTGTGTATTGTGGCTAATTGAAGGAAAAGATTCTGGCTTATGTCAAGGTTTCCCAGTGTATGGAAATCGGGGCGTTACATTAATAAAAGTGTGCCATAGGTCTCTTAAAAAAAAGAATTTAAATTTTTTTAAACTTTCGAATTTCAAACATATAAAAAACGTTTTTTCCAATTAATAATATAACTGTTTCAAGAAGAAAATGTGCTTTATGTTATAACCGTTTCAAGAATTAAAAGATCTCTGTGATATAGCCGTTTTTGATTAAATGCATACAGTTTTTATTCCTCCTGGTTACTAGTTATAAAAAGGATTCATTCTTTGGAAAAAGAGTACAGAAAAATAATACAGTCAATCTCTTCTTCTATTCTATTTTTGATCAATTTTTTTGTCTTGATTTGGGTAGTGCAAGTTGGTACGTGCTGCTATTGGAGCATAGGCAGCACTGTAGACAGAAGCTCGTTGTATCCCGGGAGAAGTGTTTGGTGATCAACGATTCATCATCAGAATCGGCCAAATAGTTTCTTAAAGAAAGTGCAACCCACACCTCGAACCACTTTTACTTTCTTCCTGTTGCAGATCAACTCCAGTGCCATTCTCAGAATGTTCATCTGGTGCCCTCAGGATTAACCTATTTTTAACACAAACAATTAAATTAAATTTCAATTTCATATTGAGTTGAATATCGAGATCAAAGCAAAGCACAAAAATCTTAACTCTTTTACACAAGTTCGTCTTTACATAAACATGAACCCATAATCGAATTTGAAACCTTCGAGAATGAGAAGTCTTGTCACATGTATTCACCAATCCAAAATTACCTATTCCAATAAATTTTACTCGGTTCAGCTTCTAAGTCACTAGGCATTTAACACCCAAACCAATTTCGGGAACACTACCAGTGTATTTATACCCACTACCAATTTCACTATTTTTCTCTTCACTATCTTAGGTGACATATTCATATGAGAGTTCTACCAACTAACAACCCTACATACTCTCTAATAAAAGTGTGCCAACTAAGATAGTAAAGAAAAAAAGTTGTGAAATTGGTAATGGGTGTGACAACCCTCCATACTCTCTAATAAAGTGTGCCTTAGGTTTCTTTTATAAAAAAAAAATTAAATTTTTTGGACTTTCGAATTTCAAACAGATTAAAAACGTTTTTTTCTTCCAAATAATAATATAACTGTTTCAAGAAGTAAATGGGCTTTATGTTATAGTCGTTTCAAGAATTAAAAGATCTTTATGATATAGACGTTTTTGATTAAATGCATACAATTTTTATTCCTCCTGATTACTAGTTATAAAAATGAATCATTTTTTCGAAAAAGAGTACATAAAAACAATGTAGTCCTTCTCTTCTTCTAATCTATTTTTGAGCGGTTTTTTTGCCTTGATTTGGGTGGTGCAAGTTGGTACGTACTGCTATTGGAGCATTAGACAGCACTGTAGACAGAAGCTCATTGTATCCCGGGAGAAGTGTTTGGTGATCAACGATTCATCTCCAGAATCGGCCAAATAGTTTCTTAAAGAAAGTGCAACCCACGCCTCGAGCCACTTTTACTTTCTTCCTGTTGTAGATCAACTCCAGAGCCATTCTCAGAAGGTTCATCTGATGCCCTCGGGTTTAATCCATTTTTCTTAACACAAACAATTAAATTCAATTTCAATTTCATATCGAGTTGAATATCGAGATCAAAGCAAAGCACAAAAATCTTAACTCTTTTACACAAGTTCGTCTTTACATAAACATGAACCCATAATCGAATTTGAAACCTTCGATAACGAGAAGTCTTGTCATATGCATTCACCAATCCAAAATTACCTAGTCCAATAAATTTTACTCGGTTCAGCTCCCAAGTCACTAGGCATTTCACACCCCAACCAATTTCGAGTACACTACCAGTGTAACTATACCCATTACCAATTTCACTATTTTTCTCTTCATTATCTTAGGATGACACACACATATGAGAGTTCTACCATCTAACAACCCTACATACTCTCTAATAAATGTGTGCCAACTAAGATAGTAAAGAAAAAAAGTTGTGAAATTGGTAATGGGCATGACATTACTCATATAACAAAGTTACAGTGAGGGCTCCAACGAGGGAAAACGAATAATCTTGTTATTTGCGCTACAAGTTTTGATGTTTGAAAACTGACCAGTAAGCCCCACTACACATCTACAACAAAACTGGGCCCACCCATGTTTTTTCCGTACCGACCCATTTTTTGAAAAATATTGAGCGATCTGACAAACTTTTCAAAATATTTACCCAACTGACCCAATTTTGGACACATCAGCATTAACTGTTATTGAAAAGAACAGTATAGGTTAATACCATGTCGTTCTTCCAAAAAGCGGCATCAGTTTATATTTTTTTTAGCATGCCGCTGTTTGGAAAAACAATATCATTACATTTCTTATACTAGTGTGAATTTTCTTAGTTGGAAAAAATTCCAAGTGCTGAAACAACTTATAAATACTGTCGTTATCCCCAAGAACGACATTAGCATTACTGATGCCGTTGTTGGAGATAACGACATCAATTATAATACTCATTCAACTCTATTCCTCCATAATTGTTCTTCCAAACAACAACATGAGATAATTGTTGTCGTTCTTAGAAACACTGACAACAGTTCATAGAAATAGATTAACAAAGTATAAGTAATAAAATGAACTGTTGCCGTTGTTCCAAACAACGACATCAGTTATCCCTAACAAATGAATATTATAACTGATTCCGCTATTCTTAACAACGACATCGGGAATGCTGTTGCTGCTGTTTCAAAGAATGGCATCAACTGTATGATTTTTCCACACTTGCATTTTTTTTCCAAGTCAGGGGAAGTGCACGATTGAGAATAAGTTAACTGATACCATTACCCTAAATAGTGGCATGCAATTTTTTTAAAAACAAATGCTACTATTGAAAATAATGACATGGTGTTAACCTATGCCGTTATTTCCAATAACAATTACTAATGGCGTGTTCAAAACTGGGACAGTTAGGTTAATATTTTTGAAAGTGGATCAGATGGCTCAATATTTGATTCCCCCCCCCCCCCAAATGGGCCACTTTTTTCAAACTAATTCCCCAAATAGACCCATTTCGAAACAAATTCCTAAAATAGACACTTGTAGTTCCCACCTGTGCTCGACTCTATTTTGTTGACGCAGTTGGCAACTGCGCTCTAAGTATATGCCACAAAAATTCAACTCTAACACTTGTATCAAAATAGTGTTTAGGAGAAAACTATGTTCACCTTAGAACGCGGTTCGCAACTGCGTTCTAGATTGCACTAAACTCGCAGTTTCCAACTGTATTCTTAATTCAATCATTCATCAGTTGGGAACTTTAGGAATACAGTTGGGAACTGTGAGCTTAGTGTAATTAAGAACGCAGTTGGCAACTGCGTTCTAAGGTGAACATAGTTTTTCCCTTACCACTATTTTGACACAAGTGTTGGAGTTGAATTATTGTGGCATATACTTAGAACGCAGTTGCCAACTGCGTCATCAAAATAGGGTTGAGTGCAGTTAAGAACTATGAGATGTCTATTTTGGGAATTAGTTTCGAAAGGGCTCTATTTTGGGAATTAGTTTGAAAAAGTGGCATATTTTGGAAAAAAATCTCAATATCTCTACTACTATAATGGGAGAAGGCCTTAGTGTAATTTGTCCATCTACCAACCCATGCAATGTCCGTACATTTAAACTCCCCAATATAAACCCATCAAACACATATTCTACCCATGTAAATTAATTTCCCTCTCCACGTCTCTCAAAACCCAAACACCTCATTTCTCTCTTTCTCTCTCTCTCTCCTGATAATTCCCGATCCTTCTTTTCATCTCCCTCTTTGTCTCGATTCTCATCTCTCCTCATTCGCACCACCGCCGCTAACCTAATCCTAATCTCTATCAACTCCTATGTCACAGCTCAACCCTATCCCTAATCTCAATTAGCTGCTCTCTCGCTCGCGTAAACCCCAACCCTAGCTTTGATTTATCGATTTAAGGTATTTTCTGCTCATTTCATTTTAATTTCAGTAAATTCTGTTTCTATTGCAAGTTTGACCTATTAGTAGTATGGCTATTATCTTTTGGGGTTTTCGTATTTAGATAAAATAATTGTAGAGGTATTGAAAATAAGATTGGGGATGATGATTATTGTGTATGGATTTACATTATTGTTGTAAACAGTGAGGAATGAATGTGAACAATATGGTTATATACAGATTAGTTGCTGGTTTTGTGAATGATTTAAGTAATAATTAACTTCTAAGGGGATGTAGATGTTGGAAGGTCACTTCTGTTATTTGGAAAGATGTAAAGTTGAGTTGAGAAGAATAAAATGGGAAAGATAAACAATTTATATTGAACTTTTTAGCTCATCTATCTATCTATCTTCTATCTCTAATACTATAATGGGAGAACCCCTTAGTCAGTAACCCAACCCGTGCAACGCACGGGTTGGGTTACTTTGGTAAATATTTTCGAAAATGGACCTGTTTGGTAAATATTTTCGAAAGTTGATCAGTTTGAAAATTATTTTCTTTTTAATTATGGACTAACTTTGGTAAATATTTTAGAAAGTGGACCTGTTTTGTAAATATTTTCGAAAGTGGATCGGTTTGGAAATTATTTTCTTCTTACCCTTTTCATTATCCTTCAATTTTTTCCACGTGCACACGTGCACGTGTCTGATACTAGTCTATATTATAATGGGAGAGTGAGAGTTTTTTTTTTTGATGTATCGGATAGAGCCAAAAGGCTCCAGCCATCAAAAATATATTAATCAATAAATCAGTACAGGTACAAATAAATAATCAAAGGCTTTACAAGATGTAAAACAGGAAAGAGCGAACTAAACATTAATGAAATCCTAACTAGGAGGCAAAGGATGCCTGCTAAGGGAGCTAAAATACAACTGAAGAAGCACCCGCAGAACGGGGATACTAAAACTTCAGCCTGGAAAGCAAACTCGCGAAAAGAGGAGAAAACCGCCCTGTCTCACCCCCCAGACGAGAAGAAGACATAGGAGCGACGAGCCAAACGCAGATAAATAAGACCTCCTACCAAGCAGATGACAACAACCAGCGGCAGCCATAGAAGAGAGGCTCTAGCGGCACAACAGAGAACCACCAATCAGATAACGCGAGAACTTAACTGAGCACCGACTGACGGGCCGACAAAACTTGAGCTTGCCTGGCGAGGATACGCGCACTCACACGAGTCGGCTTAAGATTACTGACCAGCTTCTTGCGATATTGCTTAACGGGAGGAGGATCAGTCTCAACTGAAGGGGATGAACTCGAAGCTGGGGCAATCAGAAACTCTGCGTCTATAATGGAGCAGGGAGGGGAGTAGTGAACTCTAGAGCTCACCGATGATGAATGAGTGATGTGGTTAGAACGATAGGAGGAAACTACGATAGAAGAGTGAGACCGGCTCTGAGAAGACTTGGGTGGAGAAGGGAGTAGTAATAGCGATATCTCCCTTCGGAGAAGAACGATCGAAGATAGCTCCCCTAAATATAGATAGAGCGAGTAGAAGCTACTCGACGAACGGCAAGAGATCATCGACAGTTGGGGAGAAGAAATGGTCGTAGGGCCAAGAAATTTATCAAGAAGGGTAGGATCCTCCACCAGGTCATAGGCTCTGACCGATGGGGGAGGGAAGGTAATGTTGCGAGACCCAAAGTCTCCCACCGCACTGCGATGCCCGTGGTGGCAAGCAGAATAGGATTTAAACAAAACCGTATTATAATCTAAACTCAACCTCTGCGCAGGAACCACCACATGAGAGTGGGGAAGGGCTATAAAAGGACCCAAACGAGGGAAGGAAAACGGATAAGAAAAGACCTTGCGATCTTTAATGAGTGAAGAAATATTCGGACGGATAAGTTTCATAATAGAATCACAAGGAGCGGGTAACGATCTCGATGTGTTCGAAACCGGAGAAGGAGCAACTGTTGAGGCAACATAATACTTTCCAGGATCACTACTGGGAGTTGAAACCAAGCCAGCACGCAGCTTGCTTTTCAAAAGAGGGTAGTTAAGGAAGGAGAGGAGTTTGGTTGGTAAAGGGCGGCCTTTGGGAAGACCAAGAAGAGATTGAAGGGCATAGCAGCGACTTCGCGCGTGACCGAATTTATCACAGAAAAAACATTTCATTTTATACCTACACTCACGCTTGAAATGCCCAGGTTGGAAGCATCTGTGACAAACCCGAAGCGGTGCGGGCTTACCAGCAGAAGGGGAAGAGAAGATATTAAGAGAGGACTGATGGAAATAAGGGTTAGACAAAAAGGGAGGAGAAGAATTGATCTCCAGAAACTGTTTAGTCGCTCTAGCTTCCGGAACGGCGAGAGCCATGGAAGCAAACAGATACAAAAATCTACAACTCGAAACACCACCAGGTTCCGGTCGAGGGAAAGAAGTATACCGATCGATGGAAAAGATCCGAACCGAAAACAGATCATCAACAGATGAAAAGAGGCGCAAAACCTCCGAGCAAGAATAAAAAGAGTACCGGTATAGAAAAGACTCTACCTAGTCACTGATACTTAGCCACCAATATAACAAGGCCGAAGCCGAGAAAGAACCAGCTCAGCCCCTATAGGCTGCCACAGAGAAAGAAAAAGAAAGGCCAAAACCCCAAACTTTCAAAATGGGGAAGGCAATTCCACCGGATAGAAAGAAAGAAAGTGTGGAAGATGTAGGGTTAGGAGAGAGGGGAATACAGGAAGGGGAGGTAAACCAGCGGCTCAAAGCACGCGAGGAACAAAAACGCTCCAGCGGATCACAGTACCAGACGAACGCCAGCACACCCAAAAAAAATAGAGAAGATAGCAGTAACTTACAGAGGTAGGAAGGGGGATGGAGGGCGAAGCGAGGAAAACCTGCTCTTGGAGCGACCGAGGAGGGAAAAAGTAGCGACGAACAAAGACTCGTAGCCACCACTCCGAAGAAGCAAACACCTCCACTGGATCAGAACAAACGGTGAGCAAAACACCCTATGGGGCAAGAACCAAGCACTCAGAAGCGCCGATAATTGCGACTGAGAGGATACACTTCGGAGATAGACGCGGAGGAAAGAAGCGCGGAGAGGAGCCGAGAGCCAAAGTGGAGAACAACAACCGATGAAAGAAAAATTGGGATGAGGTGGTAGATCAGAGGCGAATCTACAACTTTAATGAAGGAGGGTCGATGGAAAAGGGTCGGGATCGAAAGGATCTGAGGATTTAGAGCGAAGAAGATGAAAGAAGGAGGGTCGATGGGAGAGTGAGAGTTGTAAGGTTGTAAATCTATTATTATTAAGATGTGCTTTGCACGTGCAAATCAAATTTTTTACTTTAAATTTTTTAAATCATTACGTGCATCGCACGTGCAGATTATTAGTTTTCAAATAGTGGGTCTGTACGGCAAAATCCTACGTCATCATCAACCTTCCACTGAAATAAAAAGTTGCCGCCCCTCTCTCTTTACTTTCTCTCTCTTAACAAAAGAAGAAGAAGAATTAGGAGATGCTTCACGAGCTGCTTCTGGCTCTGGTGGGCCACACCGGTGACATGGTTATGGACGACAAGGACCACCGCCAAACCCTAGGCCTCTCCGCCGCCGCCGCCCCCGACGATGATCGGCCCTCCTTCAGACTCGCTGCCGATCTCTCCTTCATCCAACCGTCCGATAGGTATCCTCAATATCTTCATCATCTTCTTCTTCTCCGCTCAATTTGCTACATTTAGAGCTCCCGATCGCTAGATTCCACCAGTATGGAAAAGCTAGGGTTTTGGAGGTGCTTTGAGATTCGCGCCCCTGCATGATCCCCTTACATTTTGGGATGAAATAGTGTTGTTTCTCTTAAGAGTAATAATACCTAGAATAAGATTAGTTAGAGTCTGATTTGGTTAAGGAGTCAGAGTTAGATTTTAGCTTGACTGATGATGTGGCAGTGATGATTAGGACGCACATTCATTTGGGATTGTAGAAGGGAGTTTGTATACGTAGCTTATTTAGTTTACTACTCCCTCAGTGCCGAAATGTATGCCGTCAATTTAGGTTTCCAAGACGATAGCTCTGTTTGGCATTGCTTTTGGAGGGTGCGTTTGGATGTGAAAGCTCCTTTAGGCTCAAAATAGGTGGTAGAGTTCCACTGAATGGAAGTACAACTGTACTCTCAAAATGTGAGCTTCTCTGGGTGAAGGATAAAGTTGATAATATTTTGAAATCAAGTAGTTAGGTGATGTGCAATCATGTTAGAGCATCCACTATCGCCATTGCTAAAATTTGCACTTTTAGCAATTGGCAAATAGCAATGAGAGGGGGAGTCTGCTAGCTGGTGCTAAATCTGCAAAAAAATAAAAAAATAAAAATCAGATGGATGATCTTCCTCTCTTTTATTAAAAAAAAATTAAAATGGCATTTCTCTGCTACTATAATGGGAGAAGGCCTTAGTCCATAACCCAATCCGTGCAATGCACGTTTAAATGGGCATTAATTAGAAAAGCAATTTATTACTCCAACTCTTCCATTATATACTTATTTAAATTTACCAACTTATGTGCATTACACGTACAACTCAAAATTTTCCATTATATTCTTTATATTACTTTAAAAAATATATACTTATTAACAAGTGCTATATTATATTACTTTAACAACTATATATTGATTAAAATGTGCATCGAACGTGTTAAATACTAGTTCGTAATAATTGAAAGAACATTTTCTCAGAAGTGCTCGGACGGAAGATCTTCCTTCCGTTTTTTAAACATCAATTTTGTAATTAATTAATGGCATTTTTGTAATATTTGAATGGCATTTTCGTAATTTTTTTGGAGAACAAATTTCTGGATAGTTTAATTTTTTTTTTAAAAAGGAAAAGATGAGAGACGGGGCTTCTTCATCCGTCTCATATTTTCTGTTTTCATTTTTTTTCTCCAAAATATTGACAGACTGAGCATCTTCTTCCGTCTGTCCTCTTTAAGAAGTTTTTTTCTTAAATGGATCATCTTCATCCGTCTTCTATATTTAGCATTTTTCATTAGCATTTTTCATTCACAGCTGTTATCTTTTGCGATCGATGCTGCTACCTTTAGCGATCGACGCTGCTATCTTTAGCGATCGACTGTTCACTCCAATTCTAAATTTTGGGTTTTTTAGCGAACGATAGTGGGGTATTTTTCAAATGCTTACTTTTGAGTTTTTAGAAAACGATAGTGGATGCTCTTAGTAATAGCAAAATCTTATACCTTTACTGCATTAGTTGACAGTCTATTATAGTATCTGTCTATCTGATGGGAACATTATTTCTTTACAGGAGTGCGATTGAAAGGCTTATATCATTGGGTTTCTATTATAGAGAGCTCAATCGTTTTGCAACTGTGTCTCGCAATTTGACTTTTGTACAGAGTAAGTCAAGTAACAAAAATGGGAAAATAGGGAAGCCAAGTATTTATCGCCGGGCAATTGCCAATGGGATTGTTGAGATACTATCAGTTTACAAGGCTGCGGTTTTAAAAGTTGAGCAGAACTTGTTGTCAGATCCTATGCCTATTCTGGCGACAGTCACTCAAGGGCTCAATAAGGTTAGTGGATTAATATGTTTTTATAGCCTTATATCACAAAGGTGAGATTTTTTCAAGCCTTTATGCAAAACTAAGTAAAATGTACAGAATTAGTAGAAACCATTTTACTGAAAAATTCTGTTTTTCCCCACCCTGGACTTTAGTTCATCAGTTCATCGAGGAAAGGAAAATTTACTACTAGAGTGCAGGGATTTGCACCTCAACCGCTGGGAACAGAAAGAGTACATTTTGCCATATAGTCAACTAACTTTAAAAACTCAATGCACCTTTGTGTAATAGCCAAATAGGTTATTTATAGTTTAAACTTGATATTCGATTACTTAGAGTCAATTACTTAGTGCCTTTTTGAATTTTTTTCCTCACTGAATAGTTTTCAGTATAACATTAAAATTAATAAAAAAATGGGCTCCAGAGTGCATTTGTAAGAAAACATGGTTAATTTAGAGGGATACATGGCTTATTAGCAGGGTAAACTCCCTCTTTCAAATGGGTCATCTGTTTCTGGTCCTTGATTATATTAGCTCCAACTAAGTCAGTTATTTTTTGTCTTATCATCACTTTGAATATTGTTAGATGTCTAAGTCTTATCATGTTTTAGACCTGATAAATGTCTAATTACTTTTCAGTTTGATGTTCTCTTGCCTCCACTGTACGAGCTTATCATGGAAATTGAACGGGAAGATATTAGAGGGGGACAACTGCTCAACCTTCTCCACAAACATAGCCATTGTGGGGTACCTGAGCTGCAAGCATGCATCCAAAGGTAAGTTTGTTTTATGAGTGTTGACTGCGTGCTTTACAATAATAATTCCTGCACTTCCCATGCATGTATATGTTTACTGTTATTTAAATTGATCTGCCATCCATTATTTACATGTTTGTGAGGCAAATCCATTGAAAGTTAATGTTCTTAATTTATTCATGAAAAAGAGATACTTTGAACTTCCTCCCTCTAGAAGGAGAAAGGGTGGAATTTCCTACCTTCACACTTGAGAAATTGTTCTAACGTTCTGTTTCTCATGTATAAGGGAATAAAAAGATGTTCGACAAACGCAGATTGTTGCTATGAATTAACTCGTTAAAGATTTTTAGATGACACTTCTAGTTATTCACTTAAACAAAACAAAATAACCCAAAATTCACTGTTTGGCTTTTGCGATTGAGTATGTTACTAATTAATTGAAATAAATAACCAAAACGGAATTTTCATACTGGAAATTTAAAGCCATAACGTGTTTCACACTTTTTCTACTTGATTATTTTATTACTGCCTCTTGATTGAGAAAGATACTTTTGTGTGTGTTAGAGTGTCATCCTTTTTACCTTTAACTTAATGTAATGTAAAATTATTTGAAATTTTGGTTATGGATTTTTCTGAAGTAGCCCGGGTTAGTTTATTTGTAAATCATTCGTCTTCTCCTCTGTTTGCCTTACCCGAGGTACGATTTTAATCCATCTCCAACTGACTGCTCGAATATACTTGAATGTCTATACATAAGTATTTGGCATCCTTCCTGAGCTTATTTTACATCAAGACAATGTTTCTTGGCACAGCTATATTTCACTTTCTTGCCTTGGTTTATGTTACAATGTAAATATGTAAATCCCTCAACCTTTATTCCAAGGTTTCATGTAATGACAGAGTAATTCACTTGGTACCAAAACTACCAGATTCGATTCCCATCAAGTGCATACTAAACATGAATGAATCTGTTTGCATAACCCAAGTTCCAGTCCCACAAAAAGGGTGCTTAAGCTGCATGAATGTTTTAAAAGTTAATTTGAGTTTTGGCATAGACGGAGGGTAATTCCCAGTTTAGTTACTTTTGCTTTCTCTTTTTCTTTGCTTGTGTGTTCTTTTTTGGAAAAGTCAACCCATCACCGTATCTTCATTTTGTATATTTATGCTTAAAGTTGATGTGGGATATATAATTTATTTTGTACTTATTCTTCACAATAATTCTTGCAGCTGTTGTAGACTTGATATTGCATCTTTATGATTTTTTTTTGTTTGGATATGATTTCAAAAAGTTTCTGTACTAATTTTAAGTTTCTTTGCTAAATCTTCCAAAGAATAGGCTCCTTTGGCATGGACATCAAGTGCTCTTTAACCAACTAGCATCCTGGATAGTTTATGGTATTCTTCAAGATCAACATGGAGAGTTTTTCATTAGAAGGTATGCTTATTGACAAGTCTCTATTTTTAGATCATATTGATTTCCGAATCATGTTGTAGACGACTAGTAAGAGAGTTCAATACAATAAGAGGCCCATTGGATTCCCCACACAGTAATAGAGCAGATTCCAAAACTTGACCAGCAAAAATTTCTTTGTTAATACTTAGGCTCGTTTCCAACAATATCTTTCTATACTAAAATGCTTGTGTCAGTGTGGTAGTGGGAAAAGGAGGAAAGACAGTAGTGACTATTGATTGGGGTGTGTCGTGTGAGTGGGTGTCTGGGGGGTTTGTTCGGGTTGAGTTGTGTAAGAGGATCTCTAAAAAGACCTTCAATAATTATATTTTTAGGTAACTTAGAAACTCTGTGCCTCACATATTTGGATCTATCCTTTTATGGCCTGATCGTGAAAATGTTTCAAGATAACTTTTACCACACATCCATCTTAGCATCCTCATCTCCACTACAAATAAAATTATCTAAGCCCTCTCAAGATCGAACCCGCAACCAACCCAAACTTAGCACACTAATTTTCTCACTAAACATGAGTTTTTAAAATAAAAAATTAAATTTTTCCTCGTCCGAGGAGTTAAAAAAAAGTTGTACAAATTTCATCGGACGCTTAATTGAAAAATTAATAAAATAATAGGGACGAAACACCTATAATATGGGAATTGCCAAATCCTTTCTCAAATTTGGCAATAAACTGTTCATCAAAATGCAAAAATGGGAAAATAGCTGACTACTGCAGCAGCGTTTTTCCAAAAAAAATGGCAAAAATGGCAAAATAGCCAACGACTGTGGATGTTCTAATAAGCTTAATGCTGAGGAAACAAGTATTTTTGTTTCTAAATCTTTTTTATTATCTGATTTTGAAGAACATTCCTCCTATTACCTGCAGACATGATGATCAAGGTTTAGAAACTGAATCATCTCGTCCAGATTCTATGGAAATTTTGATGCAGACGTCGAAAGAAGATCCATCTCTATCTGACTGGCACCTGGGATTTCATATATATTTGGCAAGTTTTTGTTGTATAACTTTACTTTAACATTTATTTTTTAGTGTTTACATTAGTCTAGGGCTCCTTTAATATTTCAAATTTGCATTATGTGTAGACAATTCGTATTTCCAGAAAAAGCGAAGGAGGCCAAGCTACTTAGTATTGTGTGCTTATTTTCATTGTTTTAGCATAGGAATGAACTTGAACATCAAAAAGAATAAAAAAACAATATATTTCGTAATTTTTTTTATCTGTACTTATTTTCTTCTCTTAGTTATTGATGAACTTCAAGAGATCCAACTTTGCTGACATGTCGATCTTCACTACTGTTCATACAGGAAATGTTACCAGAGTATATACATATGCATGTTGCCGAATCGATTCTTTTTGCTGGTAAAGCAGTGAGAGTCCTCCGGAATCCAAGTTCTTCATTCCGATTGCAAGATTCATATATTCACCAACCAATTCTGAAAGGACCTCAAAAAGGCCAAGATTTCCAAGGTAGTTTTGTTCTCCAACAAGAGCTGATTAAGGGAATGAATCTCATTGCAGAAGAACTACTTCCACAGTCTGAAGCTGATAAGATTGAAGCAATGCTTAAAGAGTTAAAGGTCTTCTACTTTGCTGAGAGTTGGCATTTTTTAATGAATTGTTTTCTAAAGATCTTTATTGTTTTAACTTTTTTTTAACATGTACTGTCTCCTCTTGCTTCTCATTTGCTGTATGTTTTTTGTTGTGTTCAATGCAGGAGTCATCTGAATTCCACAAAAGGTTATTTGAATCTGCTGTCAATTCCATTCGTACAATTGCAGCAAATCATCTGTGGCAGGTTTTACTGGTTTTTTGCATGATGTATCTACTATATCTTATATACCAGTCTATTTATATGTTCATTTTTCTTACAACAGCTAGTAGTTATTCGTGCTGACCTCAATGGCCATCTCAAAGCCCTTAAAGATTACTTCCTTTTGGCAAAAGGTGACTTCTTCCAGGTGTGGATTCTTTTCATGTTTCTTTATATTTACTTTATTGTTTTCATTTTGATAGGCCAAATCTCAATATGTCTGGTTGATATTCTTGAGATCATTGTTATTTCTTCTTCCTTCTGTCTATTATTATTGTCATTTTTGTATCTCTTCTAATATATTGTAAATTTTATTCTTCTTCCTTTTTTCTCCCTTCTTTTATCTTCCCTCTTTTTTTGTTCTTTTTCCTTTCTCTACTACTTAATCCATACTTGTTTTCCTTACTGTAGCATGTCAATGGAAGGGGTACTGATTTATTTGTTGAAATCTCATCAGCATAAGTTGATGCATTGTATTGTTCTAGTATTATGACTCCAAATATTTGCAGAACTATTAATGTAGCATTTGTGATATTATATATTTTTAGTAGTTCATGTTACTGATTATTGACTTAATTTTTGAGTAGTATATGATTGTACTGAGAGCTTACTTGGTTTGAATTCACTAGTGTTTTCTTGAGGAGGGGCGTCAATTGATGCGTCTACCCCCTCGCCAATCGACTGCCGAAGCAGACCTTATGGTTCCATTTCAATTGGTAAGATTGTTAGACTCTTAGCTTGAATTGTAGAATGCTATAATTTTTCTTTCTTTTCTGTGGAAGTTCTTGATATTACTGTTGGTAACATAATTTGACCTGACTGTCAGTATGCATATGATTGCATTCATTTTTATGCTAAATTTTGAGGATCAAACACTATTTGCTTCTATCCATCCACTTTTGTTGCATCATGGAACTGACCATGGCGCCTTGGATTCAACCAAGTAATGTGCGAGAATTTATGATTCAACAAATCGGTATGACTTGCATTTGTCAATCACTTGGCATTACTGTCTAGTTATGACATTGATGAATAATTCATAAGAAACCCAAAAATACATCAGTGAGAAATTTTTATTCTTCCATTTGTGAGATTCTTTAGTAATGTACTCTTTAGTACTTTTAGCAGTCTTTTTTCAATGGATGATTTTTTTCTATAAATAATAAATTGTTGCAAACATGTTTCTTCCTATTTTGGACAGGAGGAACTTCTTAACTATATTCCTTCTTTGAGCGAACAATTATGGCGATAGTTTTGCTTATTATAGCCTACACAAACATATAGTTGAAATTTTAGGCCAAATACTCGGACATTAATTTGCGTACTATGATAATTAATTAAAATATCAAGCTGATTATTGAAACATTAAGGTTTAAATGCAAGTTCTTATTCTTTGGCTAACTGGGATAGGTTTTTTTGCTTACTTTAATCGGGGAAAAAAACTAAGAATCTCAGCTATCATCACTCTTTTTGTGCAGGCTGCACTGAAGACTATAGCTGATGAAGACAAATACTTTTCTAGAGTGTCACTTAGGTTGGTGCCTGTTAATTGACTACTTGACAAAATTGTACTTATATTACTAGCCCAGCGATGCTACTGGTATTCTTAATATTTCATTTATTTGATTTATGTCCTTGGTGAATGCTTTCTCCAATATCAGAATGCCTTCGTTTGGAATTACTGTGAGTTCTACCCAAACTGAGATACCAAAAAAGAAGTTCACTATTGATGGAAATCCGAGCATTCTTTCACATGGAATGGCTTCCACAGAAATGTCACTTGATGGTTGGGATGGAATTGCTCTTGAATACTCTATTGATTGGCCCTTACAACTGTTCTTTACTCAAGAGGTCCTCTCTAAGTGAGTTTCTGCACTAGTTTTTTTTTTTTAATGTAGTTTCTTGTGCAAAGACCATTACAACCTTGCTAATTCCTCTGTGTAAATCTTTTTTGCTATTCAAGTTTGATGTATGCCTTCATAGAAGAAAATCTTATGGAGCTGTTTTAATTCTTCTCACTCATTTTTAGAAACTTCATAAAACTGTTGCTGGTTCAGGTACCGTAAAATATTCCAGTACTTGATCAGACTAAAGCGAACACAAATGGAATTGGAGAAGTCATGGGCTGCAGTTATGCATCAAGATCACACTGACTTTGCTAATCGTCGGAAAGATCGAAAGTGTTCTGTGCCCCAACAACGTCGACAACGCTCTAGACCAATGTGGCGAGTTAGGGAGCACATGACTTTCTTGATTAGAAACTTGCAGTTTTATATACAGGTGATGCCGGTCACTGCTATTAGAAATTTTATATATATAATATTTATTTAACATTGGAAATATTTCACTTAAATTATGTTGGTCTGGAGTTTTACTATCATTAAACAAATAAAAATACAAATTCTTAAGAAAATTAGTTTATTAGAAATGCTTGTAATTACAGATTGGTCAAAGTTTAGTTGTTTGGGAGGCCTGTGCAACTTCCCATAAGATTCTTTTAGTCATCTTAGTTTGTAATATCTAGTAATGGATAGGGATGAATAGATGACTATGCAACTTCCCATAGTATTTATAAACAGCTAACATTCTGACAAATATGTAGATATTTAAATACAAATGCAGAAAAACTATAAATTTCCCCTTAATCTAGGCTTTGTTGTATGGTAATGCATCCCGATATAAAGTATTAAGAAACATTCTTGTTATTGTATTCCTCTCTTAGCCTTTTAAGCCACATACTCTTCCCTTCCAGTTGATACCCTGACCTGTTCTCTAGTTTTAACTTTTGAGAAGATAATTCATAATAGTAGTTGTGTCTCTCTCTCGTCGTTCATGAGCTTTAACTTAAGAATATGATCTTAGCTATGAATGACCTGCTTCTAGGCTTTTGAGCAGTGGATAATTTTTTTCATCTTTTTGTGCCTGTATAGAAAGCATGGTACAAGCGCTTCATAGAATCTTTAATTTTTTTCTTCTTTTATGTAATTATTGAATTATTTTTAATATGCTATAATTTTTTCAATTAAGTAAATAATTAAAGTTTAAGTAAATAATTAAAGTTATATGCATATAGAAATTCTGGATGATACTTAATAAAGACTAAATAAAAAGAATACCCCTAAACTTTGGGCCTCGTTAATTAACACTCCTCTACTTGCTAAACTAATTATAACCCTAAAAAACTACCTTCAACTTTCATCAAGGAAACTACCCTCTACTAAGGTGTGTGAAACAAGAAAATTGAGGGGTGTTAGTCAAATGAGGCCTAAAATGACGTTTTTTTTAAAAAAAATCGTGCAACTTAAATACTTAATAAATAACACAAAAAAAAGTAAAGAATACCGATGAGAAGGGTAGGGGGTAACAAGATGCTTTGTGATAGCGACAAGGAGTGGAGGAGGGTGAGGTGGTAGCTAGTAGTTTTCCATGGCAAAGGCTGAGAAAGAGAGGGGAGAAGAATGACAGTCTACTCAAGGATTTTCTTTATTTTAGAACCAAATTGTGTATTGTGTTTGTTTTAAATCACTTAACTATTAGAATCCCACAAATTTCTTAAGAAGTGCCCGCTAATCCAAAAACTACTGCTCCAAACTGGGCCTGCTTTATTATACTGCTCAGCCCTTCAAAAATCACTCGAAGCACCACTTCTGCTTAAGCACCTGCGTTTTAAGCGACCATTTTTAGAAACACTGTAGAGAACGTTATAATTGGAGGTGCTACATAAGATTTACTCATTCACACAGAACACAACCCTACATTGATATACAGTGAGCGTCCAATTGATGACATGTATTGTTGATTATGATTGAATCTAAACATTACGATTGAATCTAAACATTTTGATGTCCATATTGGCCATTACCAAATTGATTTGAGTACTTGTGGCTACTTGTTATATGAGTTCAAATTCAACTGATTGAAGGATTTTAGAAGCATATTGCTCTGTGATCCATAGGCTAGACATTCTTCGTATATGTGCATATTTATGCAGGCACAGAGACAGACGTACAAGGGAGGGTGGAAAAAGAAGGGAAGGGGGGGGGGGGGGGGGGGGGAGTTGTGTGTGTGTAAGGTGGGGGGGAAGGGGATTTGAATATGCTTAAGTTTAATGCTTGCACATGTGCTTATTGCTGTTACCACTTTATATTGGAAAGCTTTCAATAAGATCCCTTTATGCTTATATGAGATATACTGCTTATTTCAGGTTGATGTTATTGAATCTCAATGGAATGTTTTGCAAACCCATGTACAAAATTCCCATGATTTTACTGAACTAGTGGCCTTTCACCAAGAGTATGTACTTATTTCTTTCTTTCTATATTCTCCTTTTAACCGTACTATCAGAATTTATATTTTACGATATATAGATAGATTTTATATCTGATATTTGTATACATTGAGAAACCATACCCTCTATTACGAGCTCTTTAATACACACTACAACCCTTGTAATTATCTCAAACATGCACAGCTATGATGCAATACATCAGATAAATACATAGTGGCGTTTTGGTGATTGTCCCGAATTCTAAAGAAACTGAGCAAAGAGCATGAATTAATTTGGATACTTCCTACTTCAAACTGTTAAAATTAGTTGTTATGTGATCATAATCATTGGCCCCTAAGGAACACAATTCTAATTGAAAGAACATCTTCAAGGAGTTGTCCAAGTCTTGATAGAACCCACCAACTTGATGCCAACCCTCTATTATTGTCGAGTTAAGGGAACTATGATCAGGGGACAGTCATTTCATAATTGTTGATGTCGACCTATCTCTTCTAGTACAATTTGTTTTTGTTTAAACCGAGCAGCACCATTCAATTTCCTAGGTGATTTGATGCGGGGAAATCACATGTATTTGGGTACAAACTAAGTGAAAACACCAATTGCAATCATATTTCTAGAATGCAAATTATTGAAAAAAACAGTTGGATACATAAGTTGAATTTAGACTTAGGCTTGAATTTGATTATGATATCTTCTTTGGATTTTTTTTCTTTCTGTTAATGTGTCCAGGTCATTCTTAATTCCGTGCATGTTTGGAAAGATTCTATTAAAATATTCGATACTTATCATGAATTTCCTGTGACCAAGATCCGGTTTTTAGTCTTCTACAAGATGAAATAAAAGGGAAATTTAAATCATTTTCATTAACCCACATGTGAAGGTCAGGTATGCATAGTTGCACACTTACAGAATGCATGACATAATCACTAGTCTCCCTTTGAAAATATGAAAGTGCGTAAGAGCAGATAAAATGATAATCTCAAAACAATTACAAATTAGCCTTACTATAAAGATGATGAAGTGAACCATCTAATTGGCCTGGTGTTATTATGCATTGGATATCTGGCAGTATATAGATTTCTAATGTATCTTTCTTACATTAATGGTTGCAGATTTGAGTGTAAGGAATAATGTTGGTGTGGTACTTGGGTTTTTCATCTTTGTCTATATGTTTATCTTTGAATAACCATAAAACAATTGACAAATTTGTGCTTTATCATATTAGTGATAAATGGTTGCAGATTTGAGTGTAAGGAATAATGTTGGTGTGGTACTTGGGTTTTTCATCTTTGTCTATCCAAATGTTTATCTTTGAATAACCATAAAACAATTGACAAATTTGTGCTTTATCATGAGATTTGTGTCTGATTAATAAAAACTACGGTTTGCAAACTCATCTGGGTCTCTACTATCAGTTGTCATTTATCACTAATATTCTACCCATCTGAAGTGTCAGTGAAGATCTAACAGTTAGCGCATTGCAGTATTGGTTAATTCTTCAAGCCATGACACAACCATTATGGAAAGGGTCATCTTTGCAGTTAATTATATGCACTGAATAATTCAAGAACAGAATGAATCCACCCTTTTCAATAGTCTGGAATAGTATATCACTTCCCATACAAAATTGATTCATAAATCGCTTTTACGATTACACTTTTGTTGCAGGGAACAAGTTTCTTACATGTTAGTTTTTTTTCCTATATCATTCTCTTCAGCAAAACTGTATTTGTTGTGTTTACGCCTCAGGATCCTGACTATTTAATTGGCAATTGATTGCAGATATTTATCTGCTTTGATATCTCAATCATTTCTGGATATTGGATCTGTCTCTCGAATTCTTGATAGCATCATGAAACTCTGCCTGCAGTTCTGTTGGAACATCGAGAATTATGACAGTAATCCAAACTTATCTGAACTGGAGCATATAACTGAGGTATTGCCTTAACACATTATTTACTCCACTTTATTGTATACTAGATTTGCCCGTGGGCACGTGCCTACGGCACGTCTTCGGAACGATAGATCATATAAAAAGCCTTGTAAACTATAAAACAACAATTATGCACTCAAGTTTGAAAAATATGACAATAATTAGTTGTAAATAAAAGTTCATGTTTCCATCAGTATATGTTGAGAAATAATTATAAATGTGGGTGTAAAATCCAACTTCTTAGAATTTAGAGAGTGGAAAATGATGAAATTTAACTTTTGAGGAGATATTTAGATATTTGTTATTTTCAATGTAACATGAGAAATAAAAAAACGTAAAAAAATTTGAAAATTTACAAACCTGAAATATGAAAATCTAAATTTCTATGTAAATAGAGAGAAAATGAGAGAGAGGGAGAGAGAAAAAGAGAAATATGAAAAAGTGAAGAGAGATAGTAATAAAGTAATGAGTTTTTTTTAGTTGGGGGGGGGGGGGAACATTGGTTTTGGGGGGGGGACTTTTTGGAGGGAAAATATGTTTTGGAAAGGTGGCTCTGAACCATTGATTTTGTTATCATTGAAGGGGAACCACTTGATAGCTTTTTTTAAAATTGTCTTGTGTTTTATTATATAGATTGGAAGCTATGGTTACAGTTTGTAGTTGTTTATTATATGACGTATTCAGCTTTACTATTGGAATCATAGAATGTGCTCACAAGCAGCAGTGCGCTAGATTTATATATGTACACTTGAAAACAGCTTAAATTGACCTGTTTCTGTTTTATTGTTCAAGAAATGTTATTTCTTTTGAATGCACAAATGAAGTACCTGCTTGCAGATGGTCACTTTCTCTCAATTGTAATATGCCTTTTGTGTTTCAGGAGTTCAACAAGAAATCAAATTCTCTATATACAATATTGCGCAGCAGTCGACTTGCGGGGAGTCAGAGAGCACCTTTTCTTCGGCAATTCCTCATGCGCTTAAATTTCAATTCTTTCTTTGAGGTAATTTTACATGATTGGTTCAAAAATATGATTAGGGTAAATTGAGGGCAAAACCTCCTTGTCCTCTGATGGTTTTGCAAAATTATCCTTGTACTAAAAATATGCCTCATCTTTATACCACCTTCTGAGGTCAACATTTGATTAATAGAAAACCAATGGCATATCCCAATAATTTATATGGGTTTAATGAGGCATTGAGTACAGGGAAGTATTCGACAAAAACCTCTTTCTGCAATTTTACCGACAAGAGTATAACACTAATTGTATAACTGAATATTTTTCTCCCTCTACTTCAAACAACAGGCAACTGCAAGAGGGGTCATAAACGTTGTCAGGCCACGCCCAAGCCTCCAACAGTTATAAGCTTGAAGTAGTTGGATTCCCTGATTTCCTTATGCACCCCCTCATTTAGAAGTAGATGGGTCGAAGCCTGTATATTTATTTTCAGCTCAAGCTTTCGGAAATAGATCCCTCTCCACTCAGATTATGTGGAGTGACGACTTGCTAAAAGCACAAGCTTCGATGGTTGTGCTTAGATAACAACCCCCTACTTGTTCCACCGTAAGGATGTCTCAGAACTGCGATGGAGATCAACTGCCGACACAAGTTTTTGAGAGATTCTGAATCCCAAGATTTTGTGTACATTTGGTAATAATGAGCAAGATTGGTGTTTTTCCATTTGCTGGTGCAGCCAGCGACCTTGAAATGGAAGTTTGGTTATGATGAGCGAGATTGAAGTATTTGGCATGTGCAACCAAAGACCTTAGACCTCAAGGGCATCAGACATCGCTACTGTATATTTTTCGAACAAGATCATCCGTTAATCTTTTTAGAATGGGAAAGTCGATCTGATGAAAGGTAGTTTAAGCTTTTTGAGTAGAGTGTCAATTATTAAAGGTGCCATTGTTGCAAACATTGTGAAGACATCATTAAGTCACTATTAATATATATTTGATTTTGAGTGCTCTATTATGAAGAGTGCATTGTATTAGGGCATTTGCAACTTCTCAAGTATGGGAAGAAATTTTATTAAGTAATATTACAACAATTGTGTCCATTGAAAATTTGCATTTTCTAAGGTCCCGTATTATTTTAGAAACAGTGATTCATAAACTAAACTTGTCCTTCATGTTTTAAAATGAATGATGAAAAAACCTCTAGAATGGTACATTTGTAGTTGAACTTATTTCAGACAAATATCACCAACATATAGTTGAATTTTTTGAACACTTGGAGTTTCATATAATTTTATGAGTTTCTTAAAATAATTTGAGTTGTACAGGGGCGCACTAGTGTCAAAATATGTCCTTGGAATTCACTATTATTCCTTTGCATTCTATCATCCATGAGTGCAGTGTACATGCGAAGCATTGGTATAATATGAGTTACAGCTTATTTCATATATATATATATATATATGTATAGGGAATATATGTATAGGGAAGTCTTCTGTTGTGCACCACCCCACCACACGGTGTGTGTACTCGGCCTTTTCGCCTATGTATCGACGATACGAACCATTCACATTGATTTACATATCTACATTAGTCTAAATATGTCTAAATATGTAAAATTAAATTATTTAAAATTTATTTGCCTATCCATTGAAGTGTTACAAAATTGTATGGCTGAAAATTATTATTTTTTATAATCACATGATGGATGGGCAAATGAATTTCACATAAATTAATTTTACATATTTAGACTAATTTAGATTTGTAGATCAATGTGAACGGTTCGGATCTTCGATACGAAGGCGGGAAGGCCGAGTGCACACGAAGGGGTGGTTCATAATGGAAGATTTTCCTATATATATAAGTGGCCGGGAGGTATTTTGGGGATTTCACCCTTAAATACCCTTTCATCTCTCTCACTTTCGAGTTTTTTTACCAAACTATCCCACTTTTTGTATGTATGAAACTATCCCTGTTTGAAAATTTAATACCAAAACATCCCTGTCTCTAACTGAGTTAACGGCCTTAGTAATAATAGGCACGTTAACTGAGCTAACGTGTCTATACTTAGTGATTTTTTATCTACAAAACATCCTTGTCTGTTTGTTTGTGAAGATAGGCATACACGTTAACTCAGTTAACGGCCTTGGTAAAACAAGGCATGTTAACGTGTGTGAGTATCTCCAATTTTCAGAAAGTTTCAACTTTCTGAAAACTTAAAATCTTCACACTCGTTAACTCAGTTAACGGCCTTGGTAAGAATAGGCACGTTAACTGAGTTAACATGTGTGAGTATCTCCAATTTTCAGAAAGTTTCAACTTTCTTGTAACTTAAAATCTTCACAGTCGTTAACTCAGTTAACGGCCTTGGTAATAATAGGCACATTAACTGAGTTAACGTGTCTATACTTAGTAATTTTTTACCCACACCCCTCTCTGAGGTAGTGCCCAACACTGTCCCATCTACGAACGCTAACCCCATTAGTGCGAGTGGTTTAAACACGCACGCTAATGGAGTTAGCGTGTCTATATTGGGTGAGTTTTTTTCCACACCCAAACAAGAGGGAAAAAACTGTATCCCCTACAGCACGCTAACTGAGTTAGCGCGAAGAAAATTACTGGGCACGCTAACTCAGTTAGCGAGAAAGATGTTCTGGTATTAAATTTTCAAACAGGGATAGTTTGGTAAAAATACTTACAAAAAGTGGGATAGTTCGGTAAAAAAATTCCTCACTCTCACTCTCTCTGTACCCAAACTAAACCCAAACAAAACCCAAGCACGCGCCTCCTCCTGACCGCTCTCTCCTCAAGACTCCTCTCCCGAGCCTCCACCTCCTCAACCTCCTCCATATCATTTAAAATTCATTTGACCATCCATTAAAATGTTACAAAATTATATAGCTGAAAATCGTTATTTTTTATAGTCACATGATGGATTAACAAATGAATTTCAAGTGATTTGATTTTACATATTTAGACTAACTTAGATATGTAGATCAATGTAAACGGTTCGGATCGTCAATACGAAGATATTCAAATAAATGCATATATATGTATTTCATACTATCTTCATGACGTGTTGAACTTTATTGTTATCATATTAACAATGTTATTGTTATCGTTATTTTGTACCACACTTCCTATTAACAATGTTATTGTTATCGTATTTCCGAATTGAAAGGTTTTTTAAGTATTGTATGTTGAATCTCCTGATTCTTTTTTTGGTAGTTATAGATGCAGCAGTTGGGTGATGGTTGATAGATTTTGTGCAATTTGTTATCTCATTTTCAATGTATCTGCTATCTAGCTTTGTATGTTTGATATGAAACGGTGAACATTGTGTTGAAGCATCCAAACATGTCATTTTTATTATCTAGTACACTTCCGAATTCATCAAGTACTATCTTCAGTTTTGCCGATATAAAACTGATGAGTTTTCTTCAAAAAAAGATATAAAACTGCTCATTACATTCTCTTATGCTTCGTTGTATAACAAGAATTTACTTTTGGATCTTTTTGACCATCAAGAAGTTTAATCCTGAATTTATAAGGAATTAAGTTAGTAAAATCTTCTTGTTTTTAAAGAAGGGTTTTCCATTTAAGCCATTAAGCTATCACAAATTTTCAGAATTTCTTTTGAACCAAATCAAATACTAAATGAGTTTCATAATTAAGTATAGCTATACGTAGGGCTGCAATTGAGCCGAGTTGAATACCTTCAGGCTCGAGCTCGGTTCGAGCCAAGCTTTGATCATATTCGAGCCGAATAGCTCGTGAGCTTAACCTAAAAAAAAAATCCAAGCTCAGCAGAGTGTGGCACAATCTTCCCTTTACAACAGAAAAATGGAAATCCACTTTTTTGTTTTGTATCTTCATCCATAGATCCTTTACTTAATACTCATTCTAAAGCTTTCACTGAAATGGAAAGGAACCTTGTGAACGGCAAAGGGGGCTGGAAAAGAGAATGAAAAGTAGCTGCACACTGCAACTACAAAGCTCTTCCTACTTGAAAGTGATAACAAGACAAAGAAGGATAACAGTTTGCAGAAAGGAATTTTTACAAATGTTTAACCACCAATTCTTGCAGTTGCTGCAACTATAATAGTAACCTAACAGTGGTAACTACAGGTATCGCAATTGGTGTTGCAAGTAATCTGGCTTGAATGCAGTAACAGCTATAGTGCAGAACTACATAACCATAAAATGCAACATTTGTTGTTTCCAATCTCGGGAAAAACAGAGCATGTCAATTTTCAAGTAAACTGCAAGCAATTTGAAGTAGTAAGCTTCTCATGTCTCTGCTTCAAATTCAAATTATTGAAACTTATTATATGCAAATCTATTCCCGACATTCGAATTGAATATTCTTAGAAAATAGCACCAAACAAATTGATAAAGTTAAACTTGTTGACTCAATACTTCAAGACAGACCATTAAAACTCTATTAAAGATACTACCAAATAGCTAATCATACTTATTTGTATTTCACACAAACAAAAAATTGGTATAAAGAGAAATAGTGCAAATAAGATACAAAAGTTGATGTGCTTGTGCTGCTGCTCCTTCAATTCACTGCTTCGGGTGCTTGTGCTGCTGCTCCTCTTCCTTATGCTGCTTGTATATCTTATTCATCTTCTTCAGTCACACCACTCTTAACTCCTGCCAAATAATTCAAACAACAACTGTAAACATGAAAACGCGAACTCAAATACTAGTACAAAGCATTGTAACTCAACAAAATCATGAATTGAATTAGTTAGTCGTAGGCTCAGAACACACTTGGATATATGAATTGTTCAAATCAAGCATCCTTGTATCGCTAGGGCTGCATTATTATGCCATGCCAACTAGTTCTCACCGTGCCCCCCCTCCCCCCCCCCCCCCCAACATAAATTCAACAAGCAATTCAAAATAAAGCTTGTATACAATTGTAATATCAATGAAGCTTGTCATTAGATATACAAGAAACAATAGAAGAAGCGGCAGCATATGCCAACAATGAGTTTAAATTGAAATCACTTCCAGTAAGCATTCAAGCAGAATCCCAGAAATAACAAGCTTGTCATCACTGCCTAGACCAACAAAAAAACAGGCCGGGGGGTAAATTTAAAATGAAATCACTTCCAGCAAGCATTCAAGCATAAACACTGAAATGGAAGTATCATAAATTCAGCAAGCATTCAAGTAACAATAGAATTCGCAGCAGCACTAGCACTCGCACCAGTAATATCAAGGCACACTGTAATATCAATAAAGCTTGTCATCACTGCCTAGACCAAGACCCAACAAAAATAGGTAGAGGGGGGAGACACATTCAAAATATGACTAGTTAAATAGTGCTTGTCATCACTGCCTAGACCAACTTACAAAATAAGCAGGTGGTAAATTTAAAATGACCGAGTTAGATTCAAGCACTTCCTGTTTAAAAGAATCACATGCACTCTTCTTTACACCGTAGCGAACAGATGTTTTCATCAGTTTCCTGTAAACATCAAGAATAAGGTAATTCATAAGATCTTATATACAACAATAATTTAAAGAATAAAGATATGAGGTATTATACAACATCTCTTTGAACAACATATGGGAAAAAAATAATAACACACACATACCTACAAACCCGCTCAACTAAAACAATTAAGATGAGGGATTATTTGGGGGCCTCTTCTGATATGGGTTCCATTCTTGAAAAATGTGTAGATGCTTGTGACTCATTGAAGTTTTCTCTATCAACTTCATTTAAATTAGCACTACATGAATAATTAGCACACTTTAGAATAAGAAAGTATGATATATAGTAAAAACTGATAAAAAAACAGTTGATGGAATGACAACCTTTCCTTCAAAGGGCAATTACGGATGTCATGACGTACAAGCTTCTTGCATAAATGACATTTCCTTAACGACTTTGCGGCTGCCTCCAAGGCTTTCTCCCTCCCTCCTTTAATTTGCTTCTCACTACCTTTTGTCTTTGCAATATCTGGTACATGAATATTTATTGTTTTAGGTAATGTTGTGCTTGTTTCTTGCTGTGACTCTTGGGGCCTAGCCTGTTGCAATTCCAAATTAACTTTAACTAGTAATCGTTTGGCCAAGTGCTGCATCTCTTTGGATGAGTGAGCAATGTTCATAAACTTGTGGATTTCATTTAATAGTTCCACCAAATCCAAATCTTGTGGCTTGTCGTAGCTTTCAATAATTTCTTCACCATTACTGTCATATACAAGCTCAGTGGTTACTAATGCGGTCCATCTCTTCAAAATATAAGCTTGAGGTAAGAATTCGATAAATTCATTCCTTAACACCACAAGGATGTGTCTACAAGGAATTCCATCAGTTTCAAGTTTTCTACAAGTGCATGACCCAACTTCATCTATTCCTTTATAGAACACATCCCTTATTTTATCTGATTTGTGCGACTTTCCAATTCTTCTCACAATATAGTGTCGCACATTTCCATTATCATCTTTCATCAATGAGGCATAACTCAAGCTCTTAACTAATTCATCTTGAAAAACATAGAATTTCTCTCTTGTGTAAACTCTGGACATTTGTGTTTCAACTTCAAAATCAGTTTGCAACTTCGGTTTGGTATGAAGAGTTGTATGGTCTGCTGCTAATTGAATTTGTCTTTGTTTCCTTATAGCTCTTTCAAACCTCGTAATAAAATCATTTAAAGAATTTTTACTGTTAACATACTTATCAATAAAAGCATTCATACTTTCAGATCTTTGAGTAGTGTGAATTCCAGCAGTGAAAATATGCTTTGCATAAGCTGGTATCCATCTTCCACGATCATCAAAAATATCAGAAAGCCAAGGATTACCTGCTATTTCAATATTAATCAAAACAATAAAAACAATAAATTAACCAAAACAATAAAATTCATAAAGCCAAGGATTACCTGCAATTTCAATATTATCATCCATAACTTTCTTCCACCGCATCTCAAACTCCTCCGGCGTCTCTGAATCACATATGCAACTATGGAATGGAATGCTAAACTCATTCCTAATGCCTGGACCACCAAGCTTATCAGGAAGTTTTTTAAGAATGTGCCACATACATAGCCTATGGCTAGAATCGGGAAATGCCCTTCGAATTGCATTTTCCATTGCAGGATCTTGATCTGTAATAATTACTCTAGGTGGATGTCCACACATTGCTTCAGTCCATTTTTCAAACAACCAAAGAAAAGACTCGGTCGTCCCTTTATTTATGAATGATGCACCAAAGTTGACAGACTGGCCATGGTGATCAACTCCGGTAAATGGGGCAAAAACCAATTTGTACTCATTTGTGTTATATGTCGTATCAAAAATTAACACATCACCAAAATGCTTATATGCTTTTCTAGCAAGAGCATCAGCCCAAAATACATGTGTTAATTGGTTGTCTTCATCCACCTTATAATCAAAACAGAATGAAGGATCCATTTCCTTTTCCTCTTGCATGCGCTCCATTAATAACTCTGCATCATAAACTTTCCTCTCATCTCTGTCTCTTTGCAAAGAATTTCTCATGTCTTTGTTGGTACAATTAATATTACTCAAACCACCATTTTCTATCTCCATAAAGGGCATAAACTCCGAAGTTCTTATATTAGCTTCTTTGAATGAATTAAGTTGGTTTTTTTGTCCTTCGGAAACATTTGTATTACTTCTCAAAAAAGGTTGCTTTCTAGATGCAACACAAGGATGAGTGTGCACTTCAACAAACCTTCGAATTGACCACCTCCCATCATCATCTTTTTGAATTCTTATTTGAGCCAAACACTCTTTTCTAGTCACAGCCCTTTTCCTTCTCTTGATCAAATTTGAACAGGATGCTTCTTCCACATTTGCAGCATCCACTCCAAATTTATCTACCGGTTTACCTTGCTTCGAGCATACAAATTGTTGTGAATATCTCTCACCGGTAGACTTGTCAACCATGGTAGCAGACTTGCGAACACAAAAACCAGCTAACTTTGCATATTTTTTATAAAACTCAAATCCTTCTTCTAAAGTTTTAAATACTAAGCCAACAATTGGTTTACAATCTTCATCAACGTCTCTCCACCCGTTACAAAGATCTTGGTTTAGTAATTCGTCATTTTCAATCTCCATTCTGTAAAGGCAAGTAATAAACTATGTAAGCAAAATTATCACTTCAAATTATATTTAAAAAAAATTACATCAACCCATGCGATAATAAACATAAGAAAACAAGCTATAACTTAAGAAATTAAAGAAACAAAGCTATTTTTACATACATCAATTATTCTAACCAAGCTAATTTTACATACATCAATTCACGCTACTCTTTGTGTGAGAACTAAATTATTAAGCACCTACCTCCATTCCATTAACACTATTACAAAAGCTTCCTAAATTAGAAAATTACACACATCAATTCACATTACTCATCTCTACCTAAATTATTAAATTGTCATCCACACTGTCAAAATTGCAGTCATCTCAACAATAAAATTCATGATCTCTCCATTCCATTAACACTATTACAAAAGCTTCCTAAATTAGAAAATTACACACATCAATTCACATTACTCATCTCTACCTAAATTATTAAATTGTCATCCACACTGTCAAAATTGCAGTCATCACAACAATAAAATTCATGAACCCACGAAAACTAGGGTTCCGATTCAATACCTGAGAATTTCTTGTATGGATGCAGTAACTTGGATTTCGGGATCGCCGTCAACTTGGGTTGCCAGGGAGTCTTTCGAGACTGATTGAGGTGGAGATGGAGGATATGGAGGAAGGTAGGGTTTTGTGTGTGGGGGGGGGGGGGGATCGGGATTTGAGGTAGGGTTTGGGGGTGCTGCGGGCAGTCGGGGAGAGGGGGGGAGTTCGGGGTGGATTTGGCCGACTTCGATGGCGTCGACGTTGCCGGGTCAGATTTCGAGCAGGTTGTTGGGATGTGAGAGGGGGAAGGGCCCGGATTTCCTTTCGAATTGAGAGGTGGGGTTGTCGGGATTTGAGGAGGGTTGGGATCTAGGGTTTGAGGGTGTGGGATTGCAACTGAAAAGAGGGGAAAGAAGAGGATCAAGGGTTTGAGCGGGGTGGCTAGTCTGAGTTTAGATGGGCGGAGAGAAGGGAAATTCCATTTGTGACCCCTCACTTCAATTCCCTCTTAGAGCATCTCTAGTTGTTCAATGCCAAATTTTAGGTATTTGATATATAGGAATAAGAATTTTGAAAATTTAAAATTAGAAATTCAACAGACCATGTATGATTTCTCTTCTGTTGATTTTTTTTATTTCCCATCTTACGAAAGAAAAAAAATATTTTTTTAAATCTCAAAGGGACGGTAAATGATCCGTCGAATTTTTTTTTTAATTTTAATTGGGACGGGGAATCATCCCTCGTCCAATGCTTTTTGCTAAATTTTTTTTAAGGGATGATCTTTCGTCGCGTTGAACGGACGAAAGATCATATTTCGTTGGCTATTTTTTACAAAATCCTGTATCTTCTGCCAAATATAGCAGATCACTGTTTATCCAAAACCAAAATTTTGGGTATATAGCCAACGACTGGAACAGACTTTTTCCTTTTTTTTTTCTCCCCAATTTTGGGTAAATAGCCAACAACTACAAATGCTCTTAGTTAAGATGGACGGGGAGAATCCAACGGCTGAGGTGTTATTGCTCACGATAAGAACCTCTTCTTACCATCTCATAATAGACTTACTCTGTATCTATATGATTGAAGTTGGTCCTCTTCGAGCAAGATGTGATTTGTAAACTTCTCTATATATATAGTTATATACTAGTAATTTACGCGTGCGGTGCACGTCTTTATAAATATATGTATTTTTTTTATTAAGAAATCTGACGTTGACTGGCATTGAACTTAAGACCTCCTTTATATTAGTGATGCATGTGCATTGCACGTGTTTGTTTGGTTACAAATGGAGTTTGTTTGGTGACAAACTCTTCTATTAAAATAGTAGATAGGTAGAGAAGAGATATATTATTCAATAATATCATATGTGCGAGGGCCACTTGCAACCAAAATTTAACACACTCACAAGGAAGTCATCCTCTTCGAGCAGCACTTGGTCATCTTTACCACCAAACCTTCACAAAACAAAATGGCAACAATTCTTCTACTTTTGTAGAATTGAAGCCGGATGAAGATCGATATGTTGTCATCGCAAGCCGAATATCTCAATAAACCATTGCATGAGATGCATAAAGAAGTTGTTCTTAAGTGGAGAAGTGTCAGTGGTGTTTTGTGTGACAAGCGTATACTTTTGAAGTTGAAGCAAAAATTTTATATGACAGTTGTTATACCAGCAATGATGTATGGAACAGAGTGTTGGACAACAAAGAAACAACATGTCCAAAAAATGAGTGTAGCGGATATGAGGATGCTAAGATGGATGTGTGGTAAAACAAGGAATGATTGAATTAGAAATGAGCATATACGAGAATGCTAAAGGTAGCTCCAATTTAAGATAAGTTAAGAGAAAATCGTCACAGGTGGTTTGGATATATCACATGTAGACCTAGTAGTGCCCCCGTTAGAAAGAGTGATTTGATAAGTATTGAGGGTAGAGTTAGAGATAGAGAAATACCTAAACTAACTTGGGTGGAAACGGTGAAAAAAGATATGATAGCGTTTGACCTTACAAAAGATATTGCGTTAGACCGAGCAGAATGGAAAACCGGGATTTATGTAGCCGATCCCAACTAGTTGGGAAAAAAGCTTTGTTGTTGTTGTTGTTGCATAAAGAAGTTGTTCTGCCAACAAAGGTCTCTAAAATACTATAGATGCAAGATAGGGGAGGGAAGTAAATGCTTTCTTTCCCTTAATGACTTACGTATATGACAATTCGTTAAGATCCAAATTTTTTGTGATACACCATTCTCTTTCTTTCAAGGTCATGTCTATTTTCTTCGCATGCATCTTATATATATTCTCGTTCACATTATATTGGCACACATGTATTATGTATATGACAATTTGTTAAGATCCAAAATATTTGCGATACTACTGAATTATATTTTGGTTACTCCTAAGCTTGAAAATATATTGTTTCTCTAAAAAATTTTTTTATTGGAGTGAACTTAGAACAAATTAAGAAGAAGTGTGTGTCCTTAATTTATCTGATTCCAGACCCTATTAATGCAATCAAAATAGGTCATGTTATCGATAGGTAGTGATACTTACACCCGAATAATCTGAGTCTGCATGCCGAAAATGTTATCACACTCACTTTAAATACTTAATAAGTTATAATGCCTATGATGGTTTGAAATGGCTTTCTATTCGTATCATATAATTATTCATTCTGACTTGTGAGATCCATTTACTTTCCACTAAAACTAGTGGGTTATTTGCTTTTACTTAGGGTTTAAATGAATAAACATTTAAAACGAAGAGCTAATATATATAAAACCTAATTGAAGGCTTCAAGGTTAATGGTTAAAGGTTCTTAATTATGAAAGCATATATCAAAAAATTTACATAGAACTTTTCCATAAATCCAGCCTTGTGAACCCGGTCGCTATTTGTTTATTGAATGTTCCAATTAAATTCCGTTATGATTCTTGCAGCAGCAACAGTTTCCCAACTAGTTAGGGTCGGCTACATAAATCCTGATTTTTCATTCTGCTTTGTTTAGCGCAATATCTTCTGTAAGGTCACAAGCTATCATATCTTTTTTTACCATTTCCATCTACGTGTGACATGTCCAAAACACCTGAGGCGATTCTCCCTTTACTTATCTAGTTGGGGTCGGCTACATAAATCCTGGTTTTCCATTCTGCTTTGTTTAGCGCAATATCTTCTGTAAGGTCACAAGCTATCATATCTTTTTTCACCGTTTCCATCTACGTGTGACATATCCAAACCACCTGAGGCGATTCTCTTTTAACTTATCTTGGATTGGAGCTACCTTTAGCATGTCTCGTATATATTCGTTTCTAATTCTATCCTTCCTTATTTTACCACACATCCATCTTAGCATCCTCATCTCTGCTACACTCATTTTTTGTGGATATGTTGTTTTTTGTTGCCCAACACTCTGCTCCACACATCATTGTTGGTCTAACAGCCGTCCTATAAAATTTTTCCTTCAACTTCAAAGGTATACGTTTATCACATAAAACACATCTAGCACTTCTCCACTTAAGCCACTTTGCTTGGATGCTATGTGTAACATCATCACAAATATCCCCATCTCTTTGTATAATCAAGCCTAAATATCAGAAACGGTCTCTCTTAGGTATCTTTTGGCCATCATGTAAATCACTCAGGGGGGTGAATAGGGTGATTGTGCGGAATTAAAAATTAATAAAATAAAGTGCAAAGTAAATAAAAGAGTTAAGAGCAGCAAACACAGATGACGCAGCGATATAACGTGGTTCGACCCCCAAGTCTACGTCCACACCACCTACTTGTAGCATTTCTCCGCCACAAGTGTTCCACTATACTTAAAACCCTTTGTACAATGATTCTCAGCCGAGAGACCTATTACATCCACAGGACTTCCAATACAAGTCCCGTCAATCTCACTGAAGTAGAAAAGAAAGAAAAACCAAAACTCAAGATCGTTTAATTATCCTGACTGAAGAATACAGAAAAATTATCGCTCACACTCAGATTGATTATCGAAAGATTAGTTCAGAAGAATTTTATCGGAAGTAATAGGGTCAAGAATACATAGTGGATTCGTCCAATATTAATAGACCAAGAAATGTATCGATCAACAATAGAAACGATACTTTCCAAGAATATATACAGTGCAAAGTGCAGTCGACCGTCATATTGGTGTGGTCGACCGTTCAGCTCTCTGACATAAAGTAGAGAGGTGAAAGGTCAACCGCTTCTCAAGCAACTCAAGGTTGCGGTCGACTGTGATGCGGTCGACCGGTCATGAAGTACGGTCGACTGGTATCGCATTGTATATTCCGAATCCACCCTGTTTTCTTACCATAAACTAATCAATCTTTAATCAATCTTATACAATTAAAATCTCATGAAAATAGAAGGAAAAATTCAGGTTTTGATATCTTCCTCTTTTGCTTGTAGACCAATTAATCATGAACTCTTTTTGAATAACTTCCTCTTTTGCTTGTATTTGCAATCTTTCTTTATTGCTTTCCTTGTTTGAATATTCTTAAATCTCTCTTTGATCTCTTGTTGATATTATTTGATCCTGAAAATAAGAACAACTAACTTTAAACTTATTGGTATTAATGAGCACGTTTTGTGTACACCAAACTAAGAGTCAACACATCAAGTTTCACTACTTCCTCAGTTGTGTACCGAATATCACTAAAATTACACTGCATATACTCTGTTTTAGTTTTGCTTATCCTAAAGCCGCTAGCTTCCAAAGTTTTCCTCCACAATTCTAATTTAGCATTGACTCCTGCTCTAGTCTCGTCCACTAAGATGGTATCATCGGCAAAAAGTATACACCAAGTCACCTCATCTTGTATTCCTCGCGTCAATTAGTTATGATTCATGCAAATGCTTTAAAAAAAGGAGAGCAGTCATCTGTCTTTAATTGTCTTTTTGTCAGCAGAATATATAGAAGATCTTTCATGGTTGCTACCAGTACTGATCAATATAGCCAAAAATGGGTTTTTTTTTTAAACAAATAGCCAAAAATGGGTTATCATCAACTATCTGCACTTCAAACCACTTTACAGAGAACTCTCTGAGAACTGGAAATTCTGTAGCAATTGTTTTCTTGGAGTAATGAAGAGTAGTTATCACTCAGTGTCATATTCATTTTCCTGATACTCAGGTAAAAAAAAAAAAAAAAATCCCTCTCTTTCTCTTTTGTATGGATTATAGATCCATCTGTATGCTTATAGTGGTCGTCCCATATGTACGTTTATGAAATAGTGTTTCTGAGCCTTCTGCTTATTTTCCATAAATGAGCTATTGAAGTCCCAACTCCTGTAAGCAATCTACAAGTTGAGCCCAAGTGGACCTCCAATCTCATTAGTTATTCACATTTAAAGGTGTATACCATACATGAGTATGGAATGCACTCCTATCTTTCTATGCCTCTAGCTTAGCACTTTCCATTAATAACGACTGTTCAGTTGATATTATTGATTATTTGACACAAACCAAGAGTTCGACATCATCGACCGTAGTTGGTGGAAAGCTCAATGTCTTAACTTTGTCTTTATCATCATCATCATCATCATCATATTTGGTGGAAGCGCAATGTCTAACTTTCTCTTTATCCTTGTGTTCGTAGGTGTTACGCTTGACACATGTTAGAATACAAATGTAATTCCCTCAATCATTTTACAACTTCTAAGTTTAGTGGCAGGGACTTCCACTTGGTATTAGAGTACCCAGATTCGAATCTTACTGGCTCCATTTATGTTTTTGAAGAATTGTTTTTTCCTTGCACACATTCAGGGCTCGAGGCTTTTATCTCGTTTCTTTGATCCATTAAAATTGGGGCGCTCGACGTGTTGGGACGTGTTAGAATACAAGTGTAATTCTCTCAACCCTTCTACAACTTTAAAGTTTTAGCATAATGACATGATTTTTACTACACCACACAACTAGTAATAGCAATGAAACTGTGGGGTTACTGTCCATACACTGAGATCAGTAAATTTGATGGAGAGACTCAAATTGGTAGTTTTTTTTTCTTTTATTTTGCGATAGCATTATTATGAATTGATTTTGTGCAGTGGAAAAATTATAGAATAATTCATCCCATGTTGTATGAACTCCAACATTCTCTCCTTATCAACAGATAAAAGATTTGGTTTCTTTCAGAAAGACATGAAACCCCTGAAACTCAAGAGGTGAAGTGGTCTAATTTGTAGCTGCCAAAAGTTGCATCATTCAACATTTTCATGACACTGCAGTGCCCATTTAGCCTCGGAGCAAATCTGATTCTGAAAATATTGTATAAAGAGATCGACGACTAACTGAATTATCATTTTTTTTTGTTTATATGATATAATTTCCCCGTGTATATCTCGTTGTTCGTGGTAATTCAAATACACTGAGATCAGTTATACAGATCTTAACTGGAGTATTTATCCTGGTAATTTCTCTGAAGTGATGTATAGTATTAAACACTGCAAGAAGCGAGATGGCATAATATTTTGATCTTTTTATCTAATTATCTTGTTCATGTTTCTTACTTGTAACCAGCTAAACCATTGAATCCACAGCATTCAGTGAACCATTGATTATCTCTGAACCTATGCAAAGGAAGGAATTATATTGTCTACTTGTCTCCTGTAATTGTTGACCATTTCATTTCCAAGTTTCACATGCAAAGATGAAAAGCATGAAGGTAATGTATTGGCCCTGTATGTATATATGTATTTGGGCATTTGTAAATTGCAGTTGATTTGTTTATATACATCCATTTTGAGTGCTCTACTGCAAGGAGTGAATTGTATTTGAGCATTTCTACATTGCAATCTCCCCGTTTCTTCTTTCGGTTTTTATTTCAGATCTGCTGGTTGCTTTCTCCAGTCCATCAAAATTACGAATTAGAACATTACTGCTTCAAATATCTGATCCAAACATGTCAAATCCCTGGCCACCTTTCAGCAAGTTGAGATGTGGTTGTGTGAACGTTTGATATATGGCTTATTGCGCATTTCATCTATATTTGTTCCTCATTGAAAATCTATATTTGTTCCTCATTGAAAATTGATGACAATTATTAGTTATGTAGATAAAAGATAAGACAAGTATGAATCGTGTACTTCTATTTAATAAGACCCTTCTATTTAATAAGACCCGAGAAAAAAAAGTCATTCCAAAGATATGGGAATGTGTAATAAAACAATAGAATATCAGATACAACCATTACAAAAATCTCTACTATTACAGCGACGAAAGGCATTTCCCTTGTCGACCATTATCCAACATGTCAACCAATACACCAACCCAGTCGCCACTCGCCGGAATGCTGCAAATACTAGCTTGCATAATCAATAATAAGATATGAAAGGAAAGATAACAAAGTTCATGTTACATTTCCTCAAATCCATCTTCATCACCTTCTTCCTCTAGTCTTAGAAATTGTGTTCTCCAAGCCTCCATCTGTTGAGCAAAAGGAAAAATGGTCAATCTTTAGAAAAGAACTGAAACTCAACTACTCACACCAACATTATTTACAGAAAAACGTCTCGATCAAACGACATAATTGCAGTAGGCCCTTTTGCCTACCCACGCAAATTGGGAACAAAGACAGTAAAATGACAGGGATAAGTCCCGGATCAGTTGGGAAGAAATAATTTCCTTAAGCTATAATGTGAATTAGTACTTTTACATTTAAAATTTATATTACCTGGGCATCAGAAAATCGCAGCTGTCTTGCAATGAACAGTACATCGCTGTAATCTCCAGATGGAGGCTCTAATTGCATGTTTCTTGTGATTTCAGTATACTCAACCACATCAACTTGAAAGCCATGGCTCATAAAGAGACTCTCCACCAAGTTATGCTTTGTACACTGCCAAAGAACAACGATTGAATACAGGTTTATTATATTGCACGGACAGTGACATGATAAAAGAAAATAAGATTATCAAAACTTGGTTGAACACATGAGAGAGGGGAAGAGAGACTAACCGTATTTTCTAACCCAGCTTCTACCAACAAGGTAGGCAAAACTCCCATGAAAGTACATCCTTCCATTGCCAAACTGCTGACAACAGACAGTACATCTTCAAACTTTGACAAGGTCATCAAAGGTAGCCCCTGCCAGAAACTCACTAATTAGTAATTTGTCCCCCGAGCCACGCCATTTAGAGTAGATTTAGTGATCACTTCAATGACCATCTACGGCTTTCCTAGTAATATGAGGTCGCCTCTAGAATAACTAGTAACCAACAAACAAGAATGCTGACAAAAAATAAAAAAATAAACATACAAGAATGCTGACAAATCAACTGGAAATACTTACAAAGAACAGATTGGTCTTATGTATTAATATTGAAGGAGCGCATACGCTGTAGGCTCACATTTAAGGGAAATATAGATGTACTATAAACAGTATTTTGTTTTAATAAATTTTTTTGCTAATCCAGATATTATCATAAATTTAATAATATCCCAAATGCAAGTTAACAGTTGTTTCTAAACAGTTTCAACAGTGAAGCAATAATTACAGCATAATAGGAGGGGAAATGAATCTCTTCGAATCAAAAGGCTACAATCTATATAATAAATTACAAAGAAAGCTATCAAGTGGCTCACAATCAATCCTTCCAAAATCAAAGGTCCATATCAAACCTCACAAAACATATTTTCCCTCCAAAATTTCAAACCCAAAAACCAAATTTTCCCCCCTAAAAAATTCAGTACTTTATTACTATCTATCTCTTCCCTCTTTACTTTTTCATATTTCTCTCTCTCTCTCTCCCCCTCCCTCTCTCTCTCTATCCCATTCTTTCTTTATTTACTTAGAAATTAGATTTTAAGATTTCGGTTTTGTAAATTTTTTGAATTTTTAATAGCAAATATCTCTTCAACAATAAAATTTCGTTATTTTCCATACTTAAAGTTCTAAGAAGTTAGATTTTATACCCCATTTATAATTATTTTTCAACATGTACTAATGGAAACATAGACTTTTATTTATAACTAATTATTGTCATACTATTCAAACTTGAGCTACATAATTATTGTTTTACTGTTTACATGGCTTTTCGTGTTTTGTATCGTTCCGAAGACGTGCCGTAGGCACGTGCCCACGGGCAAATCTAGTGACCTAATAAAATTGCAGTCTTCATATCACCTGTAGTACCCATAAGCTTGGCCTGGTACCGCTCAATCCCTTCCCACATAAGGTCACTTGTAAATGAGGAGTCTCCAGAGAAACATGGAGCAGCAAACAACCTTTCGAAATTTTAGCTCCAACACCTATGATTCCAAAGGAAGAATTCTATCAAGAATAGTGAGAAACCATACTATTATTCATAAATATACAAATACGAAATCCTTCTCTGTGTGTATCTAGGTGCAAACAACAACAAAAAGGAAGGGAGGAAAAATCAAAACATGTAATACTTAGTAAATTAGTTTTATATCAAATAGAGAAGATAACAGATTTTTTTTTCATTTAAGTTAGTTATGTCCATAAATTAGGAAAGTAAATCCCTTAAGATAAAAGGCTTTGGAGGGAGAGAAAAAAACTGAGATTTTTTTAAAAAGTGCATATGAACTAGAAAAACAAACACGAGCAACTCTTCTAACTAATATACGAGTGCGTTATAAAAACTAGATTTGCATGTATGTTGCATGTACAATGTATTGCTTTTACAAAATTCATATTCAAATAAAAATGCTGAAAGGATGAACTGCATATTAAAAACCTAGCTTTCTACCTAGTGTAGTTGATTAATAAAGGAGGAAAATTTAGTTGAGATAGAACATGCACCTTCAAGCCTCTGAGATGCTTCTTTGAAAACTCTTTCAGGAGATATGTCATAAATAACAGATGAGTGAGGCCAGCTCAGCCTATATGGGCGGGTGTCCATACCATCTGTCAACAAAATAATCTATATGGTATAAGGGCATATTAGCAATACAAACAGATAGAGAGATGTGAGTCTTCATACTAACAAATCTACCTGTCTAAGCTCATCCGAGCTGCTAACAAGACTCAGTAACATATCATCAATACACTTTGTTGCTAAACTATAGTAACAAGGCGATGATGCAGCTGTTTCCATTGTGCATTGTTCTCTCATCTCCTGAATTGTAACAGAAGAAAGAAAGCATCCGGCATATGGGTCGATGAACAGTGGATCTAAAACATACGCTATTAAGTTCAGCACAAAAATAAAATAAGAATACCAATTTCGGAACTAACCTCCTCAGTTTGAGCATATTAATACATAAATTGAAGCATAGACTCTTAAAACTTTCCATTCAACTTATTTTAGTAGATAGGGTTATCATTAACACAACAAACAGAGAGCAACCATCTTATTGCATGTGATGTAGAACGGCAAAAAAAAGTATATAAGAAATAGTCCAACCATCTTTAAAAGGTCGAAGAACAAAATAATAACAAAACACTTATTTTGTTCTTTTTGCCTAATTTTTTAATTGCAGTAAATATTCTATGTAAATGTTCAATACTCAGTCCCTGGTTCCGTTGCATCAATCAATTTTGCAGTGCACATAAGTTTAAAGAACAAGTACGACTAAGAAGAAATAAAGCTATCGGAGATTACTACACAAAGAATTCTTGTCGATAGCAAACTAATAAAGATAATTACCTTCATTTTCCTCTCATGTTATTTTCTCACTGAAAATGTTACTGTATTATAGTGGTGCATTTTACTAAAGTTTGTCAACCCATCTTTACTATTCCGACACAAAACTCTTTTGAAGTCGGTCTCCCATACTACCAAATATGTATCTAAAGCCAAGCTGCACATGCAATATGTGCATTTATTCATTCTTTAACTAGCAGTTGTGTTCCTTGCATGTGCTCCTAGAGCTGGTAAGTTTCTAGCCACACCTATAAGAACAAAACAACTACATATCGCATTACTCATCATTTTCTTCCTGGGCATTTCATCAAACAAGTTATTGACATTAAGTAACAAAAAAAAACCTTTTTTTGTGGCAATTTCCTGAAATGGGATTTTATAATGTACTGAAAATTAAATACTAATATAAATACATTTTGTTTGTTCATTGGCATCAGGGCCGGCCCCACCCTTGAGGCGGGTGAGGAGGCCGCCTCAAGCCCCGGTGTTTTTTGCGATTTTAGAGGCCCCAAATTCGTAATTCCCTTGTAAATATAGGCACGTAATTTGCGCGTAAAAATAATACTGTTATTAGGAACCCAAAAATAATTATTTGAGCATTTAAAAAAAATTTTAAAAATATTTGGGTTTAGGCTTTAATACTTGATTTGAATTTGAGACTTTAAATTTGGGTGATTTAAAACAAATTTATATATTTTGCATATTTTGATTTCAACAATGTGCAAATTTTTTGTATACATTGTATACATGGTTTTTTTTTTTTTTTTTTTTGTATGGGGGGGCCATTTTCGGAGTTCGCCTGGGCCCCGGGAACTCAGGGCCGGCCCTGATTGGCATTTCAACAAATGGTTTATCCGCATCAACTAACAAATCAAATCCCCAAACTGAACCAATTTTAGCAAATTTTCTCAAATGGGTTCTCTAAAAACAACTGAAAAACCAAACACAGACCAAAGAAACATAAGACCTGAACGAAGTGACTCCTTGAATCGAATGGAAGCCGCAGTAAGTGCAGCTTTGAGATTCTCGTCGCCGCCGCCGCCGCAATTGCTGGATTTGGGGGCAAATCTAGAGGCTGCCGTCTTCGTTTTGGCGCCAAATTTAGTAGTAGTGATTCGAGTGAAGAAGAAGAAGAAGAAGGGAGATTGGAGGGACGCCATTGCTTCTCGATGAGGAGGTGAGCGTTTTTAGTTCCAGACCCCTAAAATTGAGAAGAATTTTTTAAGATGGGTTTTTAGTGGATGGGGACATTATAGATTTTAATTAGCAAAATTGACCTTTCTAAAGTGGAGGATGTAATTTTTTTTAGTAGAAGATTGTTTTGTTCTTCCCTTTTAACGAGGGAGAGCTTGCTATCTTAGCAACTGATATTGAGACGGCTGCAACAGCTAATGTACTCTTAGAGCATCCACAGTCGTTCTTGCCATATTTTGGGTATTTGGCATTTGAAAAATAGGAAAAAAAGAATGTTGTCGCAGTCGTTGAAAGCTAAAATATAGCCGGACGGTAGATTATTATCCGTCCATTAAGAATGACGGAGTATAATCGTCCGTTCCATTTTTTTTTTTTTTTTCCTAATGCACTAGAAGACAAAAAATAATTAAAAAAAAAAAAATCAAGAAGAGGCCTGGGACGGTTCATAATGTGCCGTCATTTTGGTGGTGACGTGTACAAAATGTTGACTTTTTTTTTTAATGCACTAAACGACAAAAAAAAAAAAACAAAAAAAACAAAAAAAGGCCTGGGACGGTTCATTATGAACCGTTAATTAGGACGGACGGTGTTTTATATACCGTCCCTGTTTAAAATTTTTTTTAAAAAAAAAACGCACAGACGGTTAAATATGCACCGTCATTTTGATCGGACGGTTGATTATCACCCGTCTGTTGACTTTTTTTTTGTGTTTTTTTTTTCAAAAACTGGTTAATCATGGGCTAACGTACTTTTTGTACGAAACGGAGGATTATCTTCCGTCAATTAGGACGGACGGTTGATAATCTTGCGTCCTCTATATTTTGCAAATAGCCAAACCGTCTGCTATATTTGGCACGCAACTGTTCATCGTATACCCAAATTTTGGGTATTTGGACAACGACTGCAGCTCGGTTTTTTCTATTTTTTCCAAAATTTGGGTATATAGCAAACGACTGTGGATGCTCTTACCAGATAGAAATAACTTTTACTTTCACAGCATTAATAATAGCTATCTTTGTAGACTATTTCAGGTTAAGTATTTTATCTCGCTTTGGATAGAGAAAATGAATTTTTCCAAAATAACCCTTTTTTGAAAGTATTTACCAAAGTGACTCACTTTCAAAAGTATTTACCAAAACGACCTACTTGCTAAAATAGGGTCGTTAACTGAGATATCGAGTCTATCTGTCTGTTGTTTTCACTACCTGAGGAAAAACCTGAAGAAAAAAGCCAAGTATACACTCGCTATCTCAGTTAGCGATCCTATTTTTCACTAGGGTCGCTAACTGATATAGCGAGTCTATGTGCTTGCTGTTATCAAGTGAAAATTGTAGCTCGATACGCAGCGGAATAAGGTGAAGGTCAATATTTCATGAATGTGCCCATAGGAAATGACACTCTCTAAAGTTCATGATTGCTAGGACACTCTCTAAAGTCGATGATTGGTAGGACATTTTATTCTACTATTTCCTTAGCACAAATATGGGCACCCACATTTCATCCTACACTTGATCCAGCATATTGGCCTGTTCATAGTGGACCACGACTTATAGCTGATGCGAGCTTGCGACGTTGTAGGAAAGGGCGGCCGAAGACTATAACATCTTGAATTTTCAAATAATTAAATATAAAAATTTTCATTTGTATTCACGTGTTTCGCACGTGCAAATTAATTTAGCTTTAAAAAATTATTCTTATGTCATGAATAAATATTTTCTTCTCTTTTTAAAAGCCTCTTATTAAATCCTAGGCTAATGACTTAATTCTAGCCAACCCAAAATTAATTAATTAATTAACTAAAAGCCCATGGTTTTAGCTCACCTAATTAGCCACTAGTTAATTCTATTAGTAATTGAGACAACTTGTAGAGTAGAGTTGTCATGTAACAAATTAGTTAATTAATAAATATACAAACTTAACTATTGTGCATATAGAGACACGTGCACTGCACATGCACGTGCAATGGGACACAAGGGGGTGGCCGGCCGTAGGCTTGGAAGGGGATGGAGAGAGTGGAAGAGTGGAGAGTTGGTTACCTGATGATGGGTAGTTCTTCTAACTCCCAAATGCATCTAAACCCTTCATCCAAACTCATCTCAACCCTTCATTTTGTCTTGAGTTGTGTATAAATAGCCCCATTGGTCTTTCATTTCTCTTTGCACCTAGAAATTTCAAAGTGAAAAGATAGAGATGTGTGAGAAAAAAGATTGAGTGTTTGTGTGTGTGTGCTCTTGCATTTTGGGTGGCCGGCTAGCACCATCAAGGAGGCTCGGTTAGCACATCAAGGAAGCTCGGTGGCACCATCAAAGAGGAGAAGCTCGGGTTTTTGTGGCACAAGCTAGGAGGAGAAGGGAGACGATCGTACTTTCAAGGAGTTCTTTAGGAGTTTCTTTGTCTTCAAAAAGGTGGGTGATTTCTCTACTTCTAATGTAGATAGCATGCTAGGGATTTTTATATTTATGAACATGCTAGAGAAACTAGCTAAAATTGTCATGTGTTTGCATAAAGAGACTAGTAGAGAAAAGAGAAAATTTGATTGTGATTAGTAAATTAAAGCTCATCATGGTGTTCTATTAATGAAATTCATGCTAGAATATCTATTTGTAAATGAACCATGCTAGTGTGATGATTTTGTTGAATGAATGTCTTAGCTGTAAATAAATGGATATTGCTATATTTAGTTGTAGATTGAGATGAATAAATATTGTCATGTTTAATTGCTAAATGAATAAATTATTGTGGATATGATAAAAGAATAATGGCTAGACTTTTGTAGAATTGAAGGAGAACAAGAACTTATATTTAGTGAGTTTTATATTGGTATTTTGAAAAAGAACTATAGTATATTTTAAAGTCCATAAGATATTCCTTGAATATAAGTGGTTAAGAAAACTTGTTTAATGTTAAAAATTAAGGGATTAATTACTGCTACACTGTTTTATTTTAAGGAAAATATTCTGGACGAATTTGGTTTTGAAAGATACCAATGTATTAAGAAATTGAATTTTTGTAAAAGAGACTTATAAACAAACAGTAGATACATAATTATTTCGACTCCAAACTACAACAGAAATTGAGCTTAGGCATACTGGCTCTCGGTGTGGGTTATAGGCACTGTGTACAGTGCAAGGGGTCTCGGGTTCGAGTCTTGAAGAGCCTCTGTTTTTCTGAAAATTTGATTTTTTCATAAATACAGTATAATCAACATATAAAGAATATAACCATTTTCATATCGGTTAGTCACTCAGGACCAAGTGGTCTTTGGGTGCGCTTTGGGTCTGTTACTGTTCAAGGGCGGGGGTTTGGCTCTGGGTTCGAATCCGGACTCTGCCTTTTTATCGGGGTTTTGTATTTTTTTTATATAAAAAACTCGATTTGTGAGTTTATGTTGAGTTTTAGGAGAGATAAAAGTTGGGGAAAGATTTTATTATTCTACAAATATTATTTAGACTTTATAAAAAAAATAATTCTACAACTTTTTCTGTATTTTGTGAAGATTAGATGTGGTCTTTATATTAAAATGGATTAAAGAACTTGATAAATTTTCTTTTAAATATGGTTTTGACATAATTAAAGAAAGAGAAAAAATGTGAATGCAAGAAATTTAGTGGAGATTAAATTGTGAGATGTCGTAAATTAAATATGAAAATTGTTGTTTAATATGTGCAAGTGCCAAGTGTGCATGAAAAATGAAATAAAAGATCCTGATAAAATGTGAAAATTTGTGAGTATGAACATTCAAATTTTGGTGAACAAGAAAAAGAAGTTAAAAACTAGAATGTAGCTAAGTCCTTATATCGGCATGAATGAAATCTTGAAAAAAATGAATGTTGTAGAAAAAGACCAAAATTTGGGTCGTTGTTATCAATTGATGGTTAAGTCCGGTGTAGAGGTGATGCTAACTCTAGGGTGTTAATTTTACTCATGATTGAATTATTTAAGGATTAGACACATAGTGAAGATGTCATGAAAGTAAGAGAAAAACACAAGTATGAGAGCCTCAGATCTACGATGTGAGAGTGTTCACAGGCTGTCTACATGATGCGTCATGTCATGATGTGAATACATCTCCGGAATTATCAGGACCGTGGCGACGCTTGTAGGGTGCTTGGTGACTACGTAGTGCCATTGTCCCATGACGGAGGCGAATTGTCTATAGGCTGTCTACATGGTGCGTCATGTCATGATGTGGGATTCCCCTCCAGGTTGTCTAGACATGGGCTTGTAACTCATAGAATATCTAGGATACTTATCATAGTTACCGCAGTAGTTTAACTCATAACGAGGTATCTAACCCTACAAGATGAAGAACATTTAAGGGCTTGCCCTCGGATTTATGTAGAATGAGATGCATAAGTTCGAACAAATGCGCATTAGTGTCATGAAATAACAAGTAACTGCATTAAGACTAAGTGCACAATCACACACGATATCATTAAGATAGTCCCCCTTAGCTTTGTTTGTGATCAAGTGTGTTTTCCAAGTAAGAGAAATTGATGTATTATATTCTAGCGTCAGTTGTATGCAACTGATGTACCCACAGTTTCTATGCAGGATAAAATGAATGAAAGGACTAAAGAGGATTACTGCTTAAATAATTGTTTCAAGTGTTATTTTATTCATGTAATACGTTGTAATTTGCTTCTGCTGTGTTGATGTAAACATTATTATACAAAAGTTTTAAATTTCTTATAAAATTGTACGAAGTGAAGTGTAAATATTCTGTGGAACTTCGAATTCAGACTTATTTGAAATTCGGGGTGTTACAAAGACTACGAGAATTCGTAATGATATGGATGTGAGAGATGGGTCCAGCATGGGTACAGGGATGACATGCTCTAAATATGGTCTGAGGGGTCACAATAATCGCTGATGTCGGACAACTCAAGACAAGTTTCCCAAAGCCGTCAAACTATGTAAATTTATCATTTATTTTGAACTCATGTTTTGTACTAATGTATGCTTTGTCCTACACTTGAATGTGTTTTGGTTGATTGTGTTGTTTGGTTTAAATTATTCAGATTTAGATGATGTTTATTATTGGAGGTGTATGGAGATGTGAAGTTGATTATTTGTTGTGTGTTTGTTTGATTGTTTGTTGTGCGTGTTGGAGTTGATGTTAGATTTGGATTGGAGGTGTTATGCGATGTGAAGTTGATGTGAATTGGAATGAGTTTTTTGTTTATTTATATGTGTAGAAGGAACAACAGGTGTTGCTGCTTTGATTAAGAATTTTCATCAGTAGGTTCGCTAACTCAATTAGCAACTGTAAGGGTGGTGAGTTCTCTAGAAACTTCACATCTTTGTATGAGCTCAACGTCCCACAGTCGCTAACTGAGTTAGAGACCTTGGCTCAAAAAGGGTCGCTATCTCAGTTAGCGACAGTGGGAAGTTGAACTCATCGAGAGATGTGAAGTTTCTGGATAACTCACCATCTCCAACGTCGCTAACTGAGATAGAGACTGTAGTTGAACTAAGGTCGCTAACCCAGTTAGCGACTGTGGAGATGGTGAGTTCTCTAGAAACTTCAACAAATACACCAAACATCTCAATTCAATTCAATTCAATTCTCCATCAACTTACTCATCAACTCAATAACAAACAAACACACATGCATAACAACAATTACAGTCCAAAATGTTAAAAACATGTAACAAAATATAAAAGTCCAGTCCAAAATATTAAATTATAATCTAGCTAGGGGTGAATAAGTGCGGGCGTTTCCGCAAACGTTTCGGGGAATGTTATCATCAGCTTCTTCAGCTTCTTCTTCTGGCTCCTCGACTTGCTCCGCTCGTTGACGTTGTTCTTCAAACATTCTCTCACAATAGGATGGTCTTGATGCCATTTGTTTGCGACGCCCTGTTCCATACACCGGACATCTCAATATAGCGTCTAATCTGTTTCCTTCACCAACAAGGTCGGCTTGGGCCCGACATGACTCAACCATTTTCCGTGCAAATACCTTCATTGGTTCGGCAACATTGCTCCTTAAAAAGTACTTCCCCACGATTCCGATCTAGAGTATTCTCCTATTCACTTATTAAAGAACCTTCGCGCATTCTCTAACCTGATTCCAAGTTTGTTCCATATACACACAAGAAATTCACATCATTTATTGAAATTCGACACATGTTAAAGATTAAGAGAATTCGTAATAAAGGCATAATGTATAAAACTTACGAGACTACGAACCAATGTTGCCTTCGGTTGGAACATCGGGTTTTCACGGAATGGGTGTTAGCTGGATTAGCGGCTTGTCTCTTAGTCGATCCTTGCACACCCGCTGGCATTTGGTATGTCGGAGAAATATATATACGTGTCATTCTCCGATACCACGCCATATATGGACCATGTAAAGATGGATCGGCTGAGAAAATGTTTACAATCACGTGATCATACCGATGATTGTCCCATATATCGACGTGGGCCTGCAAACAAGCGGCCCAATTGTGAGCTGACTGGCGACCCATACCGGTAACACCATGCAGATCTGCATTGAATGGTTGGTGCACTAGAATGTTTTGAAGTAGGCCAAATTGTCGGGGAACTCTATCGGAAAAATAGCCCTCACTGTATCGAAGTTGACAAGAGGAGCTGTAATCAACCATAGTTGGCAACTCGTCGTGCAGACAAGTGGCAATCTAGCTAGACGCTCCTCAGTATAGAGCTCCCAATTAACACAGTCATCCGACAAACTATCGAACTCGTTCCTGTAGTTGGTTAGGCATCGGTTTGGATTAGCCTTTCATGTGAGGGAACCAGACAAATAGACACCATGTGGAGGTTTCGAGTGTTCGTCACCTGGAACGTTCTCCCACTTTGGTGATTGCCTACTTATTACGGGTTGTCCAACATGTAAGCGTTCCCAACTCCACACTTGCAGCAACAACATCGGTCCGTTCATCTACTTCGCACCGAGAGCGTAATTGCACAAACTCCTGTATAGCGTCGCCAATGCAGCACTACCCCAAATGTACACCCCAACTCTATCAAGATCAGCGATTAGAGGTAAGTACATGAGTGGAACAGAATCACCTGTGGAGTTTGAGAACATGACACCTCCAAACAATGTCATGATATATGCCCGGCAAATAGCACTCGACTTGGAAATGGGTCGAATCTTCATCCAACTTGTCAGTAAACGTTCATCCACTTCAATCTAAGAGATTTGCCGATGACAGCTCAAGGATCCGCCTCAACTCCAAGATATTCTGGGATTAAAAATTCCGAATTGAAGTCCATCGTCCCAGTTACGGCTTGTCCATCGATGGGAAGACCGGTGAGTACTACAACATCCTGCAATGTGATAGTCATCTCCCCCATTGGCAAATGGAAACTGTGTGTTTCGGGACGCCATCTTTCGAGAAGGGCGGTTAGAAGTGGACGGTCGGCCTTAATAGAACTCATCAAACCGAAGCCGTATAACCCACAACCCCTTAATAACTCGTGGATAAGTGGATGCATGGGCAAAGTGCCGTGACCCCGAAAAGTACACACTAGAGACTCTCCCTCCCACATGGCTTTGGAGAAATGTTGCCCATGCAATGTCAAAAGCCTTGGAACGATTGGACCGGGAACCACCGGTGGAACATGTGTTGGCGAAGACGGATCGGGCTCATTTGGTTGAGTAAACGGGTTGGGCTCATTTGGTTGGGAAGAAGGACCCGCCTCGACCTACATAGCATAAAAGGGGAAAACATCAGTATAACAATTTGTGTTTTCCTTGACATGAAAATCAAATTCATCGAATAAATATATTTTAAACTTACATTTGCATGTCGTCGTCCACCATCACGACTAGATCCACCCGAATGTTGACCGTAACATGTACGTGGGCCCCCGCGGTTACGGGGAGGTCTATACTCGTTCCTTCTTGATGAATAGCCTGGGTTCGTGGCATATTCAATAACAAAGAGAATCCTACAAGTTTGATTGTATTTCGGTTTTAGATATATCGATAAATAAAAATGGGAGTTTCTAGGAATTAAATGTAATATCAATAATACAGAATTATACATTCATCAATATCTAATTACAATAAATCGATATCTAACAATGTTACTCACAATATTACAATAGCTTATAACTATCATCATAAATCAACACTCGTCTATATACAATGTTAGTCACAATATTACTCACACTGTTACTGAATTATAGCATATATAATCACAATGTTACTCACATCACATATTACACTCATGCATTGTGGACTTAGATTAATTAGTACAAATATTTCACGAATAACACTAACTAACTTAGTATAATATAAGTTATTTTAGGTTAATTACACAAATAAATTTAGTATAAATCATCCACACTTAGTACAATGTAGGCATAATTCGTATAACCAAAACACTCAATTCATTGTCAAACACATCTCAAATTAACTCACAATTCTAAATCTAACCCTACATCAAAATTAACCAAAAATCAAATAGCAAGAGTTATGAACAAATACCACATGAATACTAGGTAGAACGAGGATGAGATTGTTCCACTTGCTTGGCAACTCCAATCCTCTTTTGTGTTTCCGAACTTCGAACCTCCAAATTGGGGATGTTGGAAGATAGGTTTAGGGTTTTGAGAGTGTGAGGAGAGTAGAATTTGGGGGATGAAGAGGTTGCTTTGAGATTTTGTGGATTTTGGTGAGAAAATATGTCGGATTTAGGCCATTAGGGTTTCAGAATGGGAGGAGTGTGGAGAGAGATAGGGGAAGAAGAAACTGAGATGGCGAGTGTGGTATTAAGTGAATTCTCAATTGACACTCGCTATCTCAGTTAGTGATCCTAGTGAAAATATGGTTGCTAACTGAGATCGCGAGTGTATACTTGACTTTTTTCTTCAAGTTTTTTCCCACGTGGTGAAAATAATAGACAGATTGACTCACTATCTCAGTTAGCGACCCTGTTTTCACCATGGTCGCTAACTGAGATAGAGAGTGGTTCGTTTTGGTAAATACTTTCAAAAAGTGGGTCAATTTGGTAAATACTTTCAAAATGTGGGTTATTTTGGGGGGAAATTCAGAGAAAATCGCTTGGTACTCGGTATCACAATAACGACATCTTTCGAAATTAGCACTTCGATGATGACGAGGTAGATATCGGCCCCACCTTGGAGTCCTATCTCCTACCAGGGTTGCTGGCGGGGTTTTTGGCTTCTCTTTCAACAATTTAGTTTCACCTCTATCCCTCCATGATTGTTGGAGGTAATTGTTTTTTATTTTCTACACTTGTACACATTTCCACAATTTGCCAAGATTTGTTTTATTATCGTATTCATTAATGAAACATGGTGGTCATAGTCCAATTTCCTTTTAAAAAATAAAAAATACAAATAAAAGTCAAAATATTCCCAAAAAAAATCCCCCAAAAAAATCAAATTCAAAATTTTAATTTTAACTTTTAAATTTTTAAATTTTAAAAATTATTAATTTATTTTTAAAATTATTTTTTAAAAAAAACCTTATGTACTCTGTACTTCCATGACCCTAAAGCTATTGACAGGAAAGGATTTCATCACTCAGGTCTAGGCCAGACTCTCTTCAGCCTGCCTTCATTTTATAAATGCGATTGACAATTTGACATGACAGTAGATAACTATCTTCCTCTATGATTGTTCCTTAGTCTTTCCACTTTGAACTTTGTGGCCAAGAACTCCTAGGCTAACATATCATAGAATCTCTACCCGACTAAAGTCTTTGACATCTTATTTTTGCTGGTTGAACATCAGTTGATTCTTCTATAGCTTGTGCAAAATCGAGTGATAGGAAAGCATGTATACTCTAGTTGGTTGATAGCCTACTATGATAGACGACCGTATGGTTGAATATGAACATTGGGTTGTCATTAAGAGTGGTGGCAATGAGGGCTGAGCCTGTCGTACCATATGGGCGATCACCAAAGAGACGATGTTTTTGTACATAGGCCACAAACAAATTGTTTAATTGATCTTATCTAACCACTGACACACCGCATTGTTGCTCAAGATATTTTTGCTGCCCAATTTCCTTTACCATTCTACTAGATGTAAATGGTTTCAACACAAGCCGCATACCTTCTTCCTATTGGATGTATATGTATATTCTCAATATAATAGGATAATATTGTGTATATTATTCTATGGGACAACACGGGTTTACACGTGTTATGTATTAATTATTGGAACGGGTTGAGTGGGCTAAAAGCCCAGTACCCTAAACCCAGTCTAATCTCTTTATAAGCTGGTCTAGAGATAGTGCTCTGTGATATTCCAATACTGATAAGCAGGGTATAATATCTTAAGCGGCTAGAGATTAACCCTAACCCTAATTTCCCCAAATCAGTATTAACAATCTTAAGATATTAGCTCTCACCTCCGACCAAGCAAACCGCCACCGTCGAGGATGCAAATCAGTCGCTGCCGTCGAGGTCACCACCTCCGATCACGACTGTAATCGCAGTCGTCGCTGATCCAAATCGCAGTCTCCGTCGAGGATCTCGATCGCAGTCGTCGTCGCAGATCTCGTTCGCTGTCGCCGATGCCTGCCGTCACGAGCGCAACCGTCGCGGGCGCCGCCGTAGCGAGCGCCTCCGTCACGAGCACCGACGCTCCCCACGGCCAGCCGCTGCCCCGATCGTCCTCCTTCTCCTCTTTTCCAATCGGAATTTGGGATTGTTCGAATTGGGGTTTTGGGGATGGAGAAGGAGAAGCGGGATTTGGACTTGAGAGTTTTGGAGGAGAATCTGTTCGTCGGAATCCTCCCGCCGCCGATGGGCGCGCCTCCGCCGCCGTCACCGTGCATCGACGCCTCATGGCGTCACCATCGCCGATGGTTGCCCCTCCCGTCGCTAATCAGATGGGTTTCGGGTTTCACAAACCTTTCTTCCTCATTGCTGTTGATGGGTTCTGCTAGTCAGATCCAATAATAGGGAACCCGAAACAGAGTGATCCCATTGGCTCTTGATTGATGTTTGCTGTTTGGCTGTTTGGCTCTCTGGTTTGTGTTTGGTGTTTGGACTGTTGGAGCAAATCCATATTCAGATCCATCAGACCTGGATCAGATCTAAATTAAAGATAAGTTCTTCACCAAATTTAAATTGTTACTTAATTATTTGTTCGTATTAAGCATTGGTTAATTAAATGCAAATTTGAACAATTGTTTTAGCTATGTGCTAAAAATCAAATATCCATTTTGATAAGTTAAATTATAGATGTTGACTATAAATTTGTATCTCCAATTAAATTGTTGTGAATTAGATAGTGCTAATAAGTCGTTTAATTGGCTAATCTTTAACAATTTGATGAATGTAGGAACTCCAAAGTTACTTACAAATTGTGTATGTTAGAGACGATGGATTTGCATCATGGTATGATAAGTCTGCACTACGCAGGCTTCTCCATCGAATTTGGAAAACCACTTCTAACTTGAAGTGTCGGTATGATCTACTTTAATTTTCTCAGCATTTTTCATGTGATGAATGTGTTAACGTTTTGTGCGTTTAATCATATGATTGAGAGTTTTAGATCATAGTTATTCTCGCTCTGGAAAACTAGCATGTTTAGGATTGTTAAGTGTTTTATCATACTACGTGTATAGATATTTTGACAAATCCATTGTTTGCAGTTTGTGTGAGATTACATATTTGCCTCTCTAAAATTTAAAATAAAATAAAATTGTATGAGATGTATAACAAATGTCTGTAACTTAGGAGAGAGCATCTCTTAATGTAGAATATGACTCTACTAGTTACATTGTGTTCCCTCTCGTTCATTGTACTGTGTGTGCAAAGTTGAATTATAATATGTTAGTCATTATCTCATTTAGCGTTATGAAGATGATGAAGAACGAGTAAAGAAAGAACTGTTTGCTCAATGTGTTTGAGCTAGTGGACATTGTTAGAACCATTAGAGAAAGCAAATAATTTTTGAAAAATGTGATAGAGTAGTTTTGTATTAACTCTTGTCAATCGTATGTATAAGTTGAGTTTAACAAATGAGACAATTAAAAATAATAGTTCTAATTATGTTCTTGAACCTAGCATAATTGGCTAGGATTTGAGAAATATATATTCAATTGTCTGTGAAGAAATGTGATCTAATTATCAAAACTGTGGGGAAACGGAGTTAAAAGCTATTGAGTCAAAAGCTTTAACATCCAAGTTGTTTTGAAATTTAGAATCACTGTGAACTATATATTAATTTGTTTGTCCTTGTTAAAACTCATAATTCTGCCAAATGACACTTCATTAAATATGACAAATATAAAAGTTGTGCTCAGATTATGATTACTAGAAAATCATTTAGTATGGTCTCTAGGAGCGCACAACTTCTTGAGTCAATACATTCTGATATTTGTGATCTCAGTAGCTTTGTGACTATATGAGACGATTGTTGGTCAGAAGTATTTAATCACCTATGTAGATGATTATTGAATGTTTGTCATACACATATGGAGGTTGTAACACTCGTTATTGTGATAAATTAAAATCTAGTTAATTGCTAAAAATTAAGGGTTCAGTGTTGATGGAGGTGGTGAATATGTTTAACAACTTTAGAGAAGTTTGCATTGGGCATAATCTCCACTGCACTCTACTTACAACAATCAAACAGTATTGATAAAAGTTAGAATCAAACTCTTAGTGAAATGTTGAATTCTATATTATTGACTGTTGTTTGTCTTGTATAATAATGAGTGATGTTGTATTGTTAATGATATGGCTAAAAATGGGGTTAAATCGAGACCGTCCAGATCGAGCACGAATCTTGAAGCACGGGGGTAAAAGGGTAATTTCACATACAAATGGATCCAAAATGGGTATTGGGTCCCCTTCTCACAGGACCAACCACCCGCAAACGGACCCACTCTTATTGGGTTCGGGTTCCGACCCGAAGCAAACCCATATCAGCAGGAGACAAATCAGGATCCCTGATTTGACCGAATCGGCATGCCTGATTTGCTCTCACCGGGAATTAGGAGATCTACTTTCCTTAACAAACTGTGAGGATTTTGCTCCGAACAGTTATACAAGGAATCAAGCCCCTAATCTCTCTCTTGGCGACTATAAATACAACCCCTCTACCACCGAGACCAGGTTAATCACTTTTTCACCACTTAAGCTCTTTCTTAATCTTTTCCTGATTACTGACAAGAGCGTCGGAGGGTGCGTCGCCGGAATCAACCCCGGTGTTTCGCACTTCCTTGCAGGTTGTGCCAGGAGCAAGAAGACCGAGTCAATCGTTCAGGTGTTTCCCGGACTCACAAATTCTATCTGTTTACCCCCACACCGAAATCAGCGGTAACAGATTGGCGCCGTCTGTGGGAAACCACCACACGAACGACCTCAGCTTCTCCTTCATCGTCTCCCATCGCCATGCCTCCGAAGAAGAACAGATCCAAAGGATCCAACCGGGTGACCAACCCCGCCGACCCTACGGAGGATACCCCCGTCAACCAAATTCCCCAATCTGGGCTTCCTCCGCCGACCCAACCGGTCCAGCCTCCTCGTCCTCAGCAGCAACCCAACAATGGTCCCGCCGGTCTCAACGGCCAGAAGCTGAAGCAGCCCATCCAGGACCATGTCTCGGTCCGTAACGGGTCCTCGGACTCGATGGCCTCCCATAACCCCGACCGGAGCCGCCAGAAGGAGAATGACCTCCGCACGCACCTTGAAGAGAGGCGGGCCCGAGCGGAGGCCTCCCGACAGCGTCCGGGCGAGCGGTCACCTCGTCACCGAGACAGGCAGAGATCTCCGTACCGGAGAGGCCGGGCGGCATCTCCCGAACACCGAAGGAGGAGGCCGCGTTCCCCCGAGGATCGGCATCGTACGAGGGGCCGTGAGGTACCTATCAGCCGTGCCGAGTTCCTCCAGTTTCAGGAGACTGTGCTGCAGGCCCTGAACGCCCGTACCAACAACCAAAACCCCCCGAGGGTCCCAACACCCCCTCGGATTCCCAGTCCTCACCGCCGGTCACGAAGTCCTCTCCAGGCTCCCAGTCGTCAGCAACATTACAGTCCCCGCCGATCCGAGGGATACCGCCACCGAAGTCCACGCTCTCCCTCTTATGATGAAGAGTCCGAAGGGTCATACGGTTACCGGCGAGGGGACGATGCCTTTGACCGCCGCCTCCATGAGGTGGAGAGGCGCATTGTCCGTATGGACCGAGAAGAGGAGTCCAGAGCAGGGACTGTTCGCCCAAACCGACCTCCCTTCTCTCGGACAATCATGGAAGCTCGCATACCGAGGGGTTTCAAACCTCCACAGTTTGAAACGTACTCAGGCGAGTCCGACCCAGTAGATCACGTCGAGAGTTTTAAGACTCTGATGCTGATCCACCAAGTCTCCGATGCCATGCTCTGCAGGACCTTCCCGACCACCCTTCGGGGTTCGGCTCGGGAATGGTATTCCAGGCTTGCCCCCGCCTCCATCTTTTCATTTGAGCAGTTTGAGACGCTGTTCATAACTCACTTTGTGAGCAGCCGACGGGCCGAGAAGACGAGTCTCTCCCTCCTGAACCTCCGACAGGAAAGGGGAGAGAAGCTGCGTGACTATGTGAAGAGGTTCACTGCAGAAGTCAGGTCGATCGCCTCCTTAGACCAATCCGTGGCAACAGTGGCGTTCCAGTCGAACGTCCTCAACTCCAACCTCCGCTCGTCCCTAGCAAAGAAGCCGCCTACCAACTTCGCCGACCTCCTACTGAGGTGCGAGAAATACATCCGAGCCGAGGAGGCCGAGTCCCTCCCGAACTTCGGAGGACCCTCCTCCGGCTCGAAAAGGAAGGCAACGGAGGAAGAGGGGGCCAAGAAGACTATGAAGGACGGAGGCGGCCAGCGTCGTCCTCCCCCCAGGTTCGAGAAATTCACGCCCCTCACAACTAATGTCTCCACCATCCTCATGGAGGTAGAGAAGGAGGGGGTCCTCCCTCCAGCCCCGAGGATGCACAAACCGGCGAAGAGGAGGGACAAAGACAAGTGGTGTCGGTATCACCGGGACCACGGGCACGAGACGAATGACTGTCGGGCTTTGAGAGATGAGATCGAAGCCCTCATCCGAAGGGGGCAGTTAGCGAAGTTCGTGAAGGCTAACGATCGGGCAGATCGGAACTCTCCTCCCCCTCGGGGGGCTAACAAGCGGCGCGAAGTAACGCCTGAGTTCGAAGAAGAAAGGGTTCTACACATGATCCACGGGGGCCCCATGGGCGGCCCCTCTAATACGACCCGGAAAGCCTTCGTCCGAGAGGTGAACTCGGTCCACAGTGCTCCTCCTCCCAAGGGCTTCGGTGTGCCCGTGTCTTTCTCCGACGCTGATCTCGAAGGAGTCCGAATCCCTCACTGTGATGCCCTCGTCATCGACCTCCGCATGGCCAACTACAAGGTGCAGAGGATTTTGGTTGACAACGGGAGTTCGGTCAACATTCTATTCCTCTCGGCCTTCCAGGGCCTCCAGCTGTCCCGAGACCGTCTCAAACCGGCCGGATACACTCTCCACGGGTTCACGGGGGTCCCGGTAACCATCGAAGGGGTAATAACCCTCGACGTTACTGCGGGAAGCACCCCTACTACCCGGACCGAGCCCATGGACTTCATGGTCGTTGACGTCCCGGCAGCATACAATGTCATCCTCGGTCGCCCCGGCCTAGCCGCCCTTGAGGCCGTCCCATCAGCGTACCATTTGAAGATGAAGTTCCCCACTCGGTCGGGAGTAGGGGAAGTCAAGGGGAGCCAGGAAACAGCTCGGAAGTGCTACATGACTTCCACCGGGGGACCAGTGCTCTCGCTCGAGACCCTCGAGATCCCCGAGCCGAAGGCCCGCCCAACGTCCGAACCAGCGGACGAGTTAGAAGAAGTACTCTTCTCCGACGAGGATCCGAGCCGAAGATTCCTCGTCAGCAAGTCCTTACCGACCGTGCTATTCTCCGACCTTGTGAGATGCATCCGGGGTAACCGCGACCTATTTGCTTGGTCGGCCGCGGATATGCCCGGTATCTCCGAAGACTTGCTCGTCCACCGCCTAAGTGTCGAGCCGGGGTGCAGACCGGTTCAGCAGAAGAGGCGAAAGTTCGCTCCCGAGCGACAGCAGGCAATCAAGGAGGAAGTGAACAAGCTGTTGAAGGCCAAGTTCATCCAGGAGGTGAATTATCCCGAGTGGTTGTCGAATGTTGTGATGGTCAAGAAGTCCAACGGCTCGTGGAGGATATGCATCGACTTCACCGACCTCAACAAAGCGTGTCCGAAGGATCCCTTCCCTCTCCCGAACATCGACACCCTAATCGACGCCACCTCGGGCCATGAGCTCCTCAGCTTCATGGATGCCTTCTCGGGCTACAACCAAATCCGGATGTTCCCTCCGGATATCCCGAAGACCTCCTTCGTCACCGACCAAGGTCTCTACTGCTACCGAGTAATGCCGTTCGGTTTGAAGAACGCGGGAGCCACCTACCAGCGCCTCGTCAACAAGGTCTTTCAGCATCAGATCGGCCGAAATATGGAGGTGTACGTCGATGACATGCTCGTCAAGAGCATCCACGGCACCGACCATGTAGCCGACCTCCAAGAGGCGTTCGGCGTGTTGAGGAAGTACAACATGCGGCTGAACCCGAACAAGTGTGCGTTCGGAGTCTCCTCTGGCAAGTTCCTCGGCTTCATGGTGAGCCAGCGAGGGATTGAAGCTAACCCCGAAAAGATCAAAGCCATATTAGACATGGCCCCGCCTCGGAACGTCAGAGAAGTACAGAAGCTCACCGGTCGGCTCGCAGCCATCGGTCGGTTCCTCTCCAAGTCAGGAGAAAAGTGCCTTCCCTTCTTCAAGGCACTCCGAGGCGCTAAGGGATTTGAATGGGGCGAGGCACAGCAAGCGTCGTTCGACCAGCTGAAAGCCTATCTGGTGAACCCCCCTCTGCTCAGTAAGCCGGTCCCAGGCGAGCCTCTCTTTCTCTACTTGGCAGCCTCCGAGCAGTCCCTGAGTGCTGTCCTGGTCAGAGAAGAGGACCGGACCCAGAGGCCAATTTACTACGTGAGCAAGGTACTTCGGGATGCCGAGCTCCGTTATCCGGGGATAGAAAAGATAGCCTACGCCCTCGTCATGGCCGCAAGAAAGCTTCGGCCCTACTTCCAATCTCATTCAGTCATAGTCCTCACCGACCAACCGCTCAAGCAAGTCCTCCATAAACCCGAAACCTCGGGCCGGCTGATGAAGTGGTCGATAGAGCTGAGTCAGCACGACATCTCCTATCAACCTCGGACGGCAATTAAGGCGCAGGCCCTCGCCGACTTCATTGTAGAATCCACCATCCCCGAGGTCGGCCACGTCCCGAGCGGACCCCCCATTTGGACAGTCTTTGTGGACGGATCCTCTTGCAGTGAGGGAAGCGGCGCCGGCATCATCCTGAACGGCCCTGATGGCTTCGTCCTACAGTACGCGATCCGCATGAGCTTCAAGGCCTCGAACAACGAGGCGGAGTACGAGGCACTCATAGCCGGTCTCGGACTCGCGCGAAGCGCTGGGGCACATCGTCTCCGGATTCACAGTGATTCCCAGCTGGTTGTGAACCAGGTCTTGGGCGAATATGAAGCCCGGGACGAGCGGATGGCGAAGTACCTCGCCAAGGTCCGGGATCTCATGGGTCGGTTCGAAGAAGCCATCATCCAGCGGGTCCCTCGGGAAGAAAACGCACAGGCCGATGCACTTTCCAAGTTGGCCTCGTCCTCTTTACAAGGACTCGAGCAGACCGTACTAATTGAAGTCCTCACTAAGCCGAGCATCGAAGACGAGGCACTAGGCTCGGCGGAGTCGTTGCCAGTCATGCTGCAAGACAACTGGATGAAGCCACTGGTAGAATTTCTAAGGGATGGAGTTCTGCCCTCAGATCCCAAAGAAGCTCGCCGAGTTAGAACCCGAGCCGAGCGCTATGTCTTAATCGAGGGCATCCTATACAAGCGCTCTTTCTCCCAAATGGACGGCCGGCCATATCTACGATGCCTCTCTCCGGAACAGGCCGAATATGCCCTACAGGAGCTCCATGAAGGGGTCGGCGGGGCACACTCGGGATTTAGGTCCCTGGCCCGAAAAGCTCTGAATTATGGGTACTTCTGGCCGACACTTCTCCAAGACGCCGAGCGACACGTTCGGCAGTGCGGCTCCTGCCAGAGACACTCCAGCATCCGACGCCTCCCTCAAGCCAACCTCGCCTCCCTATCGAGCCCTATCCCCTTCGCGATGTGGGGAATGGACTTAGTAGGGCCTTTCCCTCCAGCTCCGGGTCAGCTCAAGTTTTTAGTCGTAGCTATCGACTACTTCTCGAAGTGGGTCGAGGCCGAGCCCCTCGCCACGATAACCGAGAACAAAGTGGTGCAGTTCTTCTGGAGGAACATTATATGTAGATTCGGCGTCCCGCGCGTCCTCGTGACAGATAATGGGACCCAGTTCACTAGCTCAGCATTCCGAACCCTGTGCGACGACCTCGTCATTCAACAGCGTTTCTCGTCCGTCTCGCACCCCCAGTCGAACGGACAAGCCGAGAACGCTAATAAGCAGATCCTTGCGGGGATCAAGAAGAGGTTGGACAAGTGCTCCAAAGGACAGTGGGTCGATCAACTCCCTAATGTGTTGTGGAACTACCGCACGAGCAAGCGGACGCCCACTGGAGAGTCCCCTTTCAGCCTTACTTATGGGGCCGAAGCCGTAATACCCCTCGAGGTCGGAATTCCTTCCCCTCGGCTCATCGCCTATGACGAAGCACAGAATGCCAGGGAACTCAGAGGAAACTTGGACCTGATAGATGAACTGAGGGAAAGGGCATCGATTCGGCAGCAGAATTACAGAAGGAGAGTCGAGCTAGCCTACAACAAGAAAGTCCGACCCGCCAACCTTGAACAGGGAGACCTAGTGTTGAGAAAGCTAGCCATATCCCTCCCCAGTCAGAAGGGCAAGCTAGCTCCGAATTGGGAAGGGCCGTACCGGGTCGCAAAAGTTGTTCGGCCTGGAGCATATCGACTTGAGGACATGGATGGTAGAGAGCTCCCGAGGACCTGGAATGCCGATCACCTCCTGAAATACCAAGAGAGCGCCCCGGCGCCTCTCTAAGTAATCCGAGGTGTCGCGCCATTCCTCTCCTTTAAACTTGTAACCTGTTCTATGAATCCTACTATGTAAAACGGTTCGCCGTCGAATATCAAATAAAGAAAATTCCATTTTGTTTTTGAATTTGCCTGTTTCTTCCTCCCCTCTTTACTATACCGATGGTTCGGAGTCCAACACTCGGCTCGACTTTACCTCCTCGGTTCGTCTCCGGACGAACCAGGGGTAGATCGCCGTTCGGAATTGCTCCCACAGCCGTTGAACTATACCGATGGTTCGGAGTCCAACACTCGGCTCGACTTTACTTCCTCGGTTCGTCTCCGGACGAACCAGGGGTAGATCGCCGTTCGGAATTGCTCCCACAGCCGTTGAACTATACCGATGGTTCGGAGTCCAACACTCGGCTCGACTTTACCTCCTCGGTTCGTCTCCGGACGAACCAGGGGTAGATCGCCGTTCGGAATTGCTCCCACAGCCGTTGAACTATACCGATGGTTCGGAGTCCAACACTCGGCTCGACTTTACCTCCTCGGTTCGTCTCCGGACGAACCAGAGGTAGATCGCCGTTCGGAATTGCTCCCACAGCCGTTGAACTATACCGATGGTTCGGAGTCCAACACTCGGCTCGACTTTACTTCCTCGGTTCGTCTCCGGACGAACCAGGGGTAGATCGCCGTTCGGAATTGCTCCCACAGCCGTTGAACTATACCGATGGTTCGGAGTCCAACACTCGGCTCGACTTTACCTCCTCGGTTCGTCTCAGGACGAACCAGGGGTAGATCGCCGTTCGGAATTGCTCCCACAGCCGTTGAACTATACCGATGGTTCGGAGTCCAACACTCGGCTCGACTTTACCTCCTCGGTTCGTCTCCGGACGAATCAGGGGTAGATCGCCGTTCGGAATTGCTCCCGCAGCCGTTGGACTATGCCTAAGGTCCGGAACACGCATCCAGACCACTCTTGACTGACAGCCGAGGGTCGAAGGCAGACATATCCGGTCGGCATCCGAGCAAGAGCCTTCCCGAGCTGGTAAACGGGGAAAACACACTTCCTCCTCAACTTTCGTGCCTGATCTTCATCAGACGGCTCAGATCGTGCCACTCGCGCAAGACGACAAGATAACGTTTTCTGGGAGACTGAGCCGCCTCGAGATTCGCGCCTACACTCGACGGCTCAGATCTAGCCACCTACTCTAAGCGACAAAATGACGCTTTTATGGGTACGGAGCCTTGTCGTACCGTTCCGGATCCACTCAACGACAAAGAGCCGCACTCCTGATCCATTCGGCTAAACAGACGCGCTCGGTTCAAAGATCCCGGCACGACCGATACGGTTACAAGCGAAGGGCGAACATACGAAGCGACGAAAGGGAATTTTTATTAATTGTCGGCACGTAATACAAAACATCCCATTACAAAGTGTTGGCAAACAAAACACACAATGCCCGACCCACTACACTTGTCTCTCATACCAAAACATCCTCACTAAACTGTCCGTCCTCCTCGACGGACGACTCCTCCTTCTCCCCCCGGAGCCTCGCCATCACGCCACGCAGATGCCACATCTCGGAGAGCAGGTCGTCTCGCTCGGCGATGATCTTCGACTGAATGTGCCGAATGCTTTTGACCCGAAGAGCACTGCTGAATGCGGTCTGCGAGTCTTCATCCTCCCCTGCGGAGTTCAGCTCGGCGACCTTGCTCTCCAAGCGTTGAATCTCGGCTTCCCGGAGACTGAGGACCAACGAAAGGTGCTCCCACTCACTCTCGGCTCGGCGCAACTTCATATCCGTGCTCCTAGGGCTCAGCACCACTGTTCCAGAAGTAGCCTCGGATTCAGAGCCATCATTCGAACGCCCGGAGTCCGAGCTATGGATCGTCACGACGAGCTGAAAAGAAGAGAAAACGAATAACACAGTTTCAATACTCTGCCGGAGTCTAACACTTGAGAGTTTTTCAGAATTATTTGCATTCAGACATGATAGTGTTACAGACGGTCGGTCAACCCTACGGCTAAGTTATTACAACAATCAACAAAAGTAGAAAAGCGGCCGAATCAGAGCCTCTTCGGAAGGGGAATGCTTCGGTTTAGGGAAACGCGAGGACGTCGAGGTCTGCCCTCCGAACCCGACCCTAAACCAACGAAGCACGACCCCCCTTCGCTGCTAGCCCTAACGGCGACGCCGACCGAAGCCCCGCTCGACGAGGCTGCCGCGCTACTCTGAGCATCGGCTGGACTTCCCCTGGTCAACGGCGAGCGCGTCGCAAGCTCGTAAAACGTAACCCCCCTCTCGCTCTCTTCGCGAGTGCACGAAGTGCTGCGAACGTTAGCCCTGACCGGTGCCGGCTTGAGCGACGCGATCTCTTCCTCCAGTTCGATGATCCTACCCATCAGGACATCGTCCTTCGCCAACTTCTTCGGTCGAGGCGCTGTCAACGAGCCCGAGGCATCGGCATTATCAGTTGCAAGCCGTCGGTAGTAGGTCACTTCGATCCCCCTATCTACCGTGATCCTTCTGAGCCTATCGACTTCGGCCGATAACCTCTTGCGCTCGGTTGACGCTTTCTCCAGTTCGGAAGCCAGCTTCTCCCGCTCTGCCGAACGCTCTTTTTCCGCTAGCTCCAAGCTTTGGACCCCGGCCAAAAGGTCGTCATTCTTCCGCTCAGCGGCGGTGAGCTCTTTACGGAGGTTCTCAACTTCGCCTTCGGGATAGGGGGCTGAAGGGCGCTTCCGGTACTGGTACAGCTCGCGACCGTACCTCCGCAGAGCCGCCTTCGTATCCTCGAGCCTGCCGAGCAGGAGATACCGTCTGTACCGGCTCTGAGAGAGCTCGTCCTTCGTTTTCACCAGCTCCTGCCGAAGGTATTCAGCCTCCGTGATCGGACCGAATCTCACCTGAAATGCAGAGATAAATCCGAGGGCCAACACGCCAAAACAAACTCTAAGTCCGAGACTCGACACTTGGGCAAATTTTGGCCAAACAAAACATTTTTTTTATTATTATTCAAAACTCGAGAAGTTCTACAGCAGCGGTGGCCAGTCCGCAGTTAGGCTTACAGAAACAAAAAAAAAAAGAAGATAAAAGAAGACAACCGAGTCAGGGGTCGACCTTTTTGTCGTTTGGGTCCATCGACCCCTCGGCCTTGTCCTTGCCGTCACCTCCGCCACCTCCTTCGCTCCAGCTCTCCTCCTCCTCGGAGTCGTCTTCCTTCTCCTCCTCGGTCGCGGCCTTCCACGGATCGTCGACGGGCTCTGTCTCCCCCTCGGGCCCGATCAACTCCTCGGGGACAACCTCCTCCCCCTCCACGAGGTCATAGAAGTTGTAGGTGGACGTGTCAAAACCCGGGTTCTTGGCGACCACATGTTGCAAGGCCCGGCCGTAGGCATCCAGCATGTTCTGGGTCATGTGCATCGCGGCCTCCTCCTGCACGGCTTTCTTCACCCTCTTCACCTTCCTGAGGTGCTTGGCCTTGAGCTTCTCGGCCCTCTTCCGAGCATCCTCCGCCTCCGACCGAGCCTTGGCCAACTCCTCCCTCAGGTCGGCAGCCTCCTTCACCGACGCCTCGAGCTTGGCCGCTGAGTCCTTCAGCTCGGAGACCTCCTTCTTCGAGGCCTCGAGCTTGGCCGCCGCATCCTTTGACAGCTGAATAGCATCGGTCAGCTGTTTCTCCAGCCCCGAGACTTCGGCGGCCCTCTTCGCCGAAAGAAGCAATTCGGAATCGAGCTGCTTCGCGACCTTGACGCGCTCCGTCCTCTCCTTCTCCTTCTCCTGATCCTTCTTCGCCATCTCCTCAAGCAGGAAGTTGAAGTGGCAGATGATCTGAAAGAGAGCAACGGAGTTACGATCCGAACCTAAATACTTAGAAAATTTTCTAAAAAATTCAGATGAAGAAGAAATCAGCCAACTTACCGACATGGAATCCCGGGCGACCTGCATCACGGAGTCACCTGCCATCCCGGCCTTCAAGGTAGCCCGATCCTTCGGGGTCGGCAGATGCCTTATCGCCTCCATACAGATGTTCCCGTCGCCCAGGAAACCATCGGCATTCATCACCTGCCAGTCGGGGACGAAGATCTGCTTGTGACGCTCGGATAAGATCTTCTCCGCCTCGGCAGTGAGGGGCGGGACCGGCATGGACAGCGCATCCTTAACCCCGAAGACGCTGCTCGACGAACCCGGAGCGTCCGTTCCCGAGGTCGGCACGGGTGCATCCGGGGCAGGGGGATCGGAGACATTGACCTCGCCCTGGTCGGGGATCACGACCTTCGTCGGAGAGACGAGGACCTCGATCTCCCCCTCCTTGAGGACCGCGACCTTCGGCTGCTCGGCAGTCTTCGCGACTGAAGGCTTCTTCGCTGGCCGGATCTCCTGAGTCTCCGCCGCCGACCTCTTCTTCTTCTCCTGCTCTGCCCGGCCCTTCGCCACCAGAGCCTTGTAATCAAGCTTCATTGTCTCTGCAAAAGCCGGATGAAAAAACTTAGAAAATTTTTCATGAACTTTAAACGGGGAGTATAAATACCAGAAGCATACGAGGGTCGATCGGACTGAGACCCCCACGGAACAGATGCTCCTCGGTAATATCCTTCCAGCTTAGCGCCGGCAGGGCTAGAAGCTTCCTCTGGACCTCAGCCTCCTCGGCATTCAACGGGGCGTCCTTCTTTGTACGCTTAGGCAAGCCGTCCGTCGCCCAAACTGTCGGTATCACCCACGGCGTCAGACTTCGGACGAGGAAGTATTTGTCCTTCCAATGCTTGATCGAGTCCGGGTCCTCGATCAACTTAACTCCCGTCCGAGGAGAAAGGAAAAACCTCTGTTCATGACGCCTCGGCTAACAAGGTTTGTAAAGACTCCGAAAGAGAAACATAGTCGGCTTGGCGTCGACCTCTTGACATCGGAGGAGAAACGCCACGACATGCCTCCAAGTGTTCGGCATCAGTTGGGCAGGACTCAGACCGTACCAGATCAGAACTTCGACCACAAACGGGTGTAGGGGGAACCGGAGCCCGGCAATGAGGGAATCGACCGGGAAGACGCATATATCCGGCGAGGACTTTGTGTTAGCTCGGAATCCCGGCCCAGGAAGAAGCAACGCATACTCGAGCGGGATTCGGAAACCCTCTCGGATCGTGCGGAGATCGGCCTCGGTGAGAGTCGATATCCTGTGGTCGACCTCGGACAGCTCCCTAGGCTCGTTCTCCTCCACCAGTTTTGCCGTACCTTGAGTAACCCTCTCCAAGTCATCCTCGGTATAATCCCAAACACCTCCCACGGTCGATACTGCAATGAGTTGCCGACCGAACGCCCCCGCTCTATTCGGCGTTTCCACTATCGTGATTACGGCTTTACCCTTCCGGGACTCCGCCACGACCTCCTCAGGCACTTCGGCCACCTCGCCCTCCTTATCCGGACGAACGACGTCTTGTTCGCTCGGCTCCATTTGTCCCTTCCCTTTGTCCCCTCGGCCAACAGCTTGCTCCGAGGTGGGGGTCTCATCCGAGAGTGTAATCTTAACCATTTTATAAAGAGTAGGGAAAGAGACTGACCTTGAAGTGACAAGTACGGTCGGAAAACTCGCCGGGAATCGGAACGCTACCGCGACAGCTAGCAACACCACCAGGGAGGTAAAAACTTCGAAGCGGAGTAAAAGCTGAAGAGAGAGAGTAAAAATGAAAAGTGAGACTTAGTCTCAAGGGGGGTGGAGATTTATAGCTAAACTGAGGCGCCCCTTGGACTTCCAAACCAAAGTTCGCGACTTTTGGGCTGCCTCCGGAACGTCACCAAGGCCCATCACCACTACTCCTCCCACCAGGTCCGACCTCCGAGCAATCCAAACACGCCGACAGCAGGGACCGGTCGGAATCCGAGCAAGTGCCTTCCCGAACTGGTAAATGGGGAAAACACACCTCCCCCTCAACTTTCGTACGTGATCTCGATCAGACGGCTCAGATCAAGCCACCTGCGCAAAACGACAAGATAACGTTTTCTGGGAAACTGAGCCGCCTCGAGATTCACGCCTACGTTCGACGGTCCAGATCTCGCCAAGAGCACTAAACGACAAGATAGTGTCTTCTTGGAGAACGCGCCCCATCTCGAGATACGTGTCAGCATCCGGCGGCTCAGATAGCGCCACGTCGCTCGGACGATCGGGACCTCGGACGCCTCGCCTATGCATGAAAGAACCTGGAAAATTTTTGATTATGTTTTAAGGCGCCGCCCTCGGCAGGCGCCCCCCGGGTCCCGTGCCTCGGTTGGTATAACCCCGACATCAGGCCCCGGTCAGAAGCAGATCAGAAACAGATCGGCACTCCCCCATCTCTAACTCCCCCGGGCTGACCTCCGTCAAAAGCCATCAGCCCGAGAAGGAAGACAGAGATGGGGGGGAACCCACCAACACTCAGAGGTCGGAAGAGACGCACCATCCCGAGCTAGTTTGTTGCAACTGGAAGGCTCGGCTTGTCGAAAGACTCTAACAGCGGCGCCTTCACAGTTGCAACAAACAGACTCAGATGGCCCGGAGATCGACATCAGACAGGGGTCGTCACTCTCCCACCAAGATCTCCGCCTACTTCAACACTCACTTCGGAGCAACCGAAGAAGGCAGAAGATCTTGGTGAGAGAACGGCGACCCGTCCTTCGAAAGAGGTCCGCACCCCGGGTCCGGACCATGGCCGTCGACGCCAATGTCTTGTTGCCCCCACCCCTCACACCCCTTCGGAGCAGGGAGGGATGGGGAAACAACAAGACAGCGGGGTGACCGCCCGTCCTTCCGGGAAGGCCCATCCCTCGGATCCGGACTACGGTCGTCACCGCTCTTGCCTTATTCTCCTCCGCTCCCGACACCCACTTAGGGACCGTCCGGAACGGGAGAAGAATAAGGTAAGAAAGCGACCACCCGTCCTTCGGAGGTAACTCATCCCCCGAGCGCGGACTACGGTCGTCACCGCTACTGCCTCGTTCCCCCTCGCTCCTGACATCCACTTTGGGGCCGTCAGGAACAAAGGGAAAACCAGGCAGAAGAGAGGCCACCACTCCGAACTTCGAGAGAGAAGCTACCCAAGGCAGATGCCTCCGAGGTCTGGAACCCAATTTGGTTGTGACGAAAATGACAAAAGGAGTGGGGTACTTATAGCCTGCCCCCTATAACCAGCCATTATGATCCTCGGAAGTTGAAGCGACCGCGCATTAATTAAAGGAACTATCCATAATGACCTCGGGAAGGCGAAACGCCGCGCAAGTCACGAAGCGCCATTAACACAATTGAGAACAGAGCCATCTCAAGTTGCCGAACACCGATGCCTTCGGTCGGCATCCGAGCAAGAGCCTTCCCGAGCTGGTAAACGGGGAAAACCCACTTTCCCCTCCACTTTCGCGTCTGATCTCAATCAGACGGCCCAAATCCTGCCGAGAGCACTAAAAGACAAGATAGTGTTTTCTTGGGAACTGCGCCCGTCTCGAGATGCGCGCCCGCATCCAACAGCTCAGATGAAGCCACGTCCCTCGGACTGCTGAACATCAGTGCCTTCGGTCGGCATCCGAGCAAGCGCCTTCCCGAGCTGGTAAATGGAGAAAAAAAGACGCCGAGCCACTTGAACCGCCGGATCTCTCAGAAATTCGTGCACCTTATGATGAACGGACCGGATCGCACCACGTGCGCTAAAGGACAAGATAGTGTTTTTTGGGGAACCGTGCCTGTTTCGAGATGTGCGCCACCATCCGATGGTTCAGATTGAGCCACGTCGCTCGGTAAGCCGAGCTCTCCTGGCCCCCGGTCGGCAGCCGAGCAAGTACCCTCCCGAACTCGCAAACGGAGAAAACAGCTTCCGAACCCCGACAACCGTCGGATCTCTCGGAAACCCGAGCTCGTCCATGATCGACGTCTCAGATCCAGCCACGTCATAAACCGGTATTTAAAACCTTTTTTCTTCTATTTTAGTCGTTTTATTTATTTAAATTGCGAAAAATTGCTAAAAACTCGGGAAAATTAACTAAAAATTCTGGAAAATAATTAAAAGTTCGGGAGTACATTTTCGAGCTCCTGAACGAACAATTATTGCCTAGAATATATCGTTAAGGCCCCCGAACGATTGGCAAACGCATCGCAAAATTAAATAAATAGTCCGAAGAAAGTAGACGAAAGCCACCAAATACTCAATATGACCTGAGAACAGCAAGCAACATCAGAAACTTCCTCACTACCCCCTTTCTAGATTCAAGATCCTACATCTGGACTTCGATACGACCCTACCAGCCACTAAAATAGTTAAACTACTCCTCAAAGTCTGATCACGCTCAGTCTTTAGGAGTGGGGGGCTCGTGATATGGCTAAAAATGGGGTTAAATCGAGACCGTCCAGATCGAGCACGAATCTTGAAGCACGGGGGTAAAAGGGTAATTTCACATACAAATGGATCCAAAATGGGTATTGGGTCCCCTTCTCACAGGACCAACCACCCGCAAACGGACCCACTCTTATTGGGTTCGGGTTCCGACCCGAAGCAAACCCATATCAGCAGGAGACAAATCAGGATCCCTGATTTGACCGAATCGGCATGCCTGATTTGCTCTCACCGGGAATTAGGAGATCTACTTTCCTTAACAAACTGTGAGGATTTTGCTCCGAACAGTTATACAAGGAATCGAGCCCCTAATCTCTCTCTTGGCGACTATAAATACAACCCCTCTACCACCGAGACCAGGTTAATCACTTTTTCACCACTTAAGCTCTTTCTTAATTTTTTCCTGATTACTGACAAGAGCGTCGGAGGGTGCGTCGCCGGAATCAACCCCGGTGTTTCGCACTTCCTTGCAGGTTGTGCCAGGAGCAAGAAGACCGAGTCAATCGTTCAGGTGTTTCCCGGACTCACAAATTCTATCTGTTTACCCCCACACCGAAATCAGCGGTAACAGTTAATCATATCTCTAATGTGTTACTACACCTTAAATTGAATACACCTTGTAAATCATAGCATGAAAACACAAATAATTTTGTTAAAGTGGAAATTTGTGTTGTGATACATTTGTTAGAGTACATGACCCTAGAAGGCCTAAAGTATGACCTACAACAAATATTTGTGTGTTTAGAAAGTGCAGAATGTAGCTCAGTGGACAGATGTTGGATCTATCTAATTTGTGTTAGAAGAATCTAGATTTGCAAAGTTCTTTGAGGATATGTTCATCAAAGATAAATATATGAAATAGTCTAGTCCTACAAACACGTTCAATGATTCACAGCTGGAATCAAGAACCAGCCTTACTGACACTTGAAAACCTGAATGACAAATGAACTAAGAAGAGTCTTTAGTGGACAATGAGATGATTTTGTGTCATACAATAATACTTCAATTTAGTTGATCTGCCAAAAGAGGCTAAAACTATAGTAAGTGGGATTTTGTAGAAGAAACTTAATTTTGATTGTTCAGTAGCAATCTTAATGCTTTTTAGTAGCTAACAGATTGACTGAAAAAATGGGGTAGATTTATTTGATGTCTACTCACATGCTTGTCATATTGCTACAATAAGTATTCTTCTTACCCTTACATCTATTGAAAATTTTGTCATTCATAAAAGATATTTAAAAGTTTTGTACTTGATATTTTGTACTGAACAGTTTTGTACTGGAAAGTTTTGGACTAATATGTTTAGTGAACAAGATTTACAATTTAGTAAAATCATTGTATGCTTTGAAACATGTAATATAGCTATCGTATAAATAATTTGACAAATTTCTCAAAGAGCCTAGTATATGAATCAAGTAATTCAGATAAGTGCCTTTAACTTTGTGGTGTGTCAAATATAATGGCTATTATTTACTTGGTTTTATTGACATGCTTGTTGATTGGAAGTGACATCTCTATCATAAATGGAGTTAAATTGTGCTATCCAAATAAATTTAGCATGAAACACCTAAGTGTTGTATAAGGGTGAGTTTTGGTTGGCAAGGGATAACCCTTAGTCAAACTCGATAAATCAATAATGTGTTTCAAAAGTGGGGATATAGTGATCGAAAGTGTGTTTTGAAACACCTTATGATTATGATAAAAAGGTTGACACCTAATGATGGTGCAACTATGAGACATGTAGATCATTCTAAAAGAATTGAAAGTCTCATGTATACAAAGATCTGCACTAGAATAGACATAGCCTTTGAGGTAGGTATGATCTGCAGATTTACTAAGAATTCCATACACATTTGAGTGCCCTTAAGAAGCTAATGAGATACCTGAGTGGTACTCAAGAGTTTGCTTTGTGCTGCTCAAAGTTTAGTGAAAGTCGACAACTAGTGGATATGTGTTCGCACTAGGAGGAGCAAAAAATTATGGAGATTAATAGGCAAACAAGTGTTGCATTCTCATCCAAGAAATCAGACCTCTATGTGTTATCCTCTGCAGGGGAAGAGGCTGAGTGGATTGAATAACTTATTGCTAATCATCCATTTGAGAAGTTTAATGTAAATTCTCAATTCTGTTATGCGACTATCAAGCTATAATGCACTGTAGCTCATAACTCACTCTATAATAGTAAGAGGAGTATATTAAGGCTGAAAGAAGCCTAGTGGAACTTTCTCATAGATAAAGTACAATTGTGACAAGTATGGCCAATGTTCTTGCTAAGAGACTTGAAAGTGATCTAATTTTCAAAACTGTGGGGGAAATGGAGTTAAAAGCTATTGAGTCAAAAGCTTTAACATCCAAGTTGTTTTGAAATTTAGAATCCAATTGGAGCCATAGAGAAGTTCAAACTGAAGCATCAATTTTAGGCAGTTGACATGCTTTTGATAATTTGAAAAGTTCTATGTAAATTCTGTTAATATATAATTTCATTCCAATTTTGATGATACTATATATTTTCATAATTTACTTAGAATCATCTCATTATTCCAAAAGAAAGCATGAAAACTTGTCGATGTGTTTCCGATATTTAGAATGGTTGTTATATCATTCCAATTCTGATGATATAACTCTTTTATGGATTCATGTTTCATTCCAATTTTGATGATTCAGAATTAACCATAATTGATTTGACTGTTCTATCATTCCGATATGAAACATAGTATAGTTCTTGTGTGGAAACTATAATAGTTCTTGTTCTTTATTTTATTAAAGAAACTTGATTGTGATGCTTGCGTTACATTTTGCTAAGCTATCGTTGAATTGTACTAAGTTCTTTAGTAGAACCAGATACTTTATGAAATTTGCTAGAATTCTTAGAGATATGTCTCTTGATATTCTTGTCTTCAATAAGCTAGCAAAGATGGAGGAGTTAAATCTGTCAACATAGATTTCAGAATAATGATTTGCTCAAAATGGAGGAGTAAACATAAAGCAGTCTACAACGATATAGTTTTGGTTTATTTATCGAAAGAATAAATTTGCCACTTGCTTGATAAAACTTCTGTTGAGTTTAAGACTCTTGTGTTCATGAGCTTAAAACTCATATTTTGTTCTTGAAGTTTATTTGCTTTGGTTGATTTTGAAACTATGACAGTCTCTCTAGTTGGTTTAGTCATTGTGAACTATTCTGTTTTGATATGGTTTTAGAACTATTGATTATTTTGGTTTAGTCATATTTGAACTATTCAAGTTATAATTGATTTAATCTATTATCCATGTTCTTTATGATTCAATAATGTTTGAATCTTTGTGATCCAATATTATTACATTGCTTAGCCTAATATATTGAGAATATAGGAGGAGATTGTTGGATGTATATGTATATTCTCAATATAATAGGATAATATTGTGTATATTATTCTATGGGGCAACACGGGTTTACACGTGTTATGTATTAATTATTGGAACGGGTTGAGTGGGCTAAAAGCCCAGTACCCTAAACCCAGTCTAATCTCTTTATAAGCTGGTCTAGAGATAGTGCTCTGTGATATTCCAATACCGATAAGCAGGGTATAATATCTTAAGCGGCTAGAGATTAACCCTAACCCTAATTTCCCCAAATCAGTATTAACACTTCCCGAATGGACCTGAAACAAAAATAAGCTAAATTAAAGGAGAAGGGAAAATGTTAGTGTTGCCGCTAAATTTGGTGTGGGGGCAAACAGATGAATTTGTGAGTTCTTTGGGAAACTGAATAGGAGAACCTGTATACCTGTTCCGTTGAACTCTGATCGTCGCTCCCGCCGTGCACCTGCAAAAAGTGCGAGACACCGGGGTTGTTCCCGGCGACGCACCCTCCGACGCTCAAGTCAGTAACCAGAATTGATTATGAAAGAGCGTTTAGCTAGAGAAAGATTGATTACCTCTTAATGGAGATGGATGGGGGGTATTTATAGGCGTCTTAGAGAACAATCTAGGGATGTAATCCGCGTAGCCTGATATAGAATAATCTCCTCGTAAACAGATTGGGAAAGTAATCTGATAAGGCATATTCTGGTAATCAGATAAGGAATTTTAATCCCCAAATCCCAGTGTAAAGATTGACGTGAATCATGGCCGTTGATTTGGATCTAATCAGGGACCTTGATTGTGTCTTGCCGGATCGAGCTGGTAGCGGGTTGAAACCCGTGCTCAGCTGAGATGGATCCGTTTGCGGGTTATTGGATCCGTGAGGAGGAGACCCAGTACCCGCTTCGGACCCATTTGAATGTGAAATTACCATCTCGCCCCTGAGCTGTGGGATTCGTGCCCCATTTGGACGGTCTCGATTGAACCCCTGGTTTTGGCCACATCACGAGCCCCCCACTCCTAAAGGCTGAGGGTGATCAGCCTTTGAGGAGTAGTTTGACTAACTCGGTGGTTGGTGGAACTGTATCGCAGTCCGAATGGGTGATTTTTGAATCCTGGAGCACGGGGGTAGGCTAGTTCCTCCTTCTTTGATGGTCCAAAGCTGTGTCGAGTTTTTATCTATTTTTCCGGATTATTTATTTAATTTTGCGATGTGTTGGCTAATTGTTCGGGGGCTTTAACCGTATATTCTAGGTAATAATTGCTCGTTCGGTGGCTTAGAAATATCCCCCGAATTTCTAATTATCTCCTGGAATTTTTAGCTAATTTTCCCGAATTTTTAGCGATTTTTCGCAATTTTTTAAATAAATAAACCGATTTAAATAAATAAAAATCAATTTTTAATATCTATTTATGGCGTGGCGTCATCTGGGCCTTCGATCAAGGCGGAGCGCGAGTTTCGGAACGATCGGACGCTTCTTGTTCCTCGGAAGGATTTTTCCCAAAAAAGAGGGTCGGCACTCCGTCACCCCGGCTCGGATGCGTAGCGCCGCGGCTCGAGGGGTCGGCGGCTTGGTTTGAAGGGTCGGTACCTCGGTTCGGAGCATCCGAGGTACGTGGCCTCATCCAGGCCGTCCATCTTTGGCGCGGATCCCCATAGAACGCTATCTTGTCGTTTTGTGGACGTGGCAAGATCTGGAACGTCCATCATGACGAGCGCGCTTTCCTACGAGATCCAACGGCTCCTGAGGGTCGGAAGGATTTTTTCCCAAAAACGAGGGTCGGTACCCCAGCATCGCGGCCCGGATGCGTGGCGCCGCGGCTCGAGGGGTCGGCGACTTGGTTCGAAGGGTCGGTACCTCGGTTCGGAGCATCCGAAGTACGTGGCATCATCTAGGCCGTCCATCTCTGGCGTGGATCCCCATAGAACGCTATCTTGTCGTTTTGTGGACGTGGCAAGATCTGGAACGTCCATCATGACGAGCGCGCTTTCCTTCGAGATCCAACGGCTCCTGAGGGTCGGAAGGATTTTTTCCCAAAAACGAGGGTCGGTACCCCAGCATCGCGGCCCGGATGCGTGGCGCCGCGGCTCGAGGGGTCGGCGGCTTGGTTTGAAGGGTCGGTACCTCGGTTCGGAGCATCCGAGGTACGTGGCCTCATCCAGGCCGTCCATCTTTGGTGCGGATCCCCATAGAACGCTATCTTGTCGTTTTGTGGACGTGGCAAGATCTGGGCCGTTTATCTTGGCACGCATCACGAGGATGGGGTTCAGATCACGAGAAAACGCTATCTTGTCGTTTTGTGGGCGTGGCGCGATCTGAACCGTTCATCAGATTCTGACGCGAATTTTGGAGAGATCCGACGGTGATTTTGATTCGGGAGGATTTTTTGCCAAAAACGAGGGTCGGTATCTCGTCACCTCGGTCTGCATACCTCGCGCCGTTTGCCGGGCATGGAGTTGAGTATTTTCGGGCAAACTCGGTGGCTCGGTTCGGTGGGCCGGAGGCCGAGTTGTTTACTTGTCTTCTTGATGGTTCCGCCATCCCGTATTAAGTGGCTCGGTTGCTCGGCTGAGCTGTTCGGTAGCTCGGCCGACCAAGCCGATGGCAAGCGGTTTGGAAGGTCTGCGTGGACGGATCTGTGCCGTTCATTTTGGCACGCATCACGAGGATGGGGTTCAGATCACGAGAAAGCGCTATCTTGTCGTTTTGTGGGCGTGGCGCAACCTGAACTGTTCATCAGATTCTGACGCGAATTTTGGAGAGATCCGACGGTGATTTTGATTCGGGAGGATTTTTTGCCAAAAACGAGGGTCGGTATCTCGTCACCTCGGTCTGCGTTCCTCCGCGCCGTTTTCCGGGGAGGGGGTGATTCGGTCACTGAGCATTTCGTTCGATAGCTCGGCTCGTTAGACTGGTGGCCGAGTCGCAACTTGTGCTTTTGGGGAGTTCCGCCATCTCTCTCATACCGCCGCCTCTTTCTTGCAGGGCGTTTGGGATTCTTAGTGGGCCTTTGGGGTTCCCAAGGAGGCCCGTTATCAGTTGAGGTTATAAGTTACCATTCCTTCACCCCTGAGCTCATTTCTCACTTTTCACTCTACGAATTTACTTTTGTTCTCTAAGTCTTCTGCTAGCAGCGCTCTTGCTCCACGGTGCTGTCGTTAGCTGTCGCGTGGGCCAGGCGATTTCCGGCGAGCATTCTCCGACCGTGAACGTCACTTCAAAGGTTAGTTTGTCTTTGCCTTAGCTTTTTCAAGAGATGTCAAGGGTTAGCTCGGGTAGTGGTGCCTCGTCCTCGGGCGGTGGTGGCGCCGGGGAGAGGAGTAGGGCGGAAGCTCGCAGGAAGGGGAAGCAGATAGCCGAACCGCTGGCTGCCGAGTCGAGGATCGGGAAGAAGAGGAGGACGGGGGAGACCCCGCCCCCCATAGTGGGGGTGATTGTGGAGAACCCGAAGCGAGCTCCCGAGATAGGACAATATCCTTCCGTCCTGTCCGGGCATTCGGGAGTCAGGCAGTACGAGGGTGATCTTCTGGAGAAAGCGATCTACGGAAAGTCGAAGATCGTCGAGGAGCCTAGTCCGTTCCATCCCTCCGAAGCCGACGAGCTCACTTCGTCGTTGACTGAGAAGGATCTTCTTCGGATCAGGAAGGCCTTCGCTATCCCGTCGGAGTACAAGCTGATGGTCGCTGGCCCCGGGGTGCGAGCAAACACTAAGTTGCCGTCGTCGGACATGTGCATGTTTGACGTCGACTCCTTGAACGCGGGACTGCGCTTTCCGCTGCACCCTTTCATACTTCAGATCCTCGGTTGGTATTGTCTCGCCCCTACTCAGTTCAGTCCAAACACTTGGCGTCATGTGAACGCATTCTTGCTTCAGTGCCACCGGGCCGAGGTAGCGCCGGATCTGTCAGTTTTCCGGGGCCTGTATCGGATAAACAGGCAACACCAGACGGAGTACCGGTACTATTTGGGGCCGAGGAGAGGTGTTAAGATTGTAGAGAATCCCGACTCTCTTAAGGGTTGGAGGGAGAAGTATTTTATCGTAAGGGGTGAAGCGATTCGGCACATTCCGTCCCGGTGGAAGGTGGAAGTGCCGAAGTTTGCGCGGAGCGACCCCGCACTATCTGAGGCCGAGGAGGAGGTAGCGAGGAGGATCACGGCCCTTCCGGTACTGAGTTGGAGGGAGTTGACCGAAGAGGTGTTGTTCGGGTCCGGACTAAGCCCCATCGACCCGAGTACGCTCTTGACATCTCATTCATTTTTTTTTCTAAGTCTTCAATTCGTCTGTCTTGATTCGGTTTTCTCCCCTTTTTTTTTTTGTTGATGCAGAGTCGATGAAGATTGACTTTAAAGCTATGATGGCCGATAGGTCCAAGCTGACCGGGACCAAAAAGAGGAAGAGGGCGGCCGAGGGTGCGTCTTCGGGTGCTCAGCCCGCGGTCGCCACTAACGTTGCTCCGCCTCCCCCGGCTACCGAGGCGCCTTCGGAGGTAGTGGTGGTGGAGGAGACCTCGGCCCCTGTCGCCCCGTCTGTGAACGAGGGTGTCTTTGATGTCAACGCGGCGCTGGCGCTCGAGTTTCCCCCATTGACTCAGGATGCCGAGGAAATCCTGACCGAGCAGCACAAGCAGTTGTTTGTGCCGAACTGGCTGGTGAGGAATCATGATGGTTTCCTCGGCAACTCGCAGATGTCAATGCAGGTCGTCAAACACTTGGCGACCCCGAAGGATAAGGCCGCGCTGAATGCAGGGAGGGTCGGTGACGACACTTACGAAGTCGCCCGGGGGCTTGTTTCGGTAAGTGTTCGCAAATTTCTTCAAGTTTGTTACTCGGCGTGTACTTCGTACTTATCGTTGTCTTCGTAGGCCACCGTTCACTTCGGCCATCTCATGGAGGCGTTCGCCGCACAGGAGAAGGAGCTGAAGTCCGCCAGCGAGAAAGACAGGCTGGCGAAGGTCCGGGCGGTCAAGGATCTCGAGGCCGAGCAGAGGCGGGCCGAGGCTCTGGACGTTCGGGTGGCCGACCTTACTGCCGACCTGAAGAAGGCGAAGGAGGGCCTTGAAGCGGAGTCCGCCAAAGCCGCCAAGGCCGCCCAAGAACTTGCTGCGGCATTGAAGTCCTTGGCCGACGAGAAGGCGGAGAGGGAAGCGCAGGGCGCGAGGATCAGGGCGGAGGTTGAAGCCGAGATTGAGGCAGAGGCGAAGAAACATATGGCTGAGAACATGGAGCGATCCTACCAGACGGCCCTGGACCACGTCCAGGCTCGTGTCCCCGGCTTCGAGCGAGTCGGCTATCGACTGTGGCCCGGGTCGCCCGTAGACGACGAGGAGGGGGATGACGAGGACGAGGTCGAAGGCGAGGACGGAGGGGGAGAGGATGACCCGGCTAAGGGAGAGATCGAGGGGCCGCCCGTCGATGCGTCCGGGGTGGGAGCGGAGACGCAGGTGGACCCTTGATTCTTTCGTTAATCTTTTTGTAGTTTCTTTTCTTCCGAGCTTTGTAACGCCTTTTGCGGACTGGCCACCGCTTTTTGATGAATGAAAAAACGTTTTGTCTTTGAAATTGTCTAAGTGTTTGGTTCGGTCGTAGGATAGGCCCCCGTCACTACGATGGCTCGGCGACAAGTAGAGCTGTTCCATCTATCTCTCGTGAAACGCCTTGAGGGCGAGATCGACCTGACGAGGAGGATGCTGTACAATATGGAGATGAAGAACGGGGATCTGTTGGCCGAAGTGTACCACTTGCGGATAGCCGAAGCCGAGCTATTTGCTAAGGAAGAAGAATTGGCTTCTGTTTTGGCCGAACGAGATGAGCTCGTGAAGAAGGTCGAGCATTTGCAAAGGGTGACAGTCGACAAGAGTATCGAGGTGACCCATCTGCGTCGTGTCATATCTGACAGCGCCGAATACCCTGGATCGGCGAAGCTTCCTCGGTTCAAAATTGTCGTGAGGGACGAGGCGCTGAAGGACCGGATCGTCGAATTGGAGGAGGAGGTCGCTCGGCTCAAGCCTCAGCCGGTGAGGGCCAACGTCCGGAGCACCTCGTGTACCCGCGAAGAGATCGAGCGAGGTATCACGTTCTATCAAGCGGCGACCCGGACTCCTATCATCGGGGCGTCAGCCGCCGACGCACAAAGCGGTGTGGCGGTGTCTTCAAGTGGTGCTTCGGTTGGGGCGACTGTGAGGGTCAGCGGCGAAGGGGCGTCCCGGTTCGTCGGCCTGGAGACGAGCTCGGAGGCCAAGAAGCGCCGACCCAAAGTGTCGTTGAACCGGAATGTCCCCCTTCCTCGGAGGAAATGAGCGGGCCATGCCTCCTAATATTTTTGTTGAACTCGCTGTTGTAATCTTTTTGTAAACTCGTCCAAGTCATTAATAAAATTGGGGTTGATTTATCCGAAGTGTCTACTATTGGCTATTCGTCGAGTCTTTTGTCGCAACTCTGATCCTGTCGCTCGGCTATTGACGCCGGTCGACGTGGGGTGTCCACAACCGTTGGATGGTGGCACGAATCCAGAGGCAGGCACAAGTCCCAAGAAAACGTTATCTTGTCGTTTTGTGGGCACGTGGCACAACTGGATCCACTCATCACGCTCTGGCACACAATTTGAGAGGATCTAACGGCGAGTTGACCTCGGGATGATATTTTGCCAAAAACGAGGGTCGGTACCTCGTTAGTTCGGCGCAATTTATGGTCGAAACGAATTCTCCAACAATGTGTTTCTCTGACTCTGTCGTTCGGCTCTTGGTGCCGATCGACGTGGGGTGTCCATAACCGTTGGATGGTGGCACGAATCCAGAGGCAGGCACAAGTACCAAGAAAACGTTATCTTGTCGTTTTGTGGGCACGTGGCACTACTGGATCCACTCATCACGCTCTGGCACACAATTTGAGAGGATCTAACGGCGAGTTGAACTCGGGGTGATTTTTTCCCAAAACGAGGGTCGGTACCTCGTCAGCTCGGCACAGTTTACGGTCGGGACGGGTTCCGGCCCGTTTAAGGACGAGTCGGAGAGATAGAGTCGAGCCATAGGAAAGATCCGGTTGTTAGATTAGTTTAAGGGATGCAGGAGCAGTTTCGAATGGCGAGCTACTCCTAGTCCGCTTAGGAGCGGACTTGCGAAGCAAAATCGAGCCAAGTGTTGGACTCCGATCCATTCAACGGCTGCAGGAGCAATTTCGAACGGCGATCTGCCCCCGGCCCGTCTGAAGACGGGCCGAGTAGGAAGAGTCGAGCCGAGTGCTGGACTCCGAACCATTGTGTGATAAGTTTAAGAGATGCAGGAGCAGTTTCGAATGGCGAGCTACTTCTAGTCCGCTTAGGAGTGGACTTGCGAAGCAAAATCGAGCCAAGTGTTGGACTCCGATCCATTCAACGGCTGCAGGAGCAATTTCGAACGGCGATCTGCCCCCGGCCCGTCTGAAGACGGGCCGAGTAGGAAGAATCGAGCCGAGTGCTGGACTCCGAACCATTGTGTGATAAGTTTAAGAGATGCAGGAGCAGTTTCGAATGGCGAGCTACTTCTAGTCCGCTTAGGAGCGGACTTGCGAAGCAAAATCGAGCCAAGTGTTGGACTCCGATCCATTCAACGGCTGCAGGAGCAATTTCGAACGGCGATCTGCCCCCGGCCCGTCTGAAGACGGGCCGAGTAGGAAGAGTCGAGCCGAGTGCTGGACTCCGAACCATTGTGTGATAAGGGAATTAGAGGCGGAAGTACGCGATAATGTAGAGAAAAACTTTATTTATTTATTAATATCTAATGGTCGGCTGCTTCTAAAGTTGCTAGCCGTTTATTACAATGAAAAAGAACAAAGGAAAAATTACTAGTAGCAGGAGTGGTGGCCCGACATCGCGAGTTACTTAGGTAGGCGGGGTTGCCTTCTCTAGGTATTTCAAAAGATGGTCGGCGTTCCAAGTCCTGGGAATTTCTCTACCCTCAAGGTCTTCTAGCTTGTACGCACCGGGGCGGATCACTTTGGATACTTTGTACGGTCCCTCCCAATTTGGGGCCAGTTTGCTCTTCTGTCCGGGGAACGAAATGGCCAGCTTTCGGAGGACCAGATCCCCCTCTTTCAGGTCGGTTGGGCGGACCCGTTTGTTGTAGGCGAGTTCGATTCTTCTTCGGTAACTTTGCTGCCGTATGGCTGCTCTTTCCCGAATCTCGTCTATCAAATCTAGGCTCGTTCTGAGCTCCCTGGCATTCTGTTCTTCTTCGAAGGCAATCAGGCGAGGAGAGGGTATTCCAACTTCTAGTGGGATGAGGGCCTCGGACCCATAGGTGAGATTGAACGGACTCTCGCCTGTCGGGGTCCGCTTCGTGGTTCGGTAATTCCACAACACATTGGGCAGCTGATCGACCCACAATCCCTTGGAGCACTTGTCGAGTCTCTTCTTGATGCCGGAGAGGATCTGTCGGTTGGCATTCTCGGCTTGGCCATTTGACTGGGGATGAGAGACTGAGGAGAAGCGGTGCTGTATAGCTAGGTCTTGACATAAGGCTCGGAAGGCAGCTCCAGCGAACTGCGTACCGTTATCTGTAACTACGACTCGGGGAACACCGAAACGGCAGATTACACTTTTCCAGAAGAATTGGACGACTCTATGTTCGGTAATTGTAGCCAGGGGCTCGGCCTCGACCCATTTCGAGAAATAGTCGACTGCCACGACTAGAAACTTCAACTGCCCGGGGGCCGGTGGAAACGGCCCAAGTAGATCCATCCCCCACATTGCAAAGGGGATCGGACTCGATAGGGAGGAGAGTGGTGCTTGTGGAAGGCGTCGGATGTCGGAATACCTCTGGCAGGAGGTGCATTGCCGAACGTGTCGTTCAGCGTCCCGTAGGAGAGTGGGCCAGTAATACCCGTAGTTTAACACTTTGCGTGCCAAGGCTCTGGAGCCGGAGTGGGCTCCGCCGATGCCCTCATGGAGCTCTTGCAGGGCGTAATCGGCTTGTCCGGGGGAGAGGCATCTTAGGTAGGGTCGACCATCCACCTGGGTGAAGGAGCGCTTATACAGAATGCCTTCGACCATTATGTAACGCTCGGCCCGGGTCCTTATCTTTCGGGCTTCCTTCGGATCCCTTGGTAGGAGTCCGTCTCTTAAAAACTCGACGAGGGGCTTCATCCAATTATCTTCGAGGGGGAGTGGTATTATTTCGACGGAGTTGAAAACCTCGTCCTCTATGCTGGGCTTGAGGAGGACTTCTATCAGAACGGTTTGTTCGAGGCCTTGCAGGGATGAGGAAGCTAATTTGGACAGGGCGTCGGCCTGGGCATTTTCCTCTCTGGGTATCCTTCGGATGAGGGCCTCGTCGAAGAGCGCCATGAGGCTCTTCACTTTGGCCAAGTACTTTACCATTCTGTCATCGCGGGCTTCATATTCGCCGAGGACCTGGTTGACGACCAACTGGGAGTCGCTGAAGATCTGCAGGCGTCGCGCCCCTGCGTTTCGGGCCATCCCAAGGCCGGCTATGAGTGCCTCGTATTCGGCTTCGTTATTCGAGGCTTTAAAGTTTATCCGGAGGGAATATTGAAGGACAAAGTCGTCTGGGCCCGCCAGGATGACTCCAGCCCCGCTCCCCTCGTTGCAAGAGGATCCATCGACATATACAGACCAGATAGGCGGTCCCTTCGTCGTCTGCTCGGAGTCGGGGATAGTCGTTTCAACTATGAATTCGGCCAGCGCCTGCGCCTTGATTGCGGTCCGAGGCTGATAAGTAATATCATGTTGGCTCAGCTCGATCGACCACTTCATGAGGCGGCCGGAAGTCTCTGGCTTGTAAAGGATCTGTTTCAACGGCTGGTCGGTAAGGACGACCACCGAATGAGACTGGAAGTATGGCCGAAGCTTTCTTGCAGCCATTATCAGGGCGTAGGCTATTTTCTCAATTTTCGGGTACCGGAGCTCGGCGTCCCGGAGCACTTTGCTGACGTAGTAAATGGGCTTTTGAGTTTTTTCTTCTTCCCTGACTAAGACCGCACTTAGTGTCTGTTCCGAGGCTGCCAAGTAGAGGTAGAGGGGTTCGCCCGGTATGGGTTTGCTGAGCAGGGGCGGATTGACGAGGTAAGCTTTAAGCTGGTCGAAGGAATCTTGTTGTGGCTGCCCCCACTCGAACCCCTTAGTCCCCCTCAGGGCTTTGAAGAACGGGAGGCATTTCTCCCCGGACTTCGACAAAAAGCGCCCAATGGCGGCTAAACGACCTGTCAGTTTCTGAACTTCTTTGACGTTTCTAGGCGGGGCCATGTCCAGTATGGCCCTGATCTTCTCCGGATTTGCCTCTATTCCTCGTTGGCTAACCATAAAGCCGAGGAACTTGCCTGATGAGACGCCGAACGCACACTTGTTCGGGTTGAGTCTCATATTGTGCTTTCTCAAAACATCGAACGCTTCTTGGAGGTCGGTCTCATGATCAACGCCTCGGATGCTTTTCACAAGCATGTCGTCCACGTAGACTTCCATGTTCCGACCAATCTGGGCCTGGAATACCTTGTTGACGAGACGTTGATACGTTGCCCCTGCGTTCTTCAGGCCGAACGGCATGACTCGGTAACAATAGAGTCCTTGGTCCGTTACAAAAGACGTCTTCGGAATATCCGGGGGGAACATCCTTATCTGATTGTAACCCGAGAAAGCATCCATGAAGCTGAGGAGCTCATGTCCCGAGGTTGCGTCAATCAGAGTGTCGATGCTCGGCAGAGGGAAGGGATCTTTAGGGCAGGCCTTGTTGAGGTCAGTGAAATCAATACAGATTCTCCACGTTCCATTGGATTTCTTCACCATGACTACGTTGGACAACCACTCCGGATAATTCACCTCCTGTATGAATCGGGCTTTCAGCAATTTGTCTACCTCCTCTTTGATGGCGAGCTGGCGCTCGGGGGCGAACTTGCGCCTCTTCTGCTGGACCGGTTTGGACCCCGGATCAACGCTGAGGCGATGGACCAAGAGTTCTTCGGAGATACCGGGCATGTCCACTGCTGACCATGCGAAGAGGTCCCGGTTGGCTCGGATGCATTTCACAATATTTGAATGTAGGGCGGACGGGAGTGCCTTGCTGACATAAAACTTACGGGTCGGCTCCTGCTCCGAGAAGAGTATTTCCTCCAGCTCATCTACCGGCTCGGGAGTCGGCCGAGCAGCATCTTGTGGGATCTCGAGTGTTTCTAAGGAGAGGACGGGTCCGAGTGTGGAGGTCATGTAACACTTGCGGGCCTGTTCCTGATTGCCCCTAACTTCTCCCACTCCAGCCCGAGTGGGGAATTTCATTTTGAGATGATAGGCAGAAGGGACGGCCTCAAGGGCGGCTAGGCCGGGCCGACCCAAAATGACGTTGTAGGCCGCCGGGACATCTACAACCATGAAATCCATTGACTCCGTGCGGGTAGTAGGAGTTTTGCCTGCTGTGACATCGAGGGTAATCACCCCTTCGATCGTCACCGGCACTCCCGTGAACCCATGGAGCGTATACCCGGCGGGCTTCAGTCTGTCTCGGGAGAGCTTCAGCCCCTTAAAAGCATCGAGGAATAGGATGTTAACGGAGGAGCCGTTATCCACTAGGATTCTTTCGACTTTGAAATTGGCCATGTGAAGGTTGATGACGAGTGCGTCGCAATGAGGGGTGCGGACGCCCTCGAGATCGTCGTCAGAGAAGGTGACGGGCACTCCGAGTCCTTTGGGGGGAGGGGTGGCCCGGACAGAATTTACTTCCCTAATAAAAGCTTTCCGAGAAGAGTTCGAGGAGCCCCCCATTGGACCCCCATGGATAAGGTGGAGGACTCGCTCTTCCTCGAATTCTGGCGTCTCTTCCCGTTCTGGACGTTTGTTAGCCCCCCGAGGCTGGGGAGGAAGTTCGGCCCCGTCCTTTCTTACAAACTTCGCCAGCTGCCCCCTCTGGATGAGGGCTTCGATCTCGTTTCTCAGAGCCCGGCAGTCGTTGGTGTCGTGCCCATGGTCCCGGTGATAACGGCACCATTTGTCTTTATCCCTCCTTTTGGCTGGGGTGTTCATCTTTGGAGCTGGAGGCAGGACCCCTTCTTTTTCGACTTCCATGAAAATGGCGGAGATGTTTGTGGTGAGGGGAGTAAATTTTTCAAATCTAGGGGGAGGCCGGCGCTGGCCAGCATTATCCTTCTGAAACTTTTTGGGTCCCTCTTCTTCCGTTCCCTTCCTCTTAGACCCGGAGGCGGTTGCTTCCCAGTTGGGTGGTTCCTCGGCCTCTTCAGCTCGGATGTACTTTTCAGTGCGGAGGAGGAGGTCAGAAAAGTCATGTGGCGGTTTTTTGGCGAGGGAGGAGCGGAGGTTGGAATTTAGGATGTTGGATTGGAACGCCGCGGTAGCAACGGATTGGTCGAGGGATGCGATGGTTCTGGCCTCGGCTGTGAACCTCTTCACGTAGTCCCTCAATCTCTCCCCCTTCTGCTGACGGAGGTGCAACAGGGAAATGCTGGTCTTCTCGGCCCTTCGGCTGCTGACGAAGTGGGTGATGAACAGGGTCTCGAACTGTTCGAAGGAGAATATTGACGCCGGGGCGAGACGAGAGTACCATTCTCGAGCTGGGCCTTTCAGAGTTGCAGGGAACGTTTTGCAGAGGAGGGCGTCGGACGCTTGATGGAGGAGCATCAAAGTCTTAAAGCCTTCGATGTGGTCAACTGGATCGGTCTCTCCCGTGTAGTTCTCGAACTGGGGAGGTTTGAAACCGAAGGGAACAGGAGTATCCACTATGGTCCGGGAGAACGGGGGTTGGCTAGGACGGAGGGTCCTCCCCCTGAGTTCTTCTTCTCGGTTTATCTGTCCCAAGAGTTTTTCCACCTCGTTCAGGCGGCGGTTCATGGTGTCATCTCTCCGGCGGTGATCTGCCGAGCCACGGGACTCGTCTTCGTAGGATGGGGAGCGAGGGCTGCGGCGACGATAGTCTCGGGAACGACGAGGACTTGGAGTGCGTCTGGAATTGGTAGGAGCGGGTCGAGGAGAAGGGGAACGCTGGCGAGCGCTCCGGACCGGACGAGGGGAGGGGGCTCTCGGCTCATTGGGATTCTGACGGAGATTGAGGGCCTGTTGTACCATAGCTTGGAATTGCTGGAACTCGGCACGGGTGATGGGTGCCTCATTGTTCCGATGCTGCTGCCGACCTGCTGGTGAGTGCCTCCTTCGGTAGTGATCGGGGGAGTCTTTTCTCCCTCTTCGGGCGGGGGATCCCCTGTGTCCCCGGTGTCGGGGGGATCGTTCTTGGTGGGAGGCTTCTCCCCGAGCCCGTTTTTCGTCCAGATGGTGACGAAGGTCCTTATCCTCCGGGCGTCTGGGGTGGGCATCGTGGCGACCAGAGGCTCGGGGATGATGGGAGGCCATGGAGGCACTGGAGGCAGTGTGGTTGGGTATGTTCTCTGGATGAAGAGGCTGTTTCTGGGGGTTAGGCCCCTTCGGATCAGGATGTGGAGGGTTCCGCTGGAGCGGCTCTTCCACGGTAGGAGGGAGCTGCCCTTGTTGCTGAGTCGGATCAGGAAGGACTTCTTGCTGGTCTGGGTTGGGCGCTCGGTTGGAGCCCCTAGATCTGACTTTGCGAGGCGGCATGGCTGGAGAAAACCTGTTCACCGGGAAGAGGAGAGGTCTCTATTCGTTAGTTTCCCACAGACGGCGCCAATCTGTTGCCGCTAAATTTGGTGTGGGGGCAAACAGATGAATTTGTGAGTTCTTTGGGAAACTGAATAGGAGAACCTGTATACCTGTTCCGTTGAACTCTGATCGTCGCTCCCGCCGTGCACCTGCAAAAAGTGCGAGACACCGGGGTTGTTCCCGGCGATGCACCCTCCGACGCTCAAGTCAGTAACCAGAATTGATTATGAAAGAGCGTTTAGCTAGAGAAAGATTGATTACCTCTTAATGGAGATGGGTGGGGGGTATTTATAGGCGTCTTAGAGAACAATCTAGGGATGTAATCCGCGTAGCCTGATATAGAATAATCTCCTCGTAAACAGATTGGGAAAGTAATCTGATAAGGCATATTCTGGTAATCAGATAAGGAATTTTAATCCCCAAATCCCAGTGTAAAGATTGACGTGAATCATGGCCGTTGATTTGGATCTAATCAGGGACCTTGATTGTGTCTTGCCGGATCGAGCTGGTAGCGGGTTGAAACCCGTGCTCAGCTGAGATGGATCCGTTTGCGGGTTATTGGATCCGTGAGGAGGAGACCCAGTACCCGCTTCGGACCCATTTGAATGTGAAATTACCATCTCGCCCCTGAGCTGTGGGATTCGTGCCCCATTTGGACGGTCTCGATTGAACCCCTGGTTTTGGCCACATCAGTTAGTATACTAGATTTTCCCATGGGCACGTGCTTACGCCACGTCTTCAGAACGATACAATATATGAAAGTGTTGTAAACAGTAAAACAATCATTATGTAGCTCAAGTTTGAATAGTAAAACAATAATTAGTTGTAAATAAAAGTCTATATTTTCATTAGTATATGTTGAAAAATAATTATAAATGGGGTGTAAAATCCAACTTCTTAGAACTTTGAGTGTGGAAAATGATGAAATTTAACTGTTGATCAGATATTTGCTATTTTCAATGTAACATGAACAATAAAAAATTGCATAAAAAATCTAAAAATTTACAAACCTGAAATCTGAAAATATAAATTTATGAGTAAATAGAAAGAGAATAAGAGAGAGAAAGAGAAATAAATAAATAAATAAATAAAGGAGTTGTTTTGGGGATTTGAATTTGAGATTGGGAGAATATGTTTTGTTAGGTTAGATCTGGACCATTGATTTCAACCCTATTAAATGAGAGCCACTTGATAGCTTTCTTTGTGTTTTATTATATAGATAGTCATCCTGGTTATTTTTCATCCAAACCGAATGGAATATTTTACCTAATTTATTTTTTACCATTATATCCCTATCCCTTTCCTCCTTTATCACCCAAAATGTCTTCTTTCACCTTCTTCTAAACTCGCCCCACTTTCAAATTAAACCACTAAATTTCTTCCGATCTACCTCCAACCACTAACTCGTTGTCTACCTATCCACTTATATGTTTGAATTTGAATTCATGTAAATTAAGAAATATGAGATATGTAAAAAGATACGATGAATCTTCTATTTAATGAATGATAATTCTGTAATTAGCAACCACAGTACAGTGATAATCATAGTTAAACTGAGGAAATTATGAGTGAGTATTTTAAAATATACTACACATTATTAGTGGTGTATATCTATATCTTTAATATTATAATGACAGAAGGCCTTAGTTTTTTTTCATAAACACGTGTGATGCACGTACATAACTAATATGAAGGAGGTTTCATGTTCGAGTCTCACTATGCCAAAGTTTTAATTTTTTATTTTTTATTTAAAATATTAAGACGTGCATTGTCCGTGCATAACTAATATAAAATAGGTCTCAGGTTCAAGGCCGGACAACGTCGAAATTTTTACCTTAAAAATATATATTTATTAAGACGTGCATCACACGTGTAAATTACTAGTATATAGCAATTAGGTAATGTCACATCTACTACCAATCTCTGCACTACTTTAGGTGACATACTTTTATAGGAAAGTAGTAGGTGAAAATATGTGGTAGAACTTTGCAATAGGAATGTGCAACCTAAGATAGCAGGAAAAAAAATAGTGAAATTGATAATGAGATGTATCATTACCATAGCAATTTGTCAGAGAACTAGATTTGCCCGTGGACACACGAAAAGCCTTGTAAACAGTAAAACAAAAATTATATAGTTCAAGTTTGTATAGTATGACAATAATTAGTTGTAAATAAAAGTTCATGTTTCCATTAGTATATGTTGAAAAATAATTATAAATGAGGGTGTAAAATCCAGCTTCTTAGAACTTTAAGGATGGAAAATGATGAAATTAAACTTTTGAAGAGATATTTGCTGTTTTCAATATAACATGTGCAATAAAAAATCATAAAAATTTTGAAAATTTTACAAACCTGAAATCTTAAAATCTAAATTTCTAAGTTAAGAAAAAATGGGAGAGAGAGAGGGGGAGAGAAAAAGAGAAAAATATGAAAAAGTGAAGAGAGAAGAGAGAGATAGTAATAAAGTAATAAGTTTTTTAGTTTTGGAGGGAAAAATTTAATTTTGGGGTTTCAAAATTTTAGGCGGAAAAATATGTTTTGTAAGAATCAATATAGATCATTAATTTTAGAGAGATTGAATAAGAACCACTTGATAGCTTTCTTTTTAATTTATTATATAGATAATCCACAACTTTTAGTGACTTGTGCACAATTTTTTTAAAATTAAAGGTGCAGTGTAGCTTGTGATTTGTTGATGAGAGGTTAATGGTACCCAAAGAACCAAAGAAAGTGACAAGGCAAAGAAAAAGCAGACCTCTGACATCCCTACGAGGAAGGGAATTAAATCAAACAAACAGTAGAACATTTATAATGGTTAGAGCATCTGCAGTCGTTGGGGAAAAAAAATATGCATATATATATATACATAGAAATAACAAAAGAAATTTTGTTGCAGTCATCTAAAAGTTATTTTTATGAATAAATCCAAGAGGCGGCACATGAAGTGCCGTCCGAGGGATTAATGTCATTCAACCATAAAAATTCGTTCTCAGAGTGCAAATAAAAAATTGCAAAAAAATAATAAAAAATTACAAAAACATTTTACAAATTATGGAAAATTACAAAAAATTACAAAAACATTTCAGAAATTGCAAAAAAAATACAAAATTACAAAAAACTCCGGACAGCACATGAAGTGCCATCCGAGGAATTTGGGAAGGCGATTTGGGATTTTTTAATTGAAAAAAAAAATCAAGGGACAGCACATGAAGTGCCGTCCGAGGGATTTGGGGTTTTTTTTAATTTAAAAAAAAAAATCAAACGACGGCACTTGAAGTGCCGTCCGACGAAAAAAATATTAGTTTTTTTTTGTGGGAAGGCACTCGAGCCGTATCTCATCTATATAATAAATTACAAAGAAAGCTATCAGGTGGCTCATAATCAATCCCCCCAAAATCAAAGGCCCATATCAAATCTCACAAAACATATTTTTTCCTTCAAAATTTCAAATCCAAAAACCAAATTTTTTTCCCTAAAAAAACTTATTACTTTATTACTATCTATCTCTTATCTCTTTACTTTTTCATATTTCTCTCTTTCTCTTTCTCTCTCTCTATATCTCTCCATCCCATTCTTTCTTTATTTACTTAGAAATTTGGATTTTAAGATTTCGGTTTTGTAAATTTTCAGAATTTTTAATAGCAAATATCTCTTCAATAATTAAATTTCATTATTTTCCACACTTAAAGTTTTAAGAAGTTAGATTTTATACCCCCAATTTATAATTGTTTTTCAACATATACTAATGAAAACATAGACTTTTATTTATAACTAATTATTGTCATACTATTCAAACTTGAGCTACATAATTATTGTTTTACTGTTTACATGGCTTTTCGTGTTTTGTATCGTTCCGAAGACGTGCCGTAGGCACGTGCCCACGGGCAAATCTAGTAACCCTACAATTTATCAAGAAAAAATTAAAGACCATCAATCTTTAGGTAATCCTTCAATATGTCTTTGGATAATGACATTGATTTTCAAAACCATAGATTTTGGGGAAGAAGATGAAAAAGAAAAAGAGGGTTGAGCAGCTTACTGTTGTCGACCGCTGTCGAACTCTTGCCAACCACTGAAGACCACTGCCAACCGAAGAGTTCGCTGCCGACTACCCTGTCAGTCCGATGTGTCCCGTCCGTCTGTTGTGCTTAGTTAATGGAGAAAAAATAATTGAATAACGGGGAGAAAGAATAAGAGATTGATTATGAAAGAGTAATGTAGAAAGATAATTCAATAATTCTAACTTAATATATGAGGTTAAGTTAACGGAGGAATGGATAAAATGTATTTTTTCAAACGTTATATGGGCATATTGTATTCACGTTAATCGTTGGGGGTACTTTGTTTTTTGCCCTAGATAAAATTTCAAGACATATACATATATATATATATATATATATATATATATATATATAGAGAGAGAGAGAGAGAGAGAGAGAGAGAGAGAAAGAGAGAGAGGCGATCAGGTGTGAACCGTTCGCACCTGATCACGTGCAAACGCACGATTCGCATGTGGTCCGTGCAAACTGGTTCTCACATGATCAGCTTGCTCTCTCTCTCTCTCTCTATATATATATATATATACACACACACACACACATTACGTTGTGCATTAGCCATGGTGTGTACTCTGTGTGCACTCGGCCTTCGGGCTTGACGATCCGATTCATTCACATTGATCTATATGTCTAAATTAGTCTAAATATGTAAAATCAAGTCTTTTGAAATTCATTTGCCCATGCATTGAAGTATTACAAAATTGTATGGCTGAATATCTTTTTTTTATAATGACATGATGGATAGGTAAATAAATTTCAGAAGACTTTATTTTACCCATTTAGACTAATTTAGGCGTGTAGATCGATGTGAACGGTTCAGATCGTCGATACGAAGACCCGAAGGCCGAGTGCACACCATGGCTAGACTCCGTGTGCACTCGGCCTTCAGATCATCGTATCGACGATCCGAACTGTTCACATTGATCTACATGCTTAAATTAGTATAAATATGTAAAATTAAATCATATATATATATATATATATATATATATATATATATATATATATATATATATACAAATCTTCCGTTGTGCACTAGCCATGATATGCACTCCGTGTGTACTCGGCATTCGTATCGATGATCCGAAATGTTCATATTGATCTACATGCCTAAATTAGTCTAAATAGGTAAAATCAAATCATTTGAAATTCATTTGCTTATCCATCATGTCATTATATTTAAAAAAAATGATATTCAGCCATACAATTTTATAGCACTTAAATGCATGGGCAAAATGAATTTCAAATGACTTGATTTTACATATTTAGATTAATTTAGACATGTAGATCAATGTGAACGATTCGGATCGTCGATACGAATGCCCGAAGGCCAAGTGCACACGGAGTGCCACCCTAGGTAGTGCACAACAGAAGAGGACTTTATGTATATCCGTGTGCACTCGACCTTCGGGCTATCGTATCGACGATCCAAATCGTTCACATTGATCTATATGTCTAAATTAATCTAAATACGTAAAATTAAATTGATTAAATTCATTTGTTCATGCATTGAAGTGTTACAAAATTGTATAACTGAATATCATGCATTTTTTTTTAGAATAACAAAAAAAGACCCGGGGAGCGACAAAGTTAGTTGACGTATGGAAGCTACCCGCGGGTGAAAAAATAGCAGTGGAGATAAATGGGGATCATCAGCCCGTAGGAAAAAGTGCAGCGACTTTCGCATCATTCATTGGGGGTGATTGTTCGGAATTCCGAGTATCTTCCACTATCATTCGATAGATGGACAAAAATCCCCATAGCGACAAGGACTAGAGCTATGGAAGTTATCAAGGTACCATTTATATTTACAGTATTTCTTAAATAGTTTGGTTATAGGTATTTCTTAAATAGTTTGTATATCAATTCACCTTTCCACATAACTACTCTCCCTTACAAAACTCTCCACTCTATGCATATTTCTTATTTTCTTTATCATGGGCTCCAAATCTCTTCTAGGGAAGTATGGTGTATCCATGACAATCTCTATCTTAGCTCTACTATTCTGGTATCTGCATACCGACATTGTGTTGTGTCTGTTAGTATTCTGCATAATCATATTATATTTTGTTCTGTCTATATTCCTTACCCATAGATGACTAATAAGTAATGAACTAAACCAAAAAAGTCATTTATTATCTGCTCTAACTTATATGGTGATGGATAGCCTAAGATAAAAATAGGTTGAAAATTTGGGTAAAGCTTCAAAGAGGATAGGAGCAATGTCTATTGTATATTAAAAAGTACATTTCAAAGCAAAATTTATGATAAAGAGCTCAAACAAACGAATAAATTCTGCAAAAAAAAGGCTCATGATTATGGTAAAGGTCATGAGAGACACCTACTTTAACATCTTAAGTTCACTTTAAAAAAAATAAACCCTTAATAATATCCAGTAAACCCTATGTATTCAGAATAGGTTTGATGGTTCAGGACAGAATCCATATTTCAATCTACATGACTACATCAACAAAGATTTATACATACTGGAAAAGAATTGAACTTGTGTAAACAAACAGGGTATTACACTTCTAAGTATAAGAAACAATTGGAGAAAGTGCTAAAGACAACCATTTTATTTTAACACCTTTCACCGTTGATGTTAACACAGTCGCTTTACAAATACTACAATTCAGCACAAAATGTCAAAGTTGAGTTACAGGTTAAATTTGGTCTCACTTGTACTGCAGTGAGAAGTTTCTTTATAACCATTCTTTGTTAGTTAATTTTGTTAGTTACTTGATTTCTCAAGGAAGAAATCAATATCATATATCAAATTATCAAGTACTTTCTTATCTTTAATATATGATATTGATTTATGACTGTTGCAGCAAAAATTTGATTTCCCGGCGATTGTTGATGCTAATTGGCTGAATAAATCAATGTCTAAGAAATGGAGAGACTATAAGGTTGAGCTTAAGGCAAAATACTATGACGAGGACCGAACAATGGCTGAGAACGCAAGAGTAGTCCCACAAAATGTCGTGCGTGCTGATTGGGAATTTCTATGCCATTTTTAGAATACACCCTAAGGGAAGGTAATTAAAAAATTGTAGTATATGATGCAATATATTTTGATATGATATATGGCTTATTAAATTTTATTGTCTGTGCAGAAGAGAGCTGAAAGAGGTCGTGCAAGTAGGGAGGCACATGACGTACTGCACACTGTAGGAGGTACAAGCTTTGCACGGCGACGCGCAATGATGGTATATCTAAGTGTTTTGTTCTTCACTATAATACTTGTAGAGTAACTCTTAATACCAAAAAACTTTCGTTTTTTCAAAACGAGTTCAATTGATTTTGATTTTAATATATGTAGGATGTGGAGCGAGGAGGTGCGGATCAGTACGGTGATTTAGATTTCTTCGACGCAACCCACATGAACTCACAAGGCGTATTTCCGTCCTCAAAGGCTGCGACGATATCGGTAATAGTTTTTCTATCTTAAATTTGCTTATTTGATGTGTAATATGCCTTAACAATGAATTTGGATATTTTTTTAAAACAGGGAACTGCTCGGAATAGGTATGCCGAACTGTCATCCGCTCCCACCGCCGATATAGTGCAGCTTCAACACCAGGCGTTGGTCGAAAGCATTGGTCCGGAGCGCCCTGGCCGTGTGCGTGGGAAGGGGTTAGGACCAACACCCTCTCGTGCTCGTGCTTCTTCATCATCACAGCCGGATCCTAGAGATGAGAAGATAGCTAATCTAAGGCAACAGTCGCAGAGCTTAAGGCAACAGTTGCGGAATTAGCACAGATGGTGAGGGGAACAAATGTTCCAAACCCATCTAACATACCGAGACAGGTTAGAAATTATATAGAGTATTGTTCTTATCTAATTGTGTCTACCAATTGCTTAGCATTAGCATTTTATACGAATCTGACTAATTGTGTGTACCAATCCGACTCATGGCATCTTTCATACTTATTTCTTATATAGCATGATGTTAGAGAGCCGACATCTTCCAGTCGTCCGAATGAAGAGGAAGCCGACGACCTTGGTGATCCCTTCGACGACATCGCTGGACGTACAATGTCCTGATGAGAAGATATTAAAGGTACATTCAGCCCCAAATACATATTTAGTTGAACTATATATCAAATTTGAGAGTTTTTGATTTCACACTTGAAGAAAGCAGAACTGGTTACACTATATGTCATATTTATTTGAACTATATATCATATTTAGTTGAACTATTTACACTTGAAGAAAGCAGAATTGTTGAACTATATATCAGAGATCCATTTTAGTTGAACTATATGATATATATCATATTAGTTGAACTATATATCCATTTTAGTTGAACTATATATCCATTTTAGCAGAATTGTTGAACTATATATCATATTTAGTTGAACTAAATATGATATATATCATATTTAGTTGAACTGGTGACAATGGATCTCTGATATATAGTTCAACAAAATTTACAATAAAAGTTGAACTATATATCATATTTAGTTGAACTATATATCATAATATCAATGCCCAGTTAAACCTCTGGGTTCTCAGACCACCACATTCATGTTCTTCTGTATGTTTCCCATCCTATGTTTCAGTTCCACTACTCCATGTGTAAACTGTCATCGTCAATATCTCCATTTTCACCAAAACAAAAGTCTCTTAGGCATGCAATTTGAACTTTCTGTTTGGAATACTGTCAATTTTCAATCAAGAGAGTTTTTTGTTATGATATGATTGTCTGTTTTATAGAATGTGAACATGACTTTTACTTACATTTTAGTCTCTGTTTGTATGCTACCTCTCTTATTGCACAGGTCAAAGTATTTCCCTTTCTTATCAGTTTTTGTTCCAATGGGTGAATCCTTTATAAAAACCTGCTCTCTCGAATGCAACGATGCTTCTAGTTTCTCTAACTAGTTCTAGTTTTCATTATCTTTCCTATTAGCTGAAACAAAATTGCTTTCGGCAGTTTGAACTATCTTACTGGAAATTCTTTTATACGTGATACTGACAATTCACCCCATGAAGTCGAAACACTGGCACTTTATCGATGCTCCTTGAATGAATACTCTGGCAACCTTGATATACTGCACTAATTTTTATAGGCTGTTCTTATAATTACATTTTAAAAAGTTCTTATTCCAGTACAACTTATACATTTTTTCAACTTGTTTCAGCCTATTTATCTTCATACATTTTGACCAGGACTGAGTTTATTTATTTTCCCATTGTGCAGCGAGTTTGTGAAAACGGCGCGAAGGCTGACGGTGCTTAATTATGGATTCTAGCAGTAACAACATAACAACATCTGTGGATATCAAAGTTATTCTACTATCCTCTCTGCCGAAAGACTTAGAAGTGTTTGGAATTGAACTAATAAACTGTAAAACGACTTCTTGTTGGTTGTAGTTAGTTCTTCTAAAAACTGATGCTATTATGACTTTGGTTCCTTTGTATCTGTTGGCTTTGCGTTTATGCTAAAACAGTAAACTGAGATGTCTCTTAGCTGCTTATTTATCAATGGAGTTGTTGTCAATCCCTTGAAGTCCTCATTTAATGCTATATATTATGACTTTGTGTTATTGCTCTGAGCTAGATGTTGACTATTATGTCTGGAGTACTGGAGGTTACAACTTTTGAGTACAGTAGATGAATTGTGTCTGGAGTACTGGAGGCTACAAACAATCCCTGGTTTCATAATTTGTTCAGTGGGAATATTGATTCAGCAGGTTTCAAACAATCCCCGGCGTTTTACCAATGCCGGGGTATATTAAATAACGGTAATATATTTTAAAAATTCAAAACAAAATGGCCGGCGTTTATCACACGCCGGGGACTATTCTAAAATTCCCCGGCGTTTCATTTGCGCCGGGGAAACTAATAGATTCCCCGGCGGCGGAACGGACGGCGCTTGCGGCGGCGTTTCCGTAAACGCCAACAACTAAAGGCCGGCGTTTTCAAAACGCCGGCCATTATTAAAAAAAACGCCGTCGATTCCTATTTATTTTGTAGTGCATTTTTTTTAGAATGACATGATAGATGGCTAAATGAATTTCAAATGACTTGATTTTACATATTTAGACTAATTTAGACGTGTAGATCAATTTGAACAATTCGGATTGTCGATACGAATGCCCAAAAGTCGAGTGCACCTGAAGTGCACACTATAACTAGTGCACAACGAAAGAGGTCTCTCTCTGTATATACAGCATGTTGGTTATGAACATGCACTAACAGAGAAAAAAACTGCATGGGGGTGTTATTCATGCATACAGAAACTCTGTAATAGTAGAACCCTCTTTCTTCCACATGGATATGGGTTTTCTTCCATATCAATTGAAACTAAAAACTACCAATTGACAATCAAGCAATAATTTTCAAGAAGAGAAGAAAATAGCCTAATCATCTTTCTTTAATTAATTATTTCGGATGTACAGATCAAGATGCGTGGCGCAGTTTATCCAAGGAATGATCTCACCCATTTCATGATCACTGCATGATTGAAACGATATTTAGCATGTGTATGAATTGCCTGTCACCTACACACATTATTGGCATAATAATAGTAATGGCAATGATCAAATTAATGATGCAGCAATGAATGACTAAGTAGAAGAGCGAAGAGAGAGAACTTACATGTACACGAGCTTATACTCTAGCATATCGAACAAGGTAAGGTAGGTGAGGAAGCCATGGTGGAGAAACAAAGCACGTGCAGCACATGTAAGCAAGCGAGCGACCGTGCGCGTGCGCGTGCACGTGCCCTGCTTCTCCATCAAGGCCTTCCTCACCTTTGAGGATCTCAAATTTACAACTCCTTCGAATAACTTCTTAGGCAATATTCTTTTTATGGAGAGCCTCGTCGTCGTGATCATCATCTTCATCATTATCATTATCATTATCATCATAAGAAGAAGAAGAGGAGGACATGAGTTGATGGGGAAAACTAACCTTAATTCTTCGATTGGATTGGTTTGGATTGGATTAGAATGAGAATCCTTACGGGCCCCTTTAAAACCTTTTGCTTCACACAAGAGCGAAAGGAGACAGATGTAACCCCTATCCATCTCACTTTAATTGTTTTCTATTTCCTCCATTTTGATATATATATTTTCTACCTCTACTTCCCTCTCTTTAATGTTGTCTGGTTGATTGGACCAACAAAAGGTTGATTTTGTGTAGTTCATTGAATGTAATAGATGGTTTTCGAATCTCTCCCGTCTAAAGTCCACGAATTTCGATTATAATAACTAGTAATTTACACGTGCGATGTACGTTTTCATAATTTCAAAAAAGAAAACTAAAGACTGACGTAGGGAGGATTTGAACCGGAAACCTCCTTTACATTAGTTATGTACGTGCGTTGCACATGTTGGTAGAATGACAAAATGACAAATGACACTAAGGCCTTCTCCCATTATAATATTAGAGATATATTAACAGTTATGACTCTGATTGAAATAAATATACTCTAATGTTATCCTGTACAAACACAGACTAAAATAATTTTGAGATACTCATAAAATTATATGATACTTAAAATTTTTAAAATGCCTCTTAGTTATTTCAATCACAATATAATGAAAAGATCACAAATCTACAAATTAACTAATTCACACTTTCAAACCAATCAACATCATTCTATATTTCTATTCAATTAAAAGAAATTTTTTTAAAAAAAAGTCGAATAATTACCGAAATTTAGAGATGCTAAGAAAGAAACTTACAATCTTGTCAGATTCCTCCATTCTAAAGCTTTCTTGCAAATACTCATATTATCTGCGAAGTTCCTCAATAATTGCCTCAAACTGTTTTTATATTACTCCTTAGTTGTGTCTTTATGAAATGATCAAACTATAAAACACACATACAATACTACAATTCACCAATACTTTTCAAACAAAACAAAAAATATGGAAAAGATATCACTATCTGCATGTTGTTTCCCTTCTGATTCCAGCATATTACGAAGCTTCTCTTGCTTCATCAAATTTTCATCTTGTCATTTCATCAACCATTTGATGCAAGTCATTAGTTTTCTTATATATTCTCTCATTTGTTCACTTTATCCTAAGAAATAAAAATAATAAAATACAATAATGATAAAATGGACCAAACTATTCAACTTTCATGCTTTTTACCATCATCTAGAATCCATCATTCTTCGTAAATGAAAATTTAATGATAATATTACTTAGAATGCAAAAGTTCAAATGAAAACAATTATAAGATAAAACCCTCATATGCAAGTCAGTTCGTTCCAATCTCACACCTGACGATCCCCCTTCTTCTAATCTAAAACCCTACATTATTAGGTTTGCATTTTCTGATCCTGAATCTCAAAACTTGACCATACTATCATAAAAAAGCAGAAAAATACTCAAACATAAACAAATTAAATATTACCCGAAAAAAGGATATAAAAACTGAAACAACAATTCTAATTGAAGAAAGATTGCTAAAATAATTATGAGAGATTGCTAAAAATAAACGAAAAACTCAAAAACTTAACAAAAGTAATTTTTCATGAGAAATAATTATGAGAAGTAGTGAACACAATTACCATCTTTATTTTTGAATCCACAATTAGGGTTTGGATTACGAAATTTCAAAAATTGAAACACCTTAATTAAAAATCAAGAGTAAAAGCGAGTGGTAAATTAGGGTTTCATGAATATAATATTACAAAACAAATTAGGAATTCATAAACTCTAATTTCTCATAGGAGAATTCTTACTGATGGTGTCATCACCCATAGGGGGCCAGCGAGCGTCGACGGCGAGGATTTGGGCGGACTGGCGAACGACGACTGCTGTGATTTGGGGGAGGAGGGTCAGCGGGATTTTGGGGCAGGGGAAGTTGGGAAAGGAAGGGTTTTTTTGTTTTTGTATTTGTTTTTTTATTTTGTTCTGTTAAGCATAAAAGTGTGGTGTGCACGTGTTAAGGTAGGTATGATTTCCTACTTTTGTTCTCATTTCTCCATTTCAAAATAGAGAAATGAGAGATGGGGTAGACCTATTAGCTTAAGATATAGTATAATAAGTATAATAATAGTTTCTTATTATTTAACACTAGTAATCTACACGTGCGATGCACGTTTTAGTTATTTTTTTATTTTATAAAGTAAATAATAAGATGTCATCTAGTTTTGAACTTAGACCTCCCTTTACTCATACATATACACATTTTACAAATTACCTCTAGTGGCACAACATTTTATTTTTTATGAGTGTCACTTTTGTAAATAATAATGTTGTAAATAAATTTGAACTTTGAGGATATTATAGTAACTAACAACATTTAGGTAAATGAATGGTTAATATAACTCCCACTTAAAATGAATGGTTAGATTAGATGGTTGAATGCTTACAAATGACAATCTCAACCCTCCCATTATAATATTAGAGATATTTGATTCGACTGAATAAAAGGATTCATTCATATATATGTTCTCTAAATAGGTCATGCCTCAAAATTATTGTTATGGATAATTTTCTGTGAACAAGCTGGACTTGCAAAATTGAGCTAAAGTAAGGCTAAATTACAACAACAAAAATAACCGTGACCTATACCATTCCTGTAGAAAACAACCTTCAAAAAATTCACAATCTTTTTTTTCGAAGTATGTTTTTAGAAAACTCATTTCCGATGACGTGAACTTTCTGCTAAATTTTTTACAGAATATGTGATGTTTTTTGACAATAATGATGAATATGCATAATGTTTTCTGAACCAACTTGCAAAACTGAATGAGATTACCTAATACAAGCGAAAAGTTAGATTTTTTGATAAAATCTTAGCGGGATTTTTTGAAAACATACTTCAAGAAAAATTTGTGTGCAACAAAAAATCAAAACAGTTTATAGTTCAACCAACAGGCAATGTCCTGATTGGTATTGGGTAGGGAGGGCAATTGAGTGGCAGCTCAAATCCAGTGTTCCTGCTTCGAGTCAAGACTTTTCCATCAAAAAATAAATAAATAAATATTTAAATAAATTAGTTCAAGAGTTTTTATTTTTATTTTAATTTTTTTAAAATTTAACTCCAAAGTAATTAGTCATATGCAGAATATAAACTAAAATATATAGTGAAGAATAGGGAACGACGTAAATAAAATAAGACAAGTCAAGTTAAGTTATCTTGAATTCTCATGAATTAGCTTGATTGGACGTCAATCAAGTTAGATGTGACTTGAGTTGGTATAAAATTAACTTACATACGTTACTTTAGAGCATTTGAAGTTGTCTTGAATCAGATTTTAGGTATTTGACAAATAGAAATAAAAAAAATGCGTTTGCACTGTAGTCATCAAAAGCCAAAATTTGGATCAGACGGAAGATTATCTTTCATCTCAAAATTTTAAATCAAAATATATATATATATATATATATATATATATATATATATCTATTATTTTAATAGGAAAGTTTGTCATCAAACAAACTCAATTTGTTACCAAACAAACTTAATTTGTAACCAAACAAACACGTGCAATGCACCTGTATAACTAATATAAATGAGGTCTTAGGTTTGATGCCAGACAATGTCATAATTTTTTAAAAATATATATATTACAAAAGTGGCACTCATATAAAGTAAAAGTTTGTGCCAGATGACGTCTTATTATTTACTATATATATAAAAAAAATTAGAATGTGCACCGCACGTGCAGATTACTAGTATATATAAATGCATTGAAGTGAGGGACAAAGGACAAAAAAAAATTAAAAAAAAAATCCAGTGAAGTGAGGGAGAAAAGGACAAAAAAAAAAAAATTGAAAACCCAAACCAGCCTTGGACGAGGGATGAAGTCCCGTCCAAGGGATTTTGTCTTTAGCTAATATGTGTTGGACTGTAATACCCCGATTTTTTTAATATATATATATATATAAAGATTAAGGGTCCGTTTGTTTTGATATTCAGAATAGAGTATTCAGAATACTCTATTCAGAATAGGCGTTTGTTTTAAGTGTTATTCAGAATCTCTATTCAGAATACTCATACCCCCTATTTTTCAAAACACCTCCTTTCCAAAACACCTCCCTTACTCTCTTTATTATTATTATTATTATTATATATATATATTATTATTATTATATATTATTATTATTATTATTATTATTATTATTATTATTATTATTATTATTATTATTATTATTATTATTATTATTATATATATTATTATTATATATTATTATTATTATTATTATTATTATATATATTATTATTATATATATTATTATTATTATTATTATTATTATTATTATATATATTATTATTATATATATATATATTATTATTATATATATTATTATTATTATTATATATATTATTATTATTATTATTATTATTATATATTATTATTATTATTATTATTATTTTTATTATTATTATTAATATTAATATTATATATATTATTATTATTATTATTATATATTATTATATATATTATTATTATTATTATTATATATATTATTATTATATATATTATTAATATTATTATATATTATTATTATTATTATATATATTATTATTATTATTATTATATATATTATTATTATTATTATATATTATTATTATTATTATATATTATTATTATTATTATATATATTATTATTATTATTATTATATATATTATTATTATTATATATATTATTATTATTAAATATATTATTATTATTATTATTATTATTATTATTATTATTATTATTATTATTATATATTATTATTATTATTATTATATATATTATTATTATTATTATATATATTATTATTATTATTATATATATTATTATTATTATTATTATTATATATTATTATTATTATTATTATTATTATTATTATTATTATTATTATTATTATTATTATTATTATTATTATTATTATTATATATTATTATTATTATTATTATTATTATTATTATATATTATTATTATATATATTATTATATATATTATTATTATTATATATATTATTATATATATTATTATTATTATTATTATTATTATTATTATTATTATTATTATTATTATTATTATTATTATTATTATTATTTCAAATTGATATCCAAAATTGTCAGAAATATAACCGAACAGCTTTTAAACACTCTTTTTCAGAAAAACAGCTTTCAGATAATAGTTTTCAGCTAAAAATATAACCGAACAGCTTTTAAACACTCTTTTTCAGAAAAACAGCTTTCAGAATACAGTTTTCAGCTAGAAATATAACCGAACAGCTTTTAAACACTCTTTTTCAGAAAAACAGCTTTCAGATAATAGTTTTCAGCTAAAAATATAACCGAACAGCTCAGAAATATAACCGAACAGCTTTTGAACACTCTTTTTCAGAAAAACAGCTTTCAGATAATAGTTTTCAGCTAAAAATATAACCGAACAGCTTTTAAACACTATTTTTCAGAAAAACAGCTTTCAGATAACAGTTTTCAGCTAGAAACATAACCGAACAGCTTTTAAACACTCTTTTTCAGAAAAACAGCTTTCAGATAATAGTTTTCAGCTAAAAATATAACCGAACAGCTTTTAAACACTCTTTTTCAGAAAAACAGCTTTCAGATAACAGTTTTCAGCTAGAAATATAACCGAATAGCTTTTAAACTCTATTTTTCAGAAAAACAGCTTTCAGATAACTGTTTTCAGCTAGAAATATAACCGAACAGCTTTTAAACACTCATTTTCAGAAAAACAGCTTTCAGAATACAGTTTTCAGCTAGAAATATAACCGAACAGCTTCTAAACTCTCTTTTTCAGATAAACAGCTTTCAGAATATCAATATTCAGAATATAGGCTAAACAAACAGCTTTTAAACTCATATTCAGAATAACTCTATTCAGAATACTCTATTCAGAATACTCAATTCAGAATACTCTATTCAAAATATCAAAACAAACGCACCCTAATTCTTTTTTAGTATGCTCGTGTAGCACGTGGCTATTACTCCATGATGTATAAATTATATTTTTCCCTATAAATTACTTGCTTTAAAGCCCAATGTTAATTTGTCTATTTTTTCTTTTAATAAAATTTATTTTGGCCCAAATTGGTTTTAAGCCCATGGATTATAAACTCTCTTATTATTTTTTTCCACAACTTGTAATGTAATATTTTTCTTGCTCTATTTTTATCCCGGGTATTAATATGCTATTTGTAGGGTATGGTTGTGTGTACACGTGCACTCAATGTACACGTGTATTAGGCACAACTCTTTGGCCGGTGTTGGGAGAGAGTGGGCTAGATCATGGGTAGTTACCCTGAGTTGTGGGTAGTTTTTGCAACCCCCAAATCAATCTCAGCCCTTAATCCTCCAACTCCCTAATAGATCTCAACCCTTCATCTTATTTGTCTTCTAGTATAAATACCCCCCTACTTTCCCTATCTCTTTTACACTTAAAATTCCCTGAGTTTAAAGAGAGTATCTGTGAGTTGTGTGGGAGCTCTTCTGTGGAAGCAAGCAGCATTGCTGGAGATTTTGGTGTGGAGCAAAGGAACAAGAAGTGCTGTGTTATTGAAGGACTTTGCGGGATTTCGGTTTATTTCTTCATACAAGGTGGGTGTTTCTCAGGACTTCTAATGTAGGAATAATGCTACAATGGCTATGATTGATATTATGCTATAAAAGTGATTTAAATGCAGTAGAAATTGCTTGAACTTGCTATTAATATCGGAACGAGGCTGTCGGTACAGTCGGCTGCCATGTGAGCCAGTCGACTGGTACGAGACATTAATTCGCATGATTGCAATGATAAACGTGTGTATAAATGAACATGATGGTATGAATACTATTTGCATGGTTTCCCTATGACACATATGCTGGAGGGAAGGTAAATGAATAAAAAAGAGCTCATGGTAATTAATAATTTTGGAATTGTCGAAGCAGTCGACTGATAGTGTGTTAAGTCGACTGGTACCTCAAAACTGACTGTGACTGTTGGGTAGTTTCATAAACTGATATATTTTCATCGTGTGGACCCAGTTTGATGACTTGGGATTTACATCTTTATTGTTTTAAGACGTTGTGGGCATATGTGAATGCATGTTTAAAGTATTTTTCCTTAACGGAAAGGACATGGTAGTAATTTGATGATCCATGTTGTAGTGTTACTGAATGATAAGAGACCTTGTCTGTGAAACATGAATTTTTGTGTACTGTTAGTTGACATCATGATGAAATGCACGTAAGAACTGTAAATGATTTATTGAAATTAGATCTGTCCAGTCGACCGATTGCGTGTAGCAAGTCGACTGATCTGGACATAGAATTATGCTGATAAGATTGCTAAGACAGACGACTGAAGTGTGAACAGTCGACTGGTGTGTGACTAATATTGTGAACTTGAAAGTTGCGGGACAGGCGACTGGTAGTGTATACAGTCGACTATCCCGAGCCCTTTTGATAACCCTGTATGTGACTGTATAAGTCGACTGGCATTCTTCCAGGTCGACTGTACAGAAAGGACTTTGACATATTTGAATTCATGTTACCTTGCTGTTGGTAGTTGTGAACTGTATGATTAAAGTCAATGGATTCTACTTGTGGTTGCATGAATTGTGTAAATGAATCATAGATGAGAAATGGAAGATTAAATGAAATTATGAAATGTGAAATCATGATGGGAAAAGTCTGTGAGACTCAAAAATGAATGATGAGCTGATGATGCTCAATTGGATATTGTGAATGTGAAATTGAACGGAAGAGTAGCTAAGTCTCCCCGGCAGTGAATGAAATGATATTGAGAATTAGACCAGGTTGGTCAAGTGAAATGAAATGATAAGTCCGGATGATGGAGAGGCTAACTCTAGAGATTGATTTTCATTCATGATTCTAATTAAATTAATACATAGTGTGGAGGTGATGAAGGTGAGAGAAAAACATGAGTATGAGAGCTAGGGTACGGTGCGGGTGTGTGAGCCGCAGAATGCATGCTTGACGAGTCAAGACATGGCGCGGGCACAACTCAGTAATGATCGGACTCTAGTCACGCTTATGGGATGTTTTGGTGACTGCAAGAGGAGTGTGTTCAGGGAGGAGGCTGAATTGTCGCAGAATGCATGCTTGACGAGTCAAGACATGGCGCGAAATTCTACTCCAGGGGCCAGGATACATGCTTGTACTCATAGATTCATCTAGGATACTCATTGGAATTACAGAAGTAGAATAAGTCATGGCGGGGGATTGAACCCTACAAAAATGAAGATCGTTTAAGGGGCTTGCACTCGAACCTATGTAGTATGGGATGCATAGAATTCGAACAAGTGTGCATTAGTGTCATGATTAATTAAGTAAATTGCATTAAGGATTTAAGTGCACAATCACGACACGACATCATTAAAAGTTTCCCCTTATTTGCATGTTTATGTTGAACAAGTTTGTGATTTGTAAGAAATGAGACTCATTATACTGTTTCTGGCATAGAGAGGATGGCCATGTATAATTATCGTCGGTTGAATAAACTGACGTACCCACAGTTTTTATGCAGGATATAACTACATGTAAAAGGAATGGATGCATAAAGAGTTCATTATGCTGTTGTTCATTTATGTAAATATTGTATATCTCGCTTCCGCTGTGTAAATTCAAATGTAATGTGTTGTAAACTCTGATGTAAAAGAAAAGTTTAAATTTCCTTGTAAAATTGTATGTGAAGAAAGTGAAAAGATCCTGTAGAACATATCGAATTCAGTAATTTGGGATTCGGGGCGTTACATGGACGGTACATAATGTACCGTCCTTCAATTTTTTTTTATTTTTATTTTTAAAATTAATGGGACGGAATATTATCCTTCGTCCGATGACTTCGCCGTAAGCCAAAATTGAATGGACGGTGTATTGTTTACCGTCCGACGTTTGAGACGTCTCATTTAACGAACGAAAGATTATCTTTCGTCAGCTATAATTTGGCAAATGCCAAACCAGCTGCTATATTTGGCCAGCTCCTGTTCATGCGACACCCAAATTTTGGGTATTTGGCAGACGAGCAGAGCAAGATTTTTTCTATTTTTTCCCTTTTTTGGGTAAATAGCAGACGACTACAGAAGCTCTTAATGAAGCAAAGAAAATAATTAATCACTAGGGTTATCCTGTGCAAATTACACAGCCTAAATAAATTTTTAGAGACTCATAAAATTATATATAATTCTCTAAAGTTGAAGAGAATTGAGATAAACTTATGAATACCGTTCATATTGTAATTACTTAAATCTTCATTATCATCATTACATAAGCATCCTCACCTAAGTATATAATATAGTATAAAGTATAATAATGTTAACAAATTAACTCTCATAAAAATCCAAACGCCCACAACACTGTCATCAACGAACTCTCAATCAAAACACGATTTCCGAACCCAACGAAGGCATGAACAACTAATCTTATCATGATCAAATCAAATTCCCAATCAACATTCTCATTTCCATCCACCCCAAAATTACACTTAACGCGCTATATCAAACACCTAAACTACATAGCATCACAACATAAAATCCCCCCCCCCCCCTCCAAAATTTCAACACCAAAATCACAAACTCTACACCTCTAACAACCCAAAAACTCCTAAGATTACTCATTAAAATTAAAAAAATGGGCACCAAACTGGCACCAATTGAGCTCATATGCGAAGCTCTCAAACGGGCACCAATTCGAAAATTGGGAAATGGGTAGTGGAGAAGTTTGAGAGGGGGTGGTTCGGTCTGAGAATGAGGGCAATTGATGAGAGGGATGAAGGATCAAGCATCAAAATGGAGGAAAAGGGTTGAAGATGAATACAATTGCAGAAGATGGTTGAGATATCTGCTCATCTTTTAATTAAGAAATTAAAATATGCATGGAGAGCAGCGTGCGACGTGGTGAGCGGTGTGCGTCGTGAGGTAGGGGGCGCTGCGTGCGTCGTTAGCTGGGGGGCGCTGCGTTAGTGAGGCAAGCGGTGTGCGGCGTGAGGAGGTAGGGGCTGCGTGAGTGTGGTGAGTGGCGTCCAAGGTGAGGAGGGGGGGGGGATGCGAGGGTCTGATTTTTTTTTATAATAATTTTTTTGAGTGAGTGGGGATGAAGATGAAGCGGCGTGTGGGTGCAGTGATGGGGTTTTGTTGATTTTTTTTTGCGATTTGCACGTAAATCTCTTCTTTTGTTCTCCTCTCTCTATTTCAAAATAGTGAAAAAAGAGAGGAGGTACATTCTCTTTCGTATTAGTATAATATATAGATATAAAGATATCATGTGAGCTACTTGCCTTGTACTCCTATATTTGTGATATTCTTTCGTTATTTTTTCATTTATAAAACATGGTGGTTTTAAATCCACATTTCAAAACTAGTGACCCATATGCAATATGCAATAATGAACATGTTACCGTTTTAGGTGCTTACAAGAACAGTCTATTTATTATATTTTCTTGGTAGATAGTTTAAAATTTTATGATACACATAAAAGAATGAGAAAAGTTTATTTATTGCTAAAAAAAATTGTAGACAGTTTGAAATTTATAAGTTGAATGTTTGAATTTGAAGTTAGGAATAGTAATTAATGATATTTGCATCTTTTTCAGAGTTACGTTTGTGTGCACACACTAAAAACCTATTTGCTTAGTTATGTGGTAGATTACTCAAAGGTATGCATTGTTTATATCTCTTTCATCCCCTTTTCTCTTTATTATAGTGAAATATGTTTGGATTACATTTGTTTTGATCTTTTCATACAAATCAATATGCATATAATACAACTATATATTAAGCTAATGGGTCTACACCCTCTCACCTTCCTCTATTATGAAATAGAGAAAATAGAGAAAATATAGAATATCATTTAAACTAACACGTGTGCTCCGCTCGTTTTTATAAAATAAAGAAATATAAAATAAAAAATATCAAACCCTCTCAAGCCATGATCTCATCCTCTCCCACTTTCAAAATCCTTTACAACCCTCGCCTCTTACGCTATCCCCCTCGCCTCCTACCCGCTTCCTACGTGCCCTCCTCACATCTGAGCTGCCTCACGCTGCCCCCCCCTCCGACCTACCTCCCACGTGCCCTTCTATTCTCTGAGTAGCCTCCTACGCCCCTGCGCCATCCTCACCTTCGACGCTGTCGCTGCCTCTCATGCGTCCTCCTCGCCTCGACACTGCAGCCTCCTTCGCAATTTCCAAACCACCACGTTCATAAAGGTAGTATTTCCGTTGAAATTAGGGAAGAGTATGAGTTGAAGACGGAGATGATTTTCAAATTCAAGAATAAGATTTTGGTAATGTTTCTTCTACTTTTCCTTTTTTGATACTGTTGCATGCATATTTGAATACGAAACACTTGAAAACCTAGAAATCATGAACATAATTTCTAGAATTGTGCTTTGTTCATCAACTGTTCGATGAAATGTCTATGTAGCAGGCAAGGTGTTTGTGAAAATACTTCTGAAAAGTTTTGCTTAACTAAATCAATAATATCTATGTATGGTGTATGTATTAATTTATGCCCTAATTTACTACCTCATTTCATTTTCAATTTGTGGTTTTGAAATTCTGAAATTTGAATTTGGGAAAGAGTATGGGTTGGAGATGATGGTGATTGCAGTGTCGGGTTCAAGAATGGGATTTGGTAAAGTTTCTTCTACTTTTTTTGTTGTTGTTGTTACCTTATGCATATTTGAATATAAAACACTTGAAAATCTATAAATCCGATACTTAATTTCTAGAACTGTGCTTTGTTCATCAAATGTTCAATAATATGCCTATGTAGCACGCAAAGTGTTTGTAAAAATGCTTTTCAGAAATTTTGCTTGACTAAATCAAATGTATCTATGTGTGGTATATGTATTAATTTATAAAACCATAATTTACTATCTGATTTCATTTTTATTTTTTAATTTGTGTTTTTGGAAACCCGATTTTTAGATTTGGAGAAGAGTATAATGATTGCCGTGTCAAATCCAAGAATGAGATTTGGTAAGGAAGGGATGACAGATGGCAGGGTGAGGTGAATGGAGAGGCGAATGAGGGTGTTGGAGAGGGGGACGTTGCAACGGTCGAGGATGGCATAGACGCGGAAGTGGAAGGATGAGTGCAGGGCGGCGTCGAAGAGGGTGGAGATTTGGGAGGTGAAGGGTCGGAAGGGAAGGGTCGAGATGAGTTGGGTTATGGCCCGAGTGTTGTCGGTCAGAATTTACAAAAAGGCTGGGCTTGTAGGGTAATTTGCACTAACTATGCCCTTGAAGATGTATTTTCTCTCAATTCTGTCACATTTATTTAGAGTTCAACATAATTTTATTAGTTTCTATAAATTAATTTTGTCTGTGCAATCAATGTAATACTAGTATGACAAATGTAAAGAAGACATCAGTTGACAGTGGAAGGCAAGAATATTAATTCAAGGCAATTATACATGGGAATGAAAAGGAATCAAATAGAAATAAATACCTTTCCCATTTTGGTGTCCTACCCTTTACATTTTTTGGGAGAAAAAGCACTTGTCAATAAAAATTAGGTATACAAAATTCATGTTACTACTTAACTATACATACTTGCATATATAAAATATTTGCATCTAGATGTTACTATTTAACTATACATCAATTGACGCAAAAACTCAATTATATTTATTTATTTAAACATAAGCAGAGTTTTATGAGCGAAAAGACAAGGTAGAGAGTTTTATAATTAAAAAAAAAAAAGTTAGGTGTTTTTAAATTTATTTTTCACCTATCTCTAATCTCTAATCTCTAATATTATAATGAAAGAGTTGGAGTTGTCATTTGTCAACATACAAATCCGTGCATTGTACGTGCAATTTCAAAATTTTCATTAATTACAAAAAAAACAAACAAATATAAAAATTTCACCTATTTAAAACATACAACGCACGTGCAAAATAATTTTATAATATTTTTTTAACACTAAACATACACATATATTGCACGTACAACTCAAATTCTACTTATAAACACGTGTATTGCACGTCTAATGTAGCTTTTTCTTCAAAATCTGCAACGCACGTCCAACTCTAAAATTATTTCTTAAAACGCATATCGCAATTTGAATATCCTCAAACTCTTCTAAAAAAAACGTGCATCGGACGTGTGAAAAATACTAGTATATTTTAAGAGAAAAATACTAGTATATTTTAAGAGGAAAATAAAATGTAAAACATGTGATGGAGTTTCATGGATTTTATTCTGCAATAAGAACCTTACGATGGGTGTATCTGAAAAAATGTGCTTAAAAAAAGTTTACCAAGACTGAAAAAGTCCAAGCTCTTCGTCGCCCTAAAAAAATTTATATTTTTATCTCTTTAAAAAAAAATTAAAAATCTCATCTCTCTATTACTCACTCTCTCTTCCCTCCTTCCAAATTTCTAGGGTTTCTCGATGTCTCCGAATTGAGATCATCGATCGATTCCTCCTTTCGTCTCCGTTGCGAATCGAGGATAGATATCAGATTCTTCAGGTAAATTTTTTTTCCGATTTTTTTAATCCATTTTTTAAAATTATAACATGATCAATGCAGAGAAATGAAATATATATGTTTTGAAAGAAATTTAATTCAATGAATTGTATGCAGTTTTACGGATTGTAATGGAAGAATCAATTCAATAATCATCAAAAAGATGATTTTTTTTGGCAATTTTAGTGATGAATAATAGTATAAATAGTTGGAATTGTAAAAGACCTTGCAAATGGATAGATTACGGGTGGATAACGTCTGTTCATTTGAGGTTTTGGCATGCCCTGTTTGGATACAGGGGTAGCGTTTCGTTGGGTTGGATAGATACATTCGGTTATCTTAGCTTTGAGGTGAGATAATTGTACGTAACATAACTCCATAGTATGATCCAAACGGATCAAAGTTTAGATAGTTGTAGGCATAGAAGTCATCTCTACTAATCACAACGTACCTTACCTAACCTCTGTATCCAAACACGGTTACATGGCCTGATAGGTCATTTTGTTGGTCAGTGTCATTGTTAATTAAAATGGGGTTTGATTATAATGGATTAAAGAAATTAAATAAAAGAAGAAGAAAAGTCATAACCTTTGCCATTTCCGTATAGAAACTGTTTAACTAAGGGTGCCTTTGGGAACAAAGTTAAATTAGGATAACTTAATTTATCTCACATCACTTTACAAATCAATAGTTTTCGTGACTTTGACATGTTTGGAACCCTTTAGACTCTATTTGGGAAGTTATCTTAAATTTGGAGGTGCAACTGTACAATATATGATAACTTAAAGTTATCTTCATAGTTTAGAAAAGTTAGGAAAGAGGGGTGTTTAAATAACTATAGTTTTCTCACTTTCTAGGGTGAGATAATTGTAGTTATCTGAACTTCATAATGATTCCCAAACATGTCATAGTTAGGATAACTAGAGTCTTCTAAAGTTATGAGAGATAATTCAAGTTATCCTAACTTAAACTTTGTTCCCAAACCTAACCTTAAGAGTTGAGATAGCTACAATTATATCACCCCAAAAGTTGAGGCAACTGCTGTTATCTAAACTCCCATCTAATATAATTTATCTAAACTTTGGGCAAGGAATGTTGCTTTGGTTGGCTGCCGAACACCTAGTTAAGAGATAACTTTAGGTTGGAGGAAAATGTATTCTAATCAAAGTTAGCTACCTCTGCCTCCCTTAGAAAGTTAACTTTGTTTATCCTAACTTTGTTCCCAAATAGACCCAAACTAACTCGAGTAACAACCCTTACTCATAATAGTTGACACCCATTACATTCTTGTAGAATGTAATAAACGTTAAAATGTGGGAAGGACAATTTGCTTTATGGAATTGCATTTTAGTCATGGAGCCCAATAAAGCCGAGAGGCGAACACAATGCCTTGTACTTGTTGTTTAATGTATACTGAAGGTAATTTTGGCTTATTATTGTTTATATTATATGAGTATGAAGATACTGCAAATTTATGTTAATTTTGAAGTGAGAAAAAATGAAGATGCTGTTAAAAAGCAAGTTCAAGTTGGCTGCACTTGTGGGGATTTCATTGTCGGTGGCATCATTGTTAGTTCATCTTTTTGTTGCAAATTCTTCGACGGGGGACTTAATTCAGTACCGTGTAACAGTGGATAACTTCTATCCAATTGGGCAGGTATATCTATTTACTGTACATTATTCTATTAAATAATGTCCTTATTGATTATATGTTTCTTTGAAATTGCATTCAGAAGCATGTGAATCGAAGATTATGGGGCTCTGTGAGCACTTTGGCTTCCCTACAACCTTATGCTAATCCCAGGAGCCACTTCCCTGGTAAAACATCTACCTTTCTTTTGGTATTTTCTATAATCTGCCTGATTTGTTTATATGCTGAAAACAATTATAGTACCTAAATCCTCTTCTGGGTCGTTCATATGCTTGATTTGTTAGTTCTACAATGCAATGTATACATTTTTGGACCAATTTTGTTGGCACAGTCATGTGCATAAGGATATTCAAATTTTCAATCAAAATATTTTGGGAGATCTATGGAGAAAATTTGCAACCATTTAAGTATAATTGGAGGTAGGAAGTCACTTTCTTTTGTCATCATAGATTAAATGATAACGTTCAGTTGTGGATAGTTATTTCCCCTAGTTTGAATTGTACTGTTTGAAAGGGGAAAAAGATGAAAATAGAACTTAGGAGATAGATGTGACAACCCTGATGAGATTAATTTGGAACAAGTGTCTTCTAAACAATTCTTTATGTTCAAGTTCAGAGAACAACAATTTTGGGTAAAAATGACATGTGATTTGTATCATTATATCAAACTAGTAATTTACACGTGCGATGCACGTTTTAATAATTTCAAAAAATAAAAAATAAAAATCTGACGTAGGGAGGATTTGAACTGGAAAACTTCTTTATATTAGTTATGTACGTGTGTTGCACATGTTGGTAGAATGACAAAATGACAAATGACACTAAGACCTTCTCCCATTATAATATTAGAGACTAGATGTTTATGTGTGCATAGTTGCAACAATTGGTGTTAGTAATGATACCTTCAGCTTTTTCCAGAATCTGCATGAGTGGGAACTCTCTCTGAACCTTTACATGGTTTGTTGATTGCTGGTTCTGGAGGTAACCCTTCTTTCCATTTCCGGAGTCAACTGCTCAGTCGTGTTGCTTCCTTCCAAAAGATTTGCCTATAAAATGAATTTTAGTACTTTGGTGTAAATGAAGCCAAACTTGTGATAGAAAAGTATTCATTGGCTGTAGCATGGATTTCCTGTTACAAATTTAACCATCAAAACCTCATACATTTTCTACTGCACTATTGTAAATCTTTGAACCCATCCAGCAAGAAGATTTGGGGTGTTGTTGATACCCTTAGAACTGATGCTCCTGTTTTTTGTGATATACAAACATCTCACATTCCCATGTATGACATGATCAGGACACTGCCCTTCTGTAGATAGTGTTCACTGTACTATATAGTATTTTTGTCTTTTATTATGGATTAAATGCAGGTGGACATCTGATGCTCCTTTAATTTCCAATATGTTGAAGTGCCTGTTATTTTCAGCTATTTTTCATTTTTCTTCCCATAAATGTTTCAGTAGTGATGTGTCTTTCCTTTTTACAGTTCCAACCCAGCATAATGGTTACATTTATGCAAAAATTCATGGTGGATTTGATAAGATTAGATCTTCGGTAAGCTTCTTCTATCTTAGCCTCTGTAAAATTTCTCACCAAAACTTTATAGTTGATGTACTCTTCCTCAAAAAGTTTATAATATAATATGTGTCTTCATTTTTTAGATCTGTGATCTTGTCGCAATTGCCAGGCTTTTAAATGCTACCCTTGTTGTTCCAGAACTTCAACAAAGTCTTCGCTCAAAAGGAATCAGGTTTTGTTCATCTTAACTATTATGATACAGTTACAATTTATTTTTCCTGGATGCTAAGTTCGTTCATTTTGGTTTCTCTTCGACAGTCTCAAGTTCAAGAGTTTCTCATATCTTTTTAACGAAGATCAGTTCATAGCAGCACTTTCAAATGATGTAGTTGTGGTGAAGAGCTTGCCGGAGGATTTGAAGGAGGTGAGGAAAAAGGCCAAGTTCCCTACATTCTCACCTCAACGCTCTGCTTCTGCAAGTTTCTATATCAAAGAAGTCCTACCCAAACTTAAAGCTTCAAAGGTTGTTGGGTTAATGATTACTGATGGTGGATGTCTTGAGGTTGGATTTTTTTAATTTTTATTAATTTTATTATTATTTTTTTACTTGTTATGTAGCACATGTGATGCATGTGTTTTTCCTTTATAACCAGTGACTAAGAGCCTCTTTCATTTCCTTAGTGCGTATTGATTGTCATCAATTTCCAATATTCATTAAAGTTAATATGACAGATAGAAGCATGGAATTATATGTGATTCATGTGTTAGAAGCCACATATCTACATGCCAACACATACTTTCCTTCTCCCTAGTTATTATAGTATTATTATAGTGAAGATTCTATTATCTTCTGTTTTTGCTAGCTTCTTAAACCTTATTTACCCAAATATGTTACTTAGATTACTTTATATCATGTCCTGATACCTCATACAATTAATCATATACAAAAACATCAAGTATTTAAGCATATGCAGACCTACAACACCGACAACAAAGCTTACAGCTGAAATATCTTTGGTTGGCTTGTATGTATATGCCTAGAAAAGGATTAATGCTGACTATTTTTTCACATATGAACTTTCTTGATCTGCCCATTTCAAATATTGTATATTTATATGTCAAAACCACTAACTAAGAGCTTAACTTGATGGGTTGTGGTGGACCAACAATATATGTCAAGCATTCTTAACGCTTAGCACTCCAATCTCATGTGCCTTTCCTTAAAGCTTTTGCTCCGGACATTATGATCTAAGAAGACTGATTAATGTTGGACCAATTTGCAACTTACATAAAAATAAAACATGTTAATGTACTATTGTTTAAAACTTTAAAGTAGGTGAGTTTTTAAATGTTTTTGTATTTTCATTTCTTGTTCTTTTTCTCTTTCCAGTCTATCCTTCCTTCCAGCATGGCCGAGTATCAGCGACTCAGATGTCGGGTTGCTTTTCACGCCCTTCAATTTCGACAAGAAATTCAAGCGCTTGGGGATCAAATGGTCGCAAGGTATCTTTTCAGCCTGGTCATACTGTCATTATGAGCAACAATTACTTGATGAAACAAGCCAGTTTGTCTTGAGAAGCATATGCATAATATTCTAGCTCTGAAAAAGGAAAAACAAAACGAAATTGCTTGCAGTACTTTTCTTAAATCTTCATTATACACATGTATTTGCTATGTCCTATCAAGGACCAGAAGTTCACAACGTCAATTATTTATGAACCGCTCATGATCACTGTGGCTGCTCTGTAGGGCAGTTGTAATTTGTATAAGCTCTCTGTGTCTTTGTACTCCATAGCTGACCGTATTTTGATAGGAAACAGCTTTGGATGATGATGAAAATCAGGAATAACTCACAAGTTAATATCTTCATTCAGTACTTTGATATTTAGTAATTACAGTGTTTATCATGTTGTTGCTATATCATGTCATGTTTACTTGTTTAATCTCATGCTACTCTCAGGTACTTCTGCAAATATTTACTGCAAGATTACACTGGTGTAATACAGTTGACTTGCATGCATCTGTTATGATATTTATATCACTGACTAAAATTATTTACAGATTACGCTCATTTGACCATCCTTATCTTGCATATCATCCTGGTCTTCTGAGAGAAACTCTGGCATTTCATGGTTGTGCTGAGCTTTTTCAGGTCATTAACTATGCACGAATCCCATATATTACTACCATTGGGTAGTGTTTCGATTTCTGTCCTCTCAGATGATTTGGTCTTAATTTGATATTCTGATTTTAGGATGTCCACACTGAACTTATACAATATAGAAGGAAGCAGATGATCAAACGTGGAATTATTCGCGAAGAGCTTAACATCGATTCAGTAGATC
>CM030358.1:453150634-453163325 GCA_017893485.1 Hemerocallis citrina | reverse complement strand
CAAAAGTAAGTTAATATCGAACTCTGCGGTTTTCACTATATTCGATTTAAATTCAAAAGCAACTTACTTTCGAAATGGTTCCACTGATGCATGGTGGTCTAGCACATATCGATGTGCCCGTTCCTAAGTTAAGTTATCTAGCTCAAATGCATCAACTTTACCAACAGTAGTGCCAGCGGTATCGAAAAGATATTTAGCACCATCAAGGTTGGAAATGTCTAGATTTCTCCTTGGTCTAGTCAAAGATGTCTCTACACCCTGCAAATACCTGGAACAAAAATGTGAACACTCCTCTGATAGATATCCCTGAGCGATTGACCCTTCAGGATATACTCTATTTTTAACATAACCCTTGAGCCGGTATAGGTACCTGAACATGTACAATTAATGAATTAGAGAGGAGTAGGGGATTAAAAGAAATGAGCTTTTGAAAATTCAGTTTTGTAAGATGCATGAATTCTTTTACCTCTCAGTGGGGTACATCCACTGATAGTGAACAGGACCGCCGATTCTGGCTTCACCAGCAAGGTGGATTATCAAGTGAATCATTATAGTGAAGAACGATAGAGGAAATATCATCTCCATTTTACTAATTCTCAATGCCGCCCGCTGCTCCAATTGGTCAATATCTTCAACACGAAGCATTTTTGAGCAAATACCTTTATATATGCTACAAAGATCTTTCAGGACAGTAGTGATTTGCTCACACGTTGACGACCTTAGGGTCACAGGAAGGAGATCCTGTATTAGGATGTGGTAGTTGTGTGACTTTAGACCCTGAAGCCTCTTCTCTTTAAAGTCGACACATTTTGCTATGTTAGAAGAATAGCCATCAGGAACTTTAAGTTCCAGTAAAACTTTGCAAAACAATTCCAACTCCGATTTTGACATTGAATAGATTGCAGGAGGTAGGAGTACTTTCCCATTTGGTAATTCCTCTGGGTGCAACTCATGTCGGATGCCCATTGACTTCAAATTAAGTCGGCTCTTGAGATTGTCCTTTGTCTTCCGGTCATCTCCCATAACTGTTCCTATACAATTTTCACCAATATTTTTTCCGATATGCATCACATCTAAATTATGTCGCACTAAGTTGAATTCCCAATACAGAAACTTGAAGAAAATACTCTTCTTCTTCCATGCACCTAAACTCGTCATGTTTTGATCCTCATCTTCGCTACATAGATCGGTCTCCTCACCTTGCTCCGGCCTTGCCATTTTCTTGCCCTTTTTCCTGACTTGTGATTCTTTTCCATATTTGAACTGATGACCATCTACCCGCCTCAAAATATCTGAACCAGAAGAAGCTCCAGGAGCATGTTCCCACTCGTCGGTACCATCAAATGTCGCTGTCTCTGCCCGAAATATATGTGTGTCAGGCAACCATCTCCTATGACCCATATAGCAAAACTTTCTGCCATTGTACAACCACCTTGAACTAGTTTGGTCAGCACAATATGGACATGCATAATGTCCTTTAGTGCTATATCCAGATAAATTTGCATATGCTGGAAAATCATTGATTGTCCAAGACAACACGACCCGAACAGGAAATGTTTCTTTAGCCACAGCATCATAGGTTGGAACACCCACCCACAATTTCTGAAGTTCATCTATTAACGGTTGTAGGTACACATCTATATCATTTCCAGGACCTTTCGGTCCAGGAACTGTCATGGACAAAATAAATAAGGACTGCTTCATGCATTTCCAATGTGGCAAATTGTATGGTATTAACACAACAGGCCATATGCTGTATGTACTACTCATTTGCCTAAAAGGGTTGAAACCATCACTAGCTAGTCCAAGTCTCACATTTCGAGGATCTTCCGCAAAATCAGGATATCTTTCATCAATTTTTTCCAAGATTGAGAATCAGCAGGATGTCTAAGAATCCCATCAATAGTGCGATCTTCAGCATGCCATTTCATATCAGAAGAAGTTTTCGTAGACATAAACAACCTTTGTAGCCTAGGAATCAGAGGAAAGTAACGCAGTATTTTGGCAGGCTTCTTTCTCCTACTTCGCTTAATAGATCCACTAGCTTGATCGTCTTGATTTGGTGTTTCTATCCATTTCGAAGAACCACACACTTCGCAATTCTCCAGACTTTCCTTACCTCTCGTGAAAAGCATACAGTCATTTGGACATGCTGCTATCTTCTCATACCATAGATCGAAAGAACTTATGAATTTTTTGATTTTATAGGCTGAGTTTGGAATACAGATTTCTGGAAATGCTTCATTCAACAGTTCAAGTAGCATAGTGAAGGACTTAGCAGACCACCCGTTTAAACATTTAATCTGAAATAGTCTGACAATGAATGAGAATTTAGAGAATTTGGTGCAATCGCGGTACAACGGAGTACTAGCATCTTCAAGCAACTTAGCGAAGGATTCTTGCTGCTTATTATTTTCAGGGGCGGGGTCAGGCATTTTCTCGTCCACCCCACCACCAATGTGTGATGTTTTAGTTGACTCATTATGAACTTGGGTTGTGGGGTTATTGGTGTGGAAAGAAACATTATGAATCCCTAAGGCGTCTTGCAACAAAGCATGCATCTCATTGGGAACACTTAAGTCTTCGTTCACTAAGGGCCCATCTTCATTTTCTAATACAATCCGACGAACAGGAGCTGACGTTTGATCCTTTCCATGACAAAACCACCGTGTGTACCCTTGAAGAAAATCGTTGACAACCAAATGTGTATGTACTACATCACATGTCCTCAAATTACAATTTGTACACCGGAGGCATGGACAAAGGATTAGGTTGGGATCACGGGAATGTCGTTTGGCAAAGATAATAAAATCTTTAATACCATCACGGTACTCCTTGGATAATCGTGGTTTACTAATCCAACTTCTATCCATTATAACAATAGCACACAATCTGAAATTAAAATTTGATATATTAAATAGTATTAACAGTAAAAGGCATTTTGTATATTTAATTTCACCTTTTTTAAAACCATCCCTAGCTGCAAATAAATAAACGATATAATAATTAACTGTAAAATAAAGAAATCGTGGTTCCAAAAATGTATAAAAAAAACAATTAAATCTTAATACAATCTACTCTATTCACATAACCCTAAACTACCTTTGTGGAAATTATCACAACCACCTTAGTGGCATTTTATCGCACACCTTTTGTTCGGGTGTAATATCGATTCGACTATAGTCTCCCCTGTATTTGACTTTCCGTTCAAGGAGATGATGATGGTAAAGGGTATTTACCGACGAAGAGGAATCAGACGAATAATGAGGGCGTCGTGCTGTAAATACGGTAACAAGAAGATCTGATGACTCATGAACTATTCTGTTCATGGCTACTAATAATCACTTACTTATCCCAAAATAATAATAATAATACTATTAATAATAATAATATCAGATGCACGAAAGAAACTAATATGACTACTAATATGTTTCTCTATTAATTCTTCATCCCAACTAAATCATTGATGTTTGTAGCTCCAAAAGAAACCTGCACAAGGTTTGTTCAGCCCAATTCTTGTACAGATTTGGAGGATTTTGGTAAAAATCATGCTAAGATGACAATCAGATGCATGAATTCAGCTTCTTTAATAGTAAAAAAAAAATGAAAATTTCCAGTATCTAAGCATATATGTTTGTCTATTAATTCTTCATCACAACTAAATCATGATGTTTGTGGCTCTAACAGAAACCTGCAGAAGGTTTGTTCAGCCCAATTCTTGTACAGATTTGGAGGATTTTGGTATACAGCTAGCATCCTTAGATGACAGTCAACCCATTTAGGTAAAAAAATCATGCTAAGATGACAATCAGATGCATGAATTCAGCTTCTTTAACAGTAAAAGAAAATGAAATTTTCCAGTATCTGAGCATATATGTTTGTCTATTAATTCTTCATCCCAACTAAACCATTGATGTTTGTGGCTCCAAAAGAAACCTGCACAAGGTTTGTTCAGCCCAATTCTTGTACAGATTTGGAGGATTTTGGTATACAGCTAGCATCCTTAGATGACAGTCAACCCATTTAGGTAAAAAAATCATGCTAAGATGACAATCAGATGCATGAATTCAGCTTCTTTAACAGTAAAAGAAAATGAAAATTTCCAGTATCTGAGCATATATGTTTGTCTATTAATTCTTCATCCCAACTAAACCATTGATGTTTGTGGCTGCAAAAGAAACCTGCACAAGGTTTGTTCAGCCCAATTCTTGTACAGATTTGGAGGATTTTGGTATACAGCTAGCATCCTTAGTTGACAGTTAACCCATTTTGGTAAAAAAATCATGCTAAGATGACAATCAGATGCATGAATTCAGCTTCTTTAACAGTAAAAGAAAATGAAAATTTCAAGTATCTAAGCATATATGTTTCTCTATTAATTCTTCATCCCAACTAAACCATTGATGTTTGTGGCTCCAAAAGAAACCTGCACAAGGTTTGTTCAGCACAATTCTTGTACAGATTTGGAGGATTTTGGTATACAGCTAGCATCCTTAGTTGACAGTTAACCCATTTTGGTAAAAAAAACATGCTAAGATGACAATCAGATGCATGAATTCAGCATCTTTGACAGTGAAAAGGAGAGAAATCAAGAGAAATTACCGAAGAGAGAGAGGGGGGCGACGAGCGGTGGCGTAGGAGATAGAGAGAGAGCGGGGCGACGAGCGGTGGTTTTCGATTGCAAATTCACGGCGAAATAGAGAGAGGGAGGAGGGAAATCTAGATGACGAAGGGATGAAGACTGTCGAAGATGACGAAGGGACGGAGGCAATGCGCGCGAAATAGAGAGAGGGAGGAGGGAAATCTAGATGACGAAGGGACGGAGGCTGTCGAAGATGATGAAGGGACGGAGGCAAAGCGCGCGAAATAGAGAGAGGGATGAGGGAAAACGAAGGCGGCCAAATATTGGGTTTGGGAAATTAGCGAGCGAAATGTTAGGATTCACGGGGATTTATCTCCGTTAATTCACCGGCGTTTGAAATTACGAACACAGTTGAATGTATATGTATATTCGCCGGCGTGTTTTATTAAAATGCCGGTGAATAATACCCTTCACCGGCGTTTTTAAAGAAAACGCCGGTGAATATCATGATTCCCCGACATTTTAAAGAGACCGCCGGTGTATAACCATCCCATCTGACGCCCCATTCCTAGTCACTCCCTTACCCCGGCGCGAATGGTAAAATGCCGGGGAATATATGCCGGTAAATCGAACCTGTGTTGTAGTGGTGCCAGAAGCACATAATAACTATTCCCGGGAAGTTTAATCAATAAAATGAAACAAAGCTTTGTATGGATTAAAACAATCAGAATAAAATGTGATATAACCATCTTAGTGAATTTTCGATAAAGGGGACCATAATAATGGTCATATAAGCTCACATATATTTATTAAATATTCAAGGTCAAAGTCTGTTGGAACTCCTGAAGAGTTGTACAAGTCGTGCAATGTTTAAAGAAATAGCTTAAGATGAAAAGACCTTGGATAAGCAAATTTCTTGTTTTGTCATCATTTGCCGTGCAATGTTTAAATAAATATCTTAAGACGAAAAGACCTTGGATAAGCAAATTTCTTATTTTGTCATCATTTTTGTTTTCAGGTTTTTCAAATTAAACATTTGAAAGGCATTGGAATTGCTTGGTCCTGGAGTACCATTTCTTAGTGCAATATCAATTTTGTAGCACTAATATATCTTATCAATAATAAAAATTATGATATACCTTATGCGGTTGGTTTACTAGTAAGATGAAGTTCCTCGCCAACTCGAAGACATTAGACTGGTATGAAAGATAACTTCGAGGGACCATGGATATGGGATTATATTATTCTAATTTGTCCATATCAGTTTTGATTGGTTATGCAAATGCAGAATATTTATCATATCATTATAAAGCCAGATATCAATCAAGAGATATTGGCTCCATGCGAGGCAAGTCATAGATGTGTTTGTTTGATCGGTTAACTTCTTAATATATTTGGAGAACGTGTCGTCTTCAATCGATCAAGAAGTACTCACAACGTTATTTGAATAATACAGCTTTAAAGCTCAATAAAAGGAGGGTTTCTTCAAAGGCGATCAGCCGAAACATATTTCACCAGAAATTCTTCTTCACTCACGTTTCAATTAAAAGGGTAAAATCATTGTTAACCAAATAGAATCAAGCGACAATCCAGAAGATTGCTCGCTATGACCCTGTCACCCCAACTTTTGGAAAAGATGGTAGAATTGATCGAGATTCGAGATACGACTTTTGAAAGTCCTTATCAGATGATCTCGTCAGGGGGAGAGATGATATGCGCTGCACTCTTTTCCCCTTCACCAAGTTTTGTCCCACTGGGTTTTCTTGGTAAGGTTTTTAACGAGGTAGCATTTTCATTACATATCATTGTTAAAGATTATGTACTCTTTTTCCTTCACTAGGGTTTTTTCCATTTGGGTTTTATCTAGTAAGGTTTTAACGATGCATGTTCTTATTAATTACATTCAATAGACATTCAAGGGGGAGTGTTATAAATAAATTATTAAGTGTGAATTGTCTATTGAACTCTCCCCACTCTTTCCACATTCTCCACCACCACCACCACTACATTCATTCATATTTATTAATATGTAATAATTATGTAATTGTCTCTTTGTATTCTTTGTAAGCCTATAAACAGGCCATTAGGGTGAATCATTTGTATATATATAAAAAATCTATGAATGAGAATAATCTTCTTTCATCTTGTCTCTATTTTCTTTGTTTATTGTTTCTATTATTTTATAAAAAAAATTACAAATAATTTCGAAAAGTGGCCCTAGTGCGGCAAAAATATTCTAAAAAATACTGGATGCTATTTGAGAATTAAGATTTTTTTTTTTTTTTTTGATGAATGCTATTTGAGAATTAAGATAAACTTGTATTTCTTCCTTCCCCTAATTATAAAACGCCAACTCACAAACTTAAAATCAATCACCGATCCAAATAAACTGTGATTCGTCTCTCTCACGTCGCGGTAATCACTCTCTGGTAAAGGTCTCAAATCTCTTCAAGTACTTCGTTACTATTCGCCGATAGAACCGAATTTCGCTTCTTTTGGTCTTAATTTCGGTTCGATCGGTTCGAATTTGATCGATCCGTTAATCTGTACTGTTTTAGCCCTAGATTTGGTTGATCCCTGTGTTTTCCCCCAATTTTGATCGATTATGGAAGAAATTGGAGGTTTTGAGAAGAATAATGACTTTGTTTTTACACTGCAATTAATAAATGTTTGATAGTAGAGGCTAGTGATGTTGATTTTGATGGAAAGGTTCAAATTTGGAGTGGAACTTTTTCAAAGAAAGCGATTTTGTAATGAATATAGCGTAATTGATATATCGAGTACAGTCTGATCAATCCAAAGTTACATGGGTTTTGTGAAAGGATTCATGTATTTTCATGGGGTTCACTTTGAGTTTGGGCTCGAGAGCATCTGTAGCGGTTGTCCATTTTTCCAAAAAATGCAAAATTTGGCAAAAAATGAGCTGCAGTTTATGGCTTTTTTTTTTCCATTTTTTTGGGTTGGAGGTGAATAGTTCCCGGCCATATTTGAGAGATGATATGGCTTTTTCCAAATTTTGGCAATCGGAATATGATATAGCGTCCGATGGTGAGATTCTACGAAAAATTTGGAGCGACGGTGAATGATCTTTCGTTTATTTTTTTTTAAAATTAAACATACGATTATTATTTTTAATTAAAAAAACTCCTCGGACGGGATATGATATCCCGTCCAAAGAATTTCTTCTCAATTCTATAGCCTAAAAACCTATACATTTAGGCCTATAAAACTTATTATGGGTCCATTTAGGATTTAATTCAATTTTTTTTCTCGGACGAGATATGATATCCCGTCCCTTATTTTTTGAAATTTTTTAAAAAATTGCTCCCACGGGAAATAATCTTCCGTCCGTCTTTAAACTGAAAAGCCATTTTTTGGGGTTTAAACGACTACGACTCACTTCCAAATTTCCTATGTCTATTTGCCAAATACCCAAATTTTAACTTCCAATGACTACAGATGCTCTGATGGAGCAAATATCACATTAAGTTGAAATTTTGATGCCGTGCCATTTGTTCAATTAGTAATTTACATGTGTGATGCATGTTTCTTTTTTAAGTAGAGGGAGTTAATTGTAATAATTTAAAGAAATTGAGCAGTTTTATACCAATATGTATTACATGTGCACTCACACTTTTTCCTAAGTAGAGAGACATGCTGGAAATTGCGCAAAATTTGCATGTCTTGAGGGGGGGTTGGTATGGTGTAATATGCAGGTGAATCTGAGATTCCTTTTTCGATTACATGGTTTTGCAGAACACAAACATAGTTTTGGAAGTAATCCTAAGTTACTATTGTAATCAAATTCCTCTACTAGGATGGATTAGCAATGCCTTGAAAATGGTGATATTTGTGGATTCCCTTCATCAAATAGAGTTATAAATAAACACATACTAAAAGTGCAACCAGTGATTAAAAATTATAAGGAACACCTGCGATTGAATCAGAAGACAATATATACGAACACCTGCGATTGAATGAGAAGACAATAGTAGCCAAGCTATTTTTTTGTTTTTTCCTGAAGGACCACAGAAGCGTATATTTTTCTCCTAGCATACTAGAAATTTTATAGTTGAGTTCTGCCACATAGATTGAACCTATAAATTACAATAAACATACAAGTTATATTCAAAATTATCCACCAATGTGAGGACTAACCAAGAATATATATTTTTCTCCTATATAATGTAAAAAATTAGAAATACTATAATCAGACCAACCAATGGACCTTTTAACATACAATTCATCCTATATTTGAATGGACCAAGAATCCAATAGTGACAAAATATTCAAAATACAAAAAATCTTGGTTATGCATGCAGTGATATGATAAGTTAGGCAATATAAATTGCAAGATGAAGAGAATCTTAATTATTTGTTCTAATGTAGATATCCAAAATCACAAACAGAACATTTATAGAAAAGTAAAAAACATTTTCCGTCTAAGACTACATATCAAATGAGTTATGTTGTTTAGGTTCCAAGTAATTTTAGAAGTTATGTAGTTTAGGTTCCAAGTAATTTTGTTCTGGCAAGTTAATGATAGCAGTAGTGAATGACCTTGTCACTGAATGAGTTAAAATTGACCAAGAAGAGAAATATATTTGAAGAATAATTTAAATGAAAAGGTGAGCTTTATCTCACAATTAGACTGTGATATAGGGTTAAATACATTATGAATAGAATAAAGTCCTAATGCTGTAAAATATTATTTGAACAAGGTAATAGAAATGAATGTATAGATTGATAAAGAGATAGTGAACACAATATACAAAATATAGAACTTCAGAAGTATCCAGATCAGCAAAGGCTGCATTTTGCTACCCAAGTCGATTTAGAAATAATATAGTTATATTCACCAAATGTATTGTTTAATATTCAATTCACAATATATGATGGACCATGAACCTTATGATGAATCGAACATGCAAAGGACAAATAAAAACCATGCAGTATGACAGGCCAAGCATAACTTATTTTTTCCTCTAGAATTTTATTATCGAGATTACAAATTTATTACTAATGCATCTTGAGGGAAATGGCTTCATCGCACAGGTATTTTCTAGTTAATTACCTATAATTAAAAGAAAAAAGGGAAGAAGAAAAAGAAATCCAAAACATGAGTACAATTCTTGGAAAGCCTGCGAAAGGCCTAAACTTGCACCTTATAATAACACTAGATTTGCCTGTGGGCACGTGCCTACGAACGTCTTCAAAATGATACAACATATGAAATCCTTGTAAATAGTAAATCAACAATTATGTAGCTCAAGTTTGAATAGTATGACAATAATTAGTTGTAAATAAAAGTTGTTTTGGGGGGGAGAGAGAGAGATAAATAAATAAATAAATAAATAAATAAATAAATAAAGGAGTTTTTTTGGGGATTTGAATTTGAGTTTTGGGGAGAAACTTTTTTTTTGGGTTGGGGGGGGGGGGGGGGGGGGGGGGGGAATGTGTTTTGTGAGGTTAGATCCGGTCCTTTGATTTTGGGTGAATTGAGGGAGAGCCACTTGATAGCTTTCTTTGTGTTTTATTATATAGATGATTGCATTTAGTCCCATATCGGCTAGGTACTTTGGTTCTTATGCTTAATATATCTAAACATAGTTGCAGTTATTGCCCCTTCGGGGACATCCGATAAAATAGGAACGATGCAGAGAAGATTAGCATGGTCCCTGCGCAAGGGTGGCACACACAAATACACAAATTAAGAAATGATCTGATTTTTTTAAAATTTTGTTTTCCCTATTTAGGGTTTTTGTAAATCTTTCTTCATCATCTTTTTTTTTTGGGGGGGGGGGGGGGGGTTCTTTTTCCCTAATGTTCTTACAAATTCTAATACTTTCTTAGAATTTATCACAAACCCTAATGTTCTCTTATGGTCTCACACACACAAGCGGAGAATGAAGAGCAACAACTCAACATACAATAATTTTTTTAATCAATAATAGCATTCCGTTTTCATTAATCTAGAAGCCTATATATAGGCTCAAAATAATTCTCAATACAAATCTCCAAAATATCATAGTGCATAAAATAAAGGGTGCAAATCGCAAAACTACTACATATGACTAAAATTGTTAAAAACAAATATGAATGCTGAAATAAAAATTCTAGGCTAATAGAACAACCATCCTATACGATGTCTGCGCTGATAGAAGCGTCTCGAACAGATGTCCTCATCACAAATACCTCAAGGGCTTTCTAAAAATCGCATAGTATCATGATTTATTTAATTCAAAATAATCAAGCAAATTATAGGAGAAACTGTGTGTGAAGGGATGTTCACCTTGATTGCTTGTGGATGACTGCGTACATCCTAAACATTTCCTACACGCACTTTAGCCTCTGTTTAGTTTTTATTCAATGTGCATTCGGATAATCATTCTAAGCATGATTTTTTTTTATTGACATCAGTCAGAAACCCTTTTCTTACAACAATAATCTTTTTAGCATTCAATTTCCTACAGTGCTTCTGACTACTCTAGATGTTAATTTTTTTCTTGGAGTCATCGGTCGAACTTTTTATTCCCTCTGACAGGTGTCACTTATTTGACTTGAGCCACTGAAACCATTTAAGTTTGTGGAATCACATATCTTTTGCAAGAGTAAACATTGGTCAATTATTTACGGCAACAATTTAATTGAGATCAGCTTTGTTCGGTCTAGTCCTCTTAGAGCCGTGGTGGACAGTAGATGGCGGCTTCTTCAAGTAGTAGTAAGGACGCTGAGCTTTGCCCCATATGTCTGGAACCATTAAAGCAACAAGCCTATTTAGATCATTGCTTCCATTCATTTTGCTACCCCTGCATTGTCTATTGGGTCGAAGTTCTCGGAAAAAAGAATCCCCAGCCAGTATCTTCAGTCAAATGCCCTCTTTGCAAGACAGAAAATGATTCTATAATTCATGGCTTTAATGGAGAATATTTTCAGCAGCATTATGTAAGCCAGGAGAACCGAAAGAGCTTTCTAACAAGTTCTCATGACTTTAGATTTCACTGGTATTATTATAATGATGTATTTCTAACGAATAAAAGATCTGTTGTTCAACTGTATTGGACACGACGCAAGTATCGTCAGAGAAATATTTGGCTGCAGAGTTGGTTGAGAAGGGAAATCCAGGCTCTTATGCAAGAGGAGGATGTGGACATTGTGGTGCATCACATTGATGGAGCAATTGAAAATTTTGTAAGAAGACAGCACGGGAAGGGCATGAAGGATGGGATGCCTGAGGATAAGCGTAAAGAATTTAGAGAATTGATTTCTAGTGCTGCCATGCCATTTTTATTAGGACGAACAGAACGTTTCGTTGATAAGGTGGAGTTGTTTCTTGCTTTGGGTTTGAACATCGAAGCATATGACAAAGTTTGTATGCAGAGTTTGGAGGTTATCTCCACCTCATCTGAATGAATATGTTAATCTTTGTACTCAGTGTTAAGATGAGTACGTTTTGGAGAGATTCATTTGCTTCGAATTCGAATGCTTGTTTGTTTACAAAACTCAGTGTATCATATGCTAACAAAATGGTGAGAGCACCCTTTGTTTGACGAGTACGCGGAAATCCTCCTTAATTTAGACTGAGATGTGTAATGGATAAATCCTCCATTCTCATACTAATCCCTTGTGGGTGATATGGAATTTTGAATTTGGCAGACCCTCTTTGAGATAGTAATGAATCACAGGTGGTGCTGTTACCAGAGATGTGAAGGCTGTTCTATGAAGAAATTCATTGGGTGAATTTTCAGAAGAGGTACCTGAATCTAGTGGGAAGGTAAAATTTATGATTCTCCATTTTTTGTTCTGATTGAAATTTATTTTTGTGAATTAATCTTTCCTAGTGGAAGCATACTGAGATTTGAGAACATAACCTACAGCTTCAAGACTTCTTGGTTGGTAAATGAAATTTTCGCTATTATAATACTCTAATTTGTTCACCAGCATCTGATGGTTAGAGTAACCTGTTATAAAGCAAAGTGTTGTTAATATTTTCATTCAAGTTTGTGGGTGAAATTTTAGAGCAAATTTTGTTTGGAGACACGGGCATTTAGCTTTCGTAATTTCTACTCTTTTACTCAGCTTTTAAGTACAAAGAAATCTATCTGAAAT
>CM030358.1:452978652-453150134 GCA_017893485.1 Hemerocallis citrina | reverse complement strand
GTATGAGCTGCTGGCAACTCAATTTTGAAAATAACCCATTTTCAAATAAATCCTTATTGTTTTTAAAGGGAGCACATGGGCACTAGTGACACTTCTATCTATGTGATAGAAGTTTCTCATATAGAGTGATTATACATTTATAATCAGTAGAAGTGCCACCCTATTAACTTTGTACCATTCGATGTTTGTGTGTGAAAAAAGTAAGTTGTTTGGAGATCTCTTGCTTATCATGTGGGTGCACAGTGAACATTTTTCGATAGTACTAGTACAGCAATCGCTTGATAAATAAGTAAGAGATTTTCAAACCACTAGTATTTTTTTTTCTTTTTTTTGATACGCAACCAGTTGATTATATGGATACCATGGCGAAAGGTATGGCCAATTTATATGGATACCATGGTGAAAGGTATGGATTGGCCACGTCGAGTAGTTAAACACTTTTTATGTGGCCTTCACATAGATTTAAAGCTCTCCTCACACACAAATATCCTCGATGTCTTTCCCGTTATCACTAGATTTTTTGCACGTGCAGTAGACGTGTTTATAGTTTAACAAATGTTAGTCAATAAATCCTTTATTTCCTCTTTTAGAGTATAATAATTTCAATCCTCATTTGCCACACACACATATAAGTATCCTTGATGTCTTTCCTTTTAGTTACTACTAGACTAGTGTTACCCGGTGTAAATTGCACAGACTAAAATTGAGGGACTCAAAATTATATGGAACTCCAAAATTTAGAGATGCACCGTAACTATTTCAATCACAATATAATCAAAAGATGACAAATCTACAGATTAACCAATTCACACTTTCAAACTAACCAACATTATTCTATACTTATATTCAATTGAAAGGAAATGAAAAAAAAATCGAATAATTACCAAAATTGGGCTGTGGTTGTTCTCAGACTCCTTGATGTACTCTGCTATCTCCTTCTCGATCGTATGGTTCTCAACAGGCTTCCTTCTCAAATTACACATTTCCTCTCAGATCAAATATAATCAATATCAGAAACACATGGAGGGGACAATAATTGATAATTAGCTATATAAAAAATGACAAATATATAGATTAACCAATAACATTTTTAAACCATCATTCTATATTTTTTATTTTTATTCAATTGAAAGGAAACCCCAAAATTCTTGATGTGTGTAACTTTCCAACAATTCTAACAATTCTCGATGTGTATAACTTTCCAACAATATTGCACAAAATTTTCAAAAATAGAAAATTGAAAAATCATTTATGAATAATTCTTCTAATAATAACATCTATACAATATTGCACTATTTCTAAGGTTTGATTAACAAATATGATTCCACTTCAAAATTTGTGTGGAGAAATGGTGGGGGATTGTTGCCTTATTTTTTTGTTTTAAAAAGAAAAATTGAGAAAAATCCTTGTACCAAAAGTGGTCTTAGCATAATATATTGTATAATTGAGGAATGTAAAACTAACTCCTAATCTTAGTGTCATGAAGCTAATATAACTCTGTATATGTTAGTGCAAGCTCTCATACAATATTTTAATACAAAAGATAGTAGCAAAAAATAAAAAATCAAACAAATCAAACAAATAATTAACCATTGCAAGAATCATGTTGTTAAAGATTCCAACACAGTGACAAATTTTAATAGGAACAAAGGTATACCCTTCAACACTTGAGTAAAACATATAATAGTATATTGATTATCAGGGAAAAAATATAGTAGTACATGAAAACTGAAATCTTGTATATGTTAACTCTAAAAAAATTGTGTTCATAAAAATGATATATGTATAGATGATATGATAATTTCCCATTATATGACTTCTTTTTTATTCAATTCCCCTTAATCCAGTCCCACTTAGCTTCATAAATAAGTAGGTCAACAAATTGTATTTTTCAAGAGAGATAAACATGAGCACTTTGCAAGGAAAAAATAAGAAATAAGTTAAAGAAATATAAATAGAACATAAGACTGAAATATAACCATAGGCAAAGAAATGTCCCTTTCACCCATTAATTTCAAATGGGAGCAACCTCATGCCATTAGACCATCTGCGAAAAAGAAAGATATGCAAACTTTGATTTTTTTATCTTCAATCAACAAAAGCAATTAAAGCTTTGACTAGCAATGATGCTCAAAATATCAGACTGGAAGATGGATGTAATTTAATGTTAATATTCCACTGCCTCTCAACGAAGAAAAAAACACATGTGAAATCAACATTATGAGAATAGTGGAGTCAGTAATAATCATTATGAGAACACATACGGACAATCAAACAAAATGAGCGAAAACTATAATCAACATTCAAGTAAACCTAATAATAAAATCATAAACAAAAAGAAAGAGAGGGAGAGAGACATGAGGGAGTTAGAGGACGGCGGGAGTTATGGGGTGGAGCGGTGGTAGAGCGGCAGGGGGTGCAGGAGTGAGGGGATGGGGGTAGGTTTGGGAACAGCCATGAGATTTTGTGAGATTGGAAAAGTGGGAGAAGAAGAGACTTTGTTTGAGGGATTGAGTTTTTTATTTTGATTTGGTTTTTTAATAAAATCGTGCATAGTGCACGTGTTTGTTAAATAGGAATCCTTTTCCTTTCCTTTCTTTATTTCAAAATAGAGAAAGGAGAGAGGGAACAGACCCTCTCTGCTACTAGTATAAGCAATAGATATAATTTATTTGCACGTGCAAATGCACGTGTTTATATTTTAACTACTGTTAGTCAATATATCCTTTATTACATCTTTCAAAGTAGAATAATTACAATCCTCATTTGTGCTTCCAGAGCAAGACAACTGGCACCCATTTTCATTTTGTTTAAGAAACATGTGTTGCATGTAAGTTTAGGGTGACACCCCCTTCTCACTTATGTATAGTAGAGGATAGATATATAGTAGACAGCATGTTGATTAAACATCACGGTGTAGATTTATCCATTTCTTGTCCTAGTATGATGTTTTCACAAAGCTTAGCTCAGGAACCAGTTATAGAATCATTCCCAAGGAAAGAATAAAAGGGTGAAAGCGTGCATTCATGTAATTTATAATCCAAAGATTTAATTGAGCATTATTAGAAATCTTCGAGTCCTGCACACTGCCTAACCACATGTTACTTTCTTTGTCTCCCTCATAACGGCATCCTCGCAGAAGTGAGGTTTCTCACGCTTGCAACTATCTAGCAGCAAACCATCCCTGCACACCATCCCCTATGCATATGGTTGAGCCCAATAAACAAAACTTTCGAACTATGGAACCATCTGGATTATTTGCAAATCGAATTGTACCTCAAATATTTCAACCTAATCAATTTGTAGAGGCTATTTTCCAAATGTACCTTCATCGTTATAATTTTGAAATTATGAGTGCTTAGTTTTTCATGATGGCTCTCAAAAATCGTGAAATGTTAGTTGTTATGGAGGGGGCATATCTTAATGGCTGTTCAGTTTAGGCTTGTGCAACCAGGGCTTAATCATCCAAAAAGAGAAGGGGATTGAAGAAGGGGAATTAATAGTCTCACGGTATTTTCCTCTCTTAGTCTCTGAGGGCCTGGGCCATAATATTACGTTGGTTGAAAACACAACCATGCTTAGGGCTCCTGCCATTGTGTGTTTATCTATGAGCATACTTATGCCTATTCTATACTGGTGCGGCATGCACGCATATGCATAGTCCTGCGCCGTATGTTGTTGCTGGTCTCCAACTTTGGCTGTTAGCTTGGTTTCAAATTTGTAGAAGTATTATATAATTTTGGGACTCAAACTTACATAAAGTTGTTCAGTTGCTAATTTAAGAAACTTTTTTATGGCACTTTATCAAAAATACATGAGGTGGTGAAAGGGAAGAACCCAATGCTATGATTTTTTAGATTACTTTCTCTTCCAGGTAGTAATTTTCTCAACTGTGTGTGTGGCTATACGAAGAGCGAGTTATCCTGTAAGACACAAGTACCATGTCTTACCTATTTAATTTCTTTAGCATCATTGGAGTTTCTTATTAGCTTCCATATTTTAAATCCCTCTGAATTAAATGCCTCGGAATCAGTTGAATGAAGCTTCTTTAACCTGATAAAATTGTATTGGACACTAGCTCTTGCTTTCCATAATCAACTACAGCAATTGATACAAATGACTTGTGAGCAAGATTTTAATTTTAGTTGTTTTCATTGGTATCTGATCTTCAGTTTGGTTAAAATCCTCCTCAGTTGATTATGTTATATTACTTCAGGCAGAAATTACTGTTAAAATTTACTGCCTAATCCTTTTGGAGACTTCTAATTTTTTTTTTGTTAGTTATGAGCTACACCAAAAAGTCACTATATCTCGAACATCAAGTTTTGAGTCCAACTCGTGCTTAGAACTGTTCCACAACTCGCTTACTCTCAAACATCAAATTCGGACTCCAGTTCGTCCATAGAGATGCTCTCACCACTCGCCAACTCTCAAACAATAAGTTCGAAGTCAGGAGTCAAACTCTTTCCTATAGCTGCTAAAAAACAGTGAGTTCTGAGTCTAGTTCGTCTCTAGAGCTTCTCCCACTACTCGCTAGCCCAAAAACTTTAAGTCCGGAGTTTCTGGAGCTGCTCCAACAACTCATTGATTCTAAACAATGGGTAACAATACTAAGGAAGCAAAAAAAAAGGCAGAAACATGCGCGCAATCATTATTTCATATCAAAGTTTTGATACACATTTAGGAGCTGGAGTACATCAGATGCTTAACATCATGTGTCTTTATTTCATACATATGAGCACTCTATTCACATACAAATTACTTACGATCACAGGGAGGAGGGATATTTTGAATAAGCGACACAACTCGCCCACGATGTCTCCTCAGCGTGGAAGTCCCCCCTGGATACTTGAGCGATTAGAAAGAGGTTCCAACCTAACTGATTGACTCTGAACCTCACGATGGAGAGTGGGTAATGCCCTCTTAGTAGATGCCACGCTCGAAGTCCAAGCTACACCGCTTTGAGTATCTCCGTGGTTCCTTGGTGCTGCCGAAGCCCCGAGGACAACTTATGGAACCTCTTCCTTTAATTATACTCGTCACGAAAGCAAAAGAAACTCTTCGTTCGTAGTCCTTCAATTAACATCTTCAACTTGTAAATTTTCAAGTTCTTATCCTTGAAGTGAACATCCTTGACCGGAATCTTCCACCGAACCACAGGAGTGCGAGCCGAGTAACATGGATGAGCTTGAGCCGAGAAACTAGAACGAGTCTCCTTCAGGTGGGCAAGCTCCAAGTCCATCTCGAGAAGCAACTCCTTTAGACATTCGTTTATGATATGGTGCTCGTCCGGCAAGACGTGAAGACGAGCGATGTCAGCATCCCTCCGGTGTACATAGCGATCTGTCAACACAAACAATGAAGTTACATCTCAGACAAGTACAAAAACACTAAGCTTTGGCTTTGAGAAGTTTTTATAAGATCCAACAAAACACATAAAAAGTTTCCACTCAAGGGTTTGACAAAAAAACTTTCATTACTTAGGGAAAAGATGCACAACGATGACCAATCCGCAGTTCGGCAAAATTACAAAAAAAAAGGTTAGAGGTTCTAGCATTGAGATCAAGGGAGCACCTAGGTGCCCATGTTGGGGGCCTTCGGACGTTTGCTTGTCTCCAACACCCTCACTAGAGGCTCTGAAGTGGTCTCCTCCCTACCCTCCTTGGGGTCGCCCCCCTCCTCGCTGCTCTAGCTCCCCTCGGGAACCACGACTGCCTCACCCACCTTGTGGCTGAAGTGGTATCCTTTGCCGCTAAAACCGGCGACCTACTCCACTTTCTTCAGGGTCTTGTTATAACTAGCATTGGTATCGGGTCGGGTCGGGTCCTTCACTACCCGGACCCAGACCTGGTCCCCTACGGGTTCAAAAATTGGACCCGGACCCGGACCCGTAAGGACTAGGTCCGGTTCCGGGTCCGGGTCCTATTAAAATATTCCTATCCGTTCGGGCAGGAGCGGGAGTGTGAGCGGCGAGCGGAGTGGCAAGTGAATGATTTAGACTAGAAGAAAGAAGAAAAATGCATGAGTTTTTGAGTTTGGAAGAGAAAGATTTAGAATTGAGGAGGAAGGAGGGGAGGAATGAGGATATAATATTTAATTTTATGTCGATTTTTTGGGTTCTTTTTAACGGGTCCGGGTCCGGGTCCGGGTCGGGTCTCTTTTGAGCGGACCCGGAGCCGGACTCGAAAGTACAACGGGTTCCATTTTAGGACCCGGACCCAGACTCGGATAAGTCGGGTCGGTTTCGGTTCAATGTCGGGTACGGGTCGGATCCGGGTTTCGGATATTTATACCAATGCTAGTTATAAACCTTATCTTTAGCCACGATGACCATGTCCATTGCCTCGGTTCGGACACTCGCCTAACTAAGGTAGCTGGCCTTTCCCCAACCTTTCATTAGTCAAAGAGGTTCTTTCACAAGTGAAATTCACTCCTTATTTCCCTTCTCCTTCAGTAGCCTTTCATGCTCCGTGTTAGGCGAGTCGACCTCTAGCTGCTGTTGAGAAGCTTCGAGGGCCTCTTTGGTGTCGAGACGCTCCTTCTCGGCCCGAGTAACTCTCCCCTTCAGTAGCTTCGTCTCATAGTTACACTACTTCATCTTGGTAGCCTGGAGAGAAGCCTGCAAAAAGAAACTACAAACACTTAGAAAATTAAACACGTAATGTTTAAAAGGACAAAGGAACTGGCTACGTACCACAATTTAGGCTCGAGAGAAGTTAAGGTAGTTGGAGCCGAATGTCTCGCATGCCTACGTTGCCCGAACTTTGGGAGGGGCTAGGTTGTTTATCACCTCGACCGCGATCCTCGCCTCTGTAACACCCCGAATTCCAAAATACAACTGAATTCGAGTTTCACAGGATCTTTACACTTCATTTAGTACAATTTTACAAGGAAATAAAAACTTTTCTTACATCAGAGTTACATGGAATCTTTACACTTTACGTTTTACAGCGGAAGCAAAAATCACAATAATTTACATGAAATGACAGCGGAAGCAAATTACAACATTTATACAAAGGTACAACAATGAACAATCTCTAAGCATCAATTCTCCTTTAATCTTTATCAGGCCATTTATCTTGCATACAAAACTGTGGGTACGTCAGTTTATTCAACCGACGAAAATTATACACGGCCATCCTCTCTATGCCGGAAACAATATAACGATTCTCATTTCTTAACAAACCACAAACTTGATCACAAACAAAACTAAAGGGACTATCCTGTTGATGTCATGTTGTGATTGTACACTTAGTCCTTAATGCAGTTATTATGTTATATGACACTAATGCGCACTTGTTCGGATTCTATGCATTTCATACTACATAGGTCCGAGGGCAAGCCCTTAATCGTTCTTCATCTTGTAGGGTTCAATTCCTCGCCATGACTTAACTACTACGGTAACTACGGTAAGTATCCTAGATGTTCTATGATCTACGAGCCCATGTCCAGGCAGTCTGGAGGGGAATCCCACATACTGACATGACGCATCGAGCAGGCAGGCTATGGACAATTCAGCCTCCACCATGGAACAATGGCACCACCCGTAGCCATAAAAACACCCCACAAGCGTCGCCACCGGGACGATAATTCTGGAGTAGTGCCCACGCCATGTCATGATGCATCAAGCAGGCAGTCTGTGAATCACTCTCACACCGCCAATCCGATGGCCCTTATACTCGTGTTTTTCTCTTACTTTCATCACATCTTCACTATGTTTCTAGTCCGTAGTTTATTAGAATCATGAACAAAATCAATTCTCTAGAGTTAGCCTTTCTACTATACCGGTCTTAATAATTCATTCAACGTGACCCAAATCTTGGTCTTTTCATTTCAAATTTCATTTCAATTCATTTCTTTCCAATGCCGGTATAAGGCTTAGCTACACTTGTAACACCCCGAATTTTAAATAAGGATAAATTCGAGATTTCACAGGATCTTTACTTCACTTCGTACAATTTTACAAGAAAATTTTAAAAACTTTTTCAATAGTACATCAGAGTTCCTTCACACTTGGTTTTTACACAGCGGAAGAAATAAAACTTACAACAATTGAAAACAAAAATATAACTTGTACAATTTTACATCATTTGCAACTTCTTTAACTAGTAATAGCATATTCACTTTATAACTCCATGAATGGTCCTTTACCTGCATGTTAATCTGTGGGCTCGTCAGTTACTTACAACTGACGAAATGTCATACTCGGCCATCCTCTCTATGCCGGGAATAGTATAACGATCTTATTACTTTAAGAAAACACAATAAAAATTGAATGAATAAATACAGTGTCGAAGGTGATTATTCTAAACATAAGTGTATGTCATGCCTTAATGCCTAATGCATACCATTCTACACTAGGATGACACTAATGCACACTTGTTCGGATTCTATGCATCCCATACTACATAGGTCCGAGGGCAAGTGCCTACATTCTTCACAATACAGGGCTTGATCCCTCGCCATGAAAACTACCCGGTAGCAAAACAAAGTTCAGACTATTCCACGAATTTGAATCCCAGCCTTGAAGTCCACCGCTGGCTGTTATAACAGATTCTACATCGTGCGAATCGTCCCGTATGTGACCCTCTAGCCCAGTATATATATATATATATATATATATATATATATATATATATATATATATATATATATATACATTGGAGATGGTAAACACCAAAAACCCATCCGTCCGACTACTCAAGATTCCGGAGTCCACCGCGGACCCGTCCTCATAGTCCCGGATTAAAATATAATAATCCGTCTCCCACGGGGCAACCTCAGTCCACCAACTGGGTCTATAGTCTTGGATTCCACCGCCGACTATATAGAGCACCCCACTTACGTTTTCCTAAGTTTACTACATCTTCACTTATGTGCCTAAATTTTCTTAAGTTCAAGACATGAATAATTTCCACTCATAGAATTAGTTTTACCTCCTACCAGACTTAATCAACAAATACGAGATAGCTCCATAGCCATATCTCCAAATCATATCTCAAATCTTTTCTTTCAATATTACCGGTACCGAGGTCTTACTAACTCTAAATCAAAATTTTCATGTACAAGAAACATGGGTGATCACACCCTTTAATAATCATGTCTTAAACTTATTATATTCATGTCTCTAACTTATCCATAAATTTTTCTATGTCTCATTTTAGCACTATTCATGATTCCTTAATAATAATAATTTTTTTTCATGAAACCATTTCATTCAACATCGATCTCACAATTTTTTTTTTTATCCTTTTCACAAACATGATTTTATCACTTGTAATGCAATTTAAATACATATAATAATCAAGTATTCAACACAAATGAATAATCTCATCAAAGACAATCAATTTACATATCAACATTTTACTTTCCTTCTAATGATATAAATCATGTTCTTCAATAATACAGTTTTTGAAGACAAATATCAATCTATCTCAAAGTTACTTTTATTTTCTCCAAAATTTCTAAAGCTATATCTTTAAACAATTTCATTTCATTTTATATGAATGCTAGAATTTATTCTCAAATCTTTATTCAAAAATTTTCCTTTTTAGTTCTTCAACTATGCACTAAAAATCTCAAAACTATCTCTTATAACTCTTGATTATATTATGTAAACACTAGGTCTTTTTCACAAATTTTAATTAGCATTAGAAATCCTTAATTTAAACTTAATCCCATTTAATCATAAAAAAAATGTATGCTACACTGGGTTTCGAAACCGTGAAGCCCAGGCAACAACCAAAAAGCCCACGCCAACTACTAAGTCCGTATGGACTTGTTGTCTCAACTACAAACCAAAAGCCTTTTCACATCTTCCTCAATCTAGTGTTCATTAAAAAAAAACTATACAAAAGAAATGTTTCGGCCATACTGAGTATCGAACCCAGACCCAACAAGGAAGCAGCGCACGGCCGAGCCAACAGGCCAATTGCGCCCAACACCCTAAACCCATTTCGTGGGTTTTGACCCAATTTTCTGTTATTTTATTGTTTTTCATAAAACTAGATTTTTCATTTGATCAATCTTCCTCACTAGTCTCCAAATAGTTTATTTAGACTGAAATTTATTTACTACAGAAATTCATGTGTTCAAAACTTATATTTAATAATATCTAAATTTCAAATCTCTCTTTCTTCTCTTTTATTACAAGAATGTAGTTCATCATTTTAATCAACTAGAAAATTTGTATTACTTCACAACAAGTAACAATAAGTTATGTATGCCCTTTTTTTATACAAAATTTCTTCTTTAAACATAAGGAAAATCTCTTCAATTATTTTAACAATTACTAGTTAACATACAAATGACAATTTCTTTTTATTTTAAATTTCCAAACTACATGACAATACTTTGTTCCTTAATCAATATTAGTATTTCTACAACTTATCAAACATAAAGAGAAACATGAATTTATCTTCTAATTAGGATATCAAAATTTTATCATTCATCAAGCATGCAAGTCCCTACAATTAGAAAGCATATGATCACCCACCTTGATTGAAAGCTTGAACAATTGAAAGAATGATCACCACTTCTAGCTCCAAGACTCCTAATTCATCTTCTCCTCCTAGCAAGAGACTCCAAGAACAAGAACTCTCTTTCTTTTCCTTTTTCTTTTATTTCTTGATTACTTTTTGGTGTGAGAAGAGAGTAGAATGGTGGACTATTTGTAGGTCTTTGCTAGGGTTCTAATTGCATAATTTCACACCTAATAAATTACTAAATTTAATTTACCAACTCTTCATATACATAACTCCACTAACTCCTCACTTTTCATCTCCCCACCTCTTCAAAAACCAACTCCCATAACCCCCTACCTCTTCCTCTCCCCTACATGTACAACCGGCCTACCCTGGGTACCATCCGGGTCAACATGTGTGTGTATGTACACATGGACATGTACATATTCAATATAACATTTGTAGGTGGGCCCCCATCCAATTACCATACACTATATATTCCTTAAACACCCAAAAACTATAACATCCAAACTTACTAATCCGTGGGCCCCCAACCAAAACCAAGTCATTTCCGTTTAATCCATTTCTCATTTCATACATTTTATCATACATATAATTATCATACTATATACTATGCACTATATATTGTATACTATATTATTAAGTAAAAGTTAGTTCAAATTAAAATTTTATAATAAATGCACACACATTTTATGAAATTTGTTTCGAGAAAGGATACGCTTAAATGCGCGCACCGAAACAAACACGTGCGTCGCATGTAAAATATCAAAATGCGAAAAATCGATTTTATTGATGAAAAATTATTAAATATAATCGAAAAAAATATAAGCAAAATTATATTTACTAATTTATATATATTTCTTGATGAAATCACTACATGTAGAAAGCACGTGCATTATACGTGCAGAAAATCGAAAAATGCATTTTAATCAAAATAGGGGGGAAAATAAATTTCCGTTTTATAAAATAGATTTAAATACATGAAAATAATTTATTTAAACACATAGAAAATATTGTACGTAGCGGTACAGACGCGTGCATTAAAAACCAATAAAAAGTACGTAAAATACAAGATTGAAATATTATATTTTTGTTGACTCAAAATAAGATAGAATCAGTACGGAAATTGCATAAATAGTCGGTAAATAAAATACGGGGTGAAAACATGTTACAAAATGCACGTGGGTAACACACGAGGGCAAAATTGTAATTCCAATTTTGCGAGGTGTTACAACACTCCAGTTCTCAATTTCAATTCACAATCACACAAGAATTGAGCCTTTCAAACTCTTAAGTTCATTTTTCATGATCACGTCGAATTTTCCTTATCATGTTCATAGCAGTCATAATCGTAAAACTTCTCATAAATTCAGCAGAAATAATTTACTTCATGCACAATTTCATGTAAAGACAATAACAATTCACATTTCTCATTTATTACATGCAGTCTTCATTATTTCCATTATCAATCTCTTTCCACAGTATATATATATATATATATATATATATATATATATATATATATATATATATATATATATATATATATATATTCTTATCATGAAGCAAAAATTAGAAATCTGAGATGTTGGAAAGAATCTGGCAGTCAACTCAAAACATATTCAATCGACTATTCAGCAAAATAAAGTTTCTAGGAAATGTCGGGATAGTTGACTGCTACATATGACCAGTCGGCTGTCCAGAAAAGATTTAAAACTCGAAAAAGGGTCAGGGGAAATTGACTGTTTTTCAGACCAGTTGGCTGTTCCGCAGGGTTTTAAACTCAAAATACAAAGTACGGGGCGGTCGACTGTCACTCAGACCAGGCGGCTGTTCTGCAGGGTTTAACTCAAAGGATTTTAAGGTCAGTCGACTACTACATCTATTCGATCGACTGATCAGTATTAACAATTTGAAATAAGGAACCATTTCTTCTTTTCTTTCGTTTCACACAGAATCTTAGTTTAGAATTACCATACGTTCATTTTCTGAAACTAACATACAATTTCATTTAATAATCCTAGCAACAAGTATAGTATACCGAATAATGTAGAGATTCTTACGGCTAGTGTTTTCCACACAACCACGACTTCAAAGAAAAAGGGTATTTTTTTCTTTTTCATAATCATCATTTTTCTACAGAGATAAATATTTATTCCAATTCAGCATACTAGATAAAAATCAAAATAACCTTAATCATATCATTTCATTAAGTTTCGAACTGTATAAGATCTCATTTTTCTTATACCAGTCGACTGTTAAATATGATCGGTCGACTGTACAGCTAGTTTTCCAATTGCTCAAAAATATCTTTAGTTCTTTTCCATTCATTCAAGTTTTCACATGATGTATATAGCATGGAAGATTTCATTACATCTATTAACAATCATTCAATCAATCTAACTTTAACACACACATAATAACAATTCAATTTCAGTCCTAGCATGATTTCTACTCTAGAAGTCATGAGAAACACCCACCTTTTTGAAGATTCGAAAAGAAAGTTCTTAGGAAATCCTTTAGAATGCACGAAAAATCATTCTCCTCCTAGGTTGCAGTGCCCGAACTTCTCCTCCTTGCCTTCTTGCCAAAACCCGAGAACTCCAAGATGTGGTGGCCGGCCTCCAAATGGGAACACTCACACTCAACTCACACTAATATATATCTCTTATATAATATCTCTTCTTTCAATAGATTACTAGTGTAACATACAAATAGATGGGAGGGGTATTTATACTAGTTTTGAAGTAGATTGGAGGGCTATGATTCAATAGATGGTTACAGAATGGAGGGCTAGGATAGGAGTAGGAGTTATAGTAACCACCCACACATCAAGTAACCACCCATGCACACTCACCCACTCTCCCATTCCTTCCAAGCATGACCGGCCCCAAAAAAAATGGTGTGCATTGCACACCATGTGCTCCGCACGTGCCACCTAGTACCCTTAAAAATTTGTACAATTTTAATAAATCAATTTGTTCACTATTTGTCTCTATATGACAAGTGTGAACATTAATTAATTTATTAAATTAGTGGGCTTTTAAATAGTAGGCTTGGGCTTGTGGGCCAAAACAACCAATTGAAGATTAATTAAAGTGGGCTAAAACAATTAATTAGTATTTTAGGCTTTAGAAATAGGCTTTAAAAAAATATAGAGGAAAATAATCGTTCATACAAGAATGAGATTTCATATAAAAATAAAATAAAGATACACTTGAAATTTGCACGTGCACAACACGTGAAAAAAAATAGTATTTTTATTAAAATGAAAGTTTAGGGTATTACAACACTCCCTCCTTAGAATAGTTCCGTCCCCGGAACTACAATTAAAGAGTGAGAAAACAAAACATAATAAGAAAAATACAATCAAGCAAAAAGCTCAGGATGGCCCTTCATCATCCTCTCCTCAGATTCCCAAGTAGCCTCTTCAATCAAATGGTTTCTCCAGACTACCATGACCATCGGTATCGTCTTATTCCTCAAGACTTTCTCCCGACGATCAACAATCTCAACTGGGAGCTCAATGTAACTCAGATCCAACTGCAAACCTTCTGGCACTTCGGGCAAATGATGACTTGGATGTGGAATGTACCCTCTCAGCATGGACACATGAAAGATATTGTGCACCCGAGATAACTCTTCCGGTAACTCAAGCCGGTAGGCAGTTTTCCCGATCCTTTTCAATATCTTATATGGACCCATGAACCTCGGGGCTAACTTCCCACTCTTTCCGAATCGGATCACGCCTTTGCTAGGCGATACATTCAGAAAGACAAAGTCACCAACTTCAAACTCAAGGTCCCTTCTCCGGTTGTCTGCATAGCTCTTCTGCCTAGTCTGAGCTTCCACCAACCTCTTCCTGATCAGATCAATCTTTTTAGAGGTCTGCTGCAGAATCTCAGGCCCAAACATCTGACGCTCCCCAACTTCGAACCAACAGACAGGCGTCCTGCACTTCCTGCCATACAGAGCTTCGTACGGTGCCATCCTAATGCTAGTCTGAAAACTGTTGTTGTAGGCAAACTCCACCAAAGGTAAGTGCCTTTCCCAACTGCCCACAAAGTCTAGTACACAGCACCGAAGCATATCCTCAAGAATACGGTTGACTCTCTCGGTCTGCCCATCGGTTTGGGGATGAAAAGCAGTGCTGAAATCCGTCTTGGTACCCAAAGCTGTCTGAAGACTCCTCCAGAAATGCGAAGTAAACCGCGCATCTCGATCAGACACAATAGTCAACGGAACGCCATGAAGCCTGACGATCTCACCAACATACATCTCAGCTAACTTGTCCCTCGAAGCAGTGAGTTTCATCGCCAAGAAGTGAGCGAACTTGGTTAGTCGATCGACTATAACCCAAATCGCATCATTGCCCTTAGGACTCTTAGGCAAACCCGTGATGAAATCCATACTGATGTTATCCCACTTCCATTCCGAAATAGGTAACAGTTGTAATAGACCTCCAGGTTTCTGATTCTCGGCTTTGACTTGTTGACAAATCTCACACCTCGACACAAATTCAGCCACATCCCACTTCAAACCTGACCACCAGAAATGTTGCTTAATATCCTTATACATCTTGGTACTCCCAGGATGTACAGACAAAAGAGTAGCATGTGCTTCCTGAAGAATACTTTCTTTCAAGTCTGACTGATCCGAAACACATAGTCTCTCTACAATCCACAGCACTTCATCCCTGATTTGAAATCTGGACAACTTGCCAGCACCAACCTGATCCATCATCTTCTGAATCTCTGCATCTTCCTTCTGACTTGCAATAATCCTTTCGTTCAGCGTCGGTTGAAGCCTCAACTGAGCTAAAAATGATCCCAAGCCTTGCAGAACAACTTCAATACCAGCCCGATCTAACTCCTCTGCCAGCTGCCTTTGAGTTGTAATCAAACTCGCCAGACTGCTCTTGCGGCTAAGTGCATCAGCAACAACATTAGCCTTCCCAGGAAGATACTTAATCTTCGGACGAATGTCCTCAAGTACCTCCAGCCATCTCCTTTGCCTCAGGTTCAGATCCTTCTGCTGATAGATGTATTTCAAGCTTTTATGGTCTGTGTACATGTTCAGCTTCTCGCCATACACATAATGTCTCCCTTGCTTTAAGGCAAAGATAATCGCAGCCAACTCCAGATCATGAGTCGGATAATTCTTCTCATGCGGTCTTAGTTGTCTAGACACATAAGCGATCACTTTTCCTTCTTGCATTAAGACACAACCAAGCCCACGATATGAAGCATCACTGTAAACATCATACTCAACACCTGCTCTTGGCAAAGCCAAAATGGGTGCAGTAGTCAGCATCTCCTTCAATTTCTGAAAGCTTGCCTCGCACTGTTCAGTCCACTTGAAGTTCACATTCTTCTTAGTCAGACCAGTGAGCGGCACGGCTATCTGAGCGTAGCCCTGGATAAATCTCCTGTAATATCCAGTCAGCCCAAGAAAACTCCTGACTTCCTTTACTGTAGTAGGTCTTGCCCAATCTCTTACTACCTCTATCTTCTGAGGATCAGTTGCCACTCCTTCCTTAGAAAGGATGTGACCTAGGAATGCCACTTCAGATTTCCAGAAATCACACTTGGACAACTTGGCATACAACTCATGCTCCAGAAGCTTCCTCAAAACTGCTGCCAGATGCTCAGTGTGCTCCTCCTCCGACTTGGAGTACACGAGAATATCGTCGATAAATACCACAACGAAAGAATCAATGAACGACCTCAGAATTCTGTTCATCATGTCCATGAAGATTGCAGACGCATTCGTCACTCCAAACAGCATAACTAAGAATTCGTAATGCCCTTGTTGAGTTCTGAATGCAGTTTTATGCACGTCTTCAGCTTTCACTCGAACTTGATGATATCCCAATCGAAGATCTATTTTGGAGAAAATAGCCGCTCTTTGTAAACGATCGAACAAGTCATCAATTCTTGGAATTGGATATTTATTCTGAACAGTAACTTTATTCAGCTCTCGGTAATCGATGCACATCCTCATCGAACCATCCTTCTTCTTTACCAAAAGCACCAGCACTCTCCAAGGTGACACACTTGGTTGAATAAATCCTTTCTCCAATAGTTCCTCAATCTGCCGTTTGATCTCATCCTGTTCCACTGGAGCCATCCTATACGGTGCCTTAGAAATAGGTGCACTCCCTGGTTGAACAGTTATGCTGAACTCCACATCACGATGCGGGGGTAACCCAGGTGAATCTTCCAAGAATATCGTTGGATAATCCCGAACCACAGGAATCTGCTGCACCTCTTCAGGAATCCCCTTCTTCTGGCTGATAGCAGCAACCAAATCTGAACATCTTCTCTTCCCTTGGAAAGTGACTTCAGCTCCTCCTGGAGCCTTCACTGTTACAGTCTTGGTTTTGCACCCGATGTTCGCGGTTTACACCGACATCCAATCAATGCCAATGATAACATCGACTCCCAAAACTTTCAGCTCGATCAGATCGATCCCGAAAATCCTATCCCCAATCATGATCTCGCAGTCAGCATCGTACCGATTAGTGGTTAGAGTTTCCCTTGATGGAGTAGCTACTGCTAAAATCTTACCTGGAAATATCTTCGGTTCGACTCCCAACACTTTAGCAAATTTAGGTGACACAAAAGTATGAGAGAATCCAGTATCGAACAAAACAACAGCTTTCATTCCATTCAAATAAAGTTCTCATGTTACATAATACACTCTCATTACGTAACAGTTCACTAAATAAATGGGAAAAGAAACAGCATAAACCTCTAAACATCCGCCCTCGTACTAGTGATGACATGATCCACCTCATCAGCATCAGCTTCAGTCAAGGCAAATACTCGCCTTTGCTGGTACGACTTCTTCCCGGCCTGCTGAGTTGGTCCTCTTTGGACAACATCTTGCAATTTAGGGCACTGGGATCGATAGTGACCTGTCTCCCCACAATTGTAACAAGTCATCACAGGAGGTTTCACCCATGCATTTTTGGGTCTTCCATCTACGTTGACAGCATTCGCTCCCGTTGGTTTGAACCTTTGGGCTGACGGCTATCTCCTGAAGTTGCTAGAAACTGCGGGCCTCTTCCCCATGTTCCAGTTGTTCCTCCGGTTTTGAACAGCGTGGAACTGCTCCATGTCTACCTCCGTGGCTGCCGCTAGTTTGACTAGCTTGTCAAACCTCCTGATACCGAGGGGTATCAACCTGGACCTCAAGCTCGGCCTCAACCCATGCTCGAACTTACGAGCCTTCTTCACCTCATCCATCACTAATTCAGGAGCATACCTTGAGAGCGGAGTGAATTTGGTCTCATACTCCCTAATTGACATGCTACCTTGTTGCAGTGACAGAAATTCCATAGTCTTCTTCTCCTGGACATTTGAGGGAAAATAATGACTGCAAAATTCCTCCAAAAATTTCTCCCAGCCAAGAACAATACCTCCCATCGTTCGCTTCATCGACTGCCACCACACAGCTGCATCCTTCTCGAGTTGCAGGGTTGCCAACTTCACCTTGCTGCCTTCCGGGGTCTCCAAGACTTCGAAGATAGTCTCTACCTGACGGATCCAATTGTCATCCGCATCAGGGTCCGACTTCCCTTCAAACACCGGTGGTTTCATCCGCTTGAATGATTCCACGAGTTTGATTGCTTCGAGTACTGGATTCGCAGGCCCCCTTCCTTGGTTCTGATTCATGGCAAAAGCGTTGAGTGTCTGATAGATCCTTGCCAGCTCCGTTTCCAAGTCCAGACCTTCACCATTTTTTGCTCTTCGTCCAGCCATATTCTGATGCAAAAGATCAATTAAATTCGAAGTATAAAACATAAAATTTAAATCAACTTTTCATTTCATTGAATTTCAAACTTTATACATTCGAATTGAAAACATTTATGGACATCAGAATGAAAGCAGTAGAAGCTACAACAGTCTAATTCCTATGGTTCCTCTTCGCTTCATGAAGCTCTCCCCGTAGTTCCTCAACTTCCTCTTTCAGTACATCGGTCATGTTTTTCCTCTTCTCGAGTTCCCACACACGATGACTGAGAACTGCAAAATCATCCTTGCGCTTCGCCAACTGAGCCTCTAATAGTTTGACTCTCTCTCGCAGTGTCTCCACCTGCCTCTGAATAGACAAAACAAGACTGCTCGGAACTGGTTCTTCTTCATCGTCAGAAGAGTCATCAGATGAGTCTGGAGGTGGAGTGATCTCTCGGGACTCAGGCCATTCTTCTCCGTCGGAGTCCGCTTGTCCTGGGTAGTACTCTTCCTCGATGATATGCCAATTGTCGTCTCCAGCAGGGTCGAAGTGATCAGCCATCTTAGAAATAGAGAGGAAGAAACATAAATCATAGAGCAACACAAATGTAAGTAACTTACATTTAAATCTCTAGACTCAACACACACTCTAATGTCCACTTCTAGGGTGTCGTTCCTTATAAATTTGTACAAGTATGAAACATGGCCCTGATACCACTCTGTAACACCCCGAATTACAAAATACAACTGAATTCGAGTTCCACAGGATCTTTACACTTCATTTAGTACAATTTTACAAGGAAATAAAAACTTTTCTTATATCAGAGTTACATGGAATCTTTACACTTTACGTTTTACAGCGGAAGCAAAAATCACAATAATTTACATGAAATGACAGCGGAAGCAAATTACAACATTTATACAACGGTACAACAATGAACAATCTCTAAACATCGATTCTCCTTTAATCTTTATCAGGCCATTTATCCTGCATACAAAACTGTGGGTATGTCAGTTTATTCAACCGACGAAAATTATACACGGCCATCCTCTCTATGCCGAAAACAGTATAACGATTCTCATTTCTTAACAAACCACAAACTTGATCACAAACAAAACTAAAGAGACTATCATGTTGATGTCGTGTTGTGATTGTACACTTAGTTCTTAATGCAGTTATTATGTTATATGACACTAATGCGCACTTGTTCGGATTCTATGCATCCCATACTACATAGGTCCGAGGGCAAGCCCTTAATCGTTCTTCATCTTGTAAGATTCAATCCCTCGCCATGACTTAACTACTATGGTAACTACGGTAAGTATCCTAGATGTTCTATGATCTACGAGCTCATGTCCAGGCAGTCTGGAGGGGAATCGCACGCACTGACACGATGCATCGAGCAGGCAGACTATGGACAATTCAACCTCCGCCAGGGAACAATGGCACCACCCGTAGCCACCAAAATACCCCACAAGCGTAGCCACTGGGACGATAATTTCGGAGTAGTGCCCACGCCATGTCATGACGCATCAAGTAGGCAGTTTGTGAATCACTCTCACACCGCCAATCCGGTGGCTATCATACTCGTGTTTTTCTCTTACTTTCATCACATCTTCACTATGTTTCTAGTCCTTAGTTTATTAGAATCATGAACAAAATAAATTCTTTAGAGTTAGCCTTTCTACTATACCGGTCTTAATCATTCATTCAACGTGACCCAAATCTTGGTCTTTTCATTTCAAATTTCATTTCAATTCATTTCTTTCCAATGCCGGTATGAGGCTTAGCTACACTCTAGTTCTCAATTTCAATTCACAATTACATAAGAATTGAGCCTTTCAAACTCTTAAGTTCATTTTTCACGATCACATCGAATTTTCTTTATCATGTTCATAGCAGTCATAATCGTAGAACTTTTCATAAATTCAGCAGAAATAATTTACTTCATGCACAATTTCATGTAAAGACAATAACAATTCACATTTCTCATTTATTACATGCAGTCTTCATTATTTCCATTATCAATCTCTTTCCACAGTATATATATATATATATATATATATATATATATATATATATTCTTATCATGAAGCAAAAATTAGAAATCTGAGATGTTGGAAAGAATCTGGTAGTCAACTCAAAACATATTCAATCGACTATTCAGCAAAATAAAGTATCCAGGAAATGTTGGGATAGTCGACTGCTACATATGACCAGTCAGCTGTCCAGAAAAGATTTAAAACTCGGAAGGGGTCAGGGGCAGTCGACTATTTTTCAGACCAGTCGGCTGTTCCGCAGGGTTTTAAACTCAAAATACAAAGTACGGGGCAGTCGACTGTCACTCAGACCAGGCGGCTGTTCTGCAGGGTTTAACTCGAAGGATTTTAAGGTTAGTCGACTACTACATCTATTCGATCAACTGATCAGTATTAAAAATTTGAAATAAGGAACTGATATGGCTAAAAATGGGGTTAAATCGGAACCGTCCAGATTGGGCGCGAATCTTGAAGCTCGGGGGTAAAACGGTGATTTCACATACAAGCGGATCCAAAGCGGGTACTGGATCTCCTTCTCACAGATCCAATAACCCACGAACGGGTCCACTCCAATTGGGTACGGGTCCCGACCCGAGGCGAGCCCAGACCAGTAAGAGACAAATCAGGGCCACTGATTTGACCAAGTCAACGGGCCTGATTTGCTCTCACCGGGAATCAAGGGGTTAGTTTCCTAAACAGACTGTGAGGATTTTTCTCCTAGCAGTTACACTGGGAACCAGGCCTCTGATCGCTCCCCTGGCGACTATAAATACCTCCCCTCTGCCACTGTGACCAGGTGAGTCACTCTTTTTCCACCTTAAGCTCTTTCTTTAATCACCACTGGTTACTGACAAGAGCGTCGGAGGGTGCGTCGCCGGGATCAACCCCGGTGTCTCGCACTTCCTTGCAGGTTGCGGCAGGAGTAAGAAGGCTTGGATCAGCTGTTCAGGTTTTCTCGAACTCACAAATCTTATCTGTTTACCCCCACACCGAAATCAGCGATAACAGATTGGCACCGTCTGTGGGAAGAACCACACGAACAGCCTCAGCCCCTTCCTTGTCGTTCTCTACAACCATGCCTCCAAAGAAGATCAGATCGAGAGGGTCCAACCGCGGGACCAATCCCGCCGATCCTACAGAGGAAGCCCCTGTCAATCCTATTCCACAGCCCGAACTTCCTCCTCTGGCCCCGCAGGGCCAACCTCCTCTTCCCAAACAGCAACCCAACAATGGCCCTTCTGGACATAACGGTCGGAGGCAGAAGCAGCTCTTCAATCCGGACCATGTCTCGGTTCATAATGAATCCTCGGATTTAATGGCTTCTCATCACCCCGACCTCCGCAACACGATCCTGAACCGCCAGAAAGATGAGGACCTCCGCACCCACCTAGACGAGAGGCGGGCCCGAGAGGGAGCCTCCCGCCAGCATCATGGTGAGCGGTCGCCTCACCGCCGAGACGGCAGACGGTCTCCGGACCGAAGGGGCAGAGCGGCATCGCCCGAGCGCCGAAGGAGGAGGCCACATTCCCCCGCGGATCGGCATCATCGCAGGAACAATGACACGCCCATCACCCGTGCCGAATTCCTACAATTTCAAGACACCGTACTGCAGGCCCTCAACCTTCGGCAGAACAACCAAAATGCCCAGAGGGCTCCAACGCCCCCGAGGGCTCCCAGTCCTCGTCGCCGAACCCAAAGTCCTTCCCTGACTCCCAGCCGCCAGCAGCAGCCCTACAGTCCTCGCCGATCCCAAGACTACCGACGCCGCAGTCCCCGCTCCCCTTCCTATGAAGAAGAGTCCGGGGGATCGTATGATTACCAGCGGAGGGACGATGCCCTCAACCGCCGTCTCCATGAGGTGGAGAGGCGCATTGGTCGCATGGACAGAGAGGAGGAGTCCCGAGCAGGAACCGTCCACCCCAGCAGACCCCCTTTCTCTCGGTCGATCATGGAGGCCCACATACCGAGGGGTTTCAAACCTCCGCAGTTTGAAACGTACTCAGGGGAATCCGACCCAGTTGATCACGTCGAAAGCTTCAAGACCCTGATGCTGATCCATCAAGCTTCCGACGCCGTGCTCTGCAGGACCTTCCCCGCCACCCTCAGGGGGTCGGCTCAGGAATGGTACTCCAGACTCGCTTCCTCCTCCATCTTCTCGTTCGAGCAGTTTGAAACACTGTTCATAACTCACTTTGTGAGTAGCAGGCGAGCTGAGAAGGCAAGCCTCTCCCTACTGAACCTGCGGCAGGAAAGGGAAGAGAAGCTACGGGACTATGTGAAGAGATTCACCGCAGAGGTCAGGTCTATCGCCTCCTTAGACCAGTCAGTGGCGACCGTGGCGTTCCAGTCGAACATCCTCAACGCCAACCTCCGATCGTCCCTAGCCAAGAAGCCCTCGCATAACTTCGCCAACCTCCTCCTGAGGTGCGAGAAGTATATCCGAGCAGAGGAGGCTGAATCCCTCCCGAGCTTCGGGGGGTCCTCCTCCGGGTCGAAGAGGAAGGCGACGGGGGAAGAGGGGTCCAAGAAAGCGCAGAAGGACAACGGCGGTTAGCGCCGTCCTCCCCCCAGGTTCGAGAAGTTCACTCCCCTCACCACTAACGTCTCCACCATCCTAATGGAAGTGGAGAAGGAGGGAGTCATCCCCCCAGCTCCGAGGATGAACACCCCGGCAAAGAGGAGGAACAAAGATAAATGGTGTCGTTACCATCGGGACCACGGCCACGACACGAACGACTGCCGGGCATTGAGAGATGAGATAGAAGCCCTCATCCGGAGGGGGCAGTTGGCCAAATTCGTAAAGGCTAACGATCGGGCGGATCGCAACACTCCTCCGCCTCGGGGGGCTAACAAGCGCTCCGAGCGACGCGAGGAGACACCCGAGTTCGAGGAAGAACGGGTTCTGCACCTGATCCACGGAGGCCCCATGGGAGGCTCCTCTAATTCCTCTCGGAAGGCCTTCGTCCGAGAGGTCAACTCGGTTCACTGCGCCCCTCCTCCCAAAGGTCTCGGAGTCCCTGTGTCTTTCTCCGATGAAGACCTCGAAGGGGTCCGAACCCCCCACTGTGACGCCCTCGTCATCGACCTCCGCATGGCCAACTTCAAGGTGCAGAGGATCTTAGTAGACAATGGGAGTTCGGTCAATATCCTCTTCCTCTTGGCCTTCCGAGGCCTGCAGCTGTCCCGGGACCGTCTCAAGCCGGCCGGTTACACACTCCACGGGTTCACGGGGGTCCCAGTAACTGTCGAGGGGGTGATAACCCTAGACGTAACCGCTGGAAGCACCCCTACTACCCGGACCGAGCCGATGGACTTCATGGTCGTCGACGTCCCGGCAGCGTATAATGTCATTCTGGGCCGACCCGGCCTAGCCGCCTTGGAAGCTGTCCCCTCAGCGTACCATCTCAAAATGAAGTTCCCCACTCGGTCAGGAGTAGGGAAAGTCAGGGGAAGCTAAGAAACAGCCCGGAAGTGCTACATGACTTCCACTGGGGGACCAGTGCTTTCGCTCGAGACACTAGAAATCCCCGAGCCGAAAGTTCGGCCAACGTCCGAGCCGGCGGACGAGTTAGAAAAAGTGCTCTTCTCGGACGAGGACCCGAGCCGAAAGTTCCTCATCAGCAAGTCCTTGCCGACCGCACTGTGCTCTGACCTGATTAAATGCATCCGGGATAACCGTGACCTGTTTGCATGGTCGGCCGCGGACATGCCTGACATTTCCGAGGAGTTGCTCGTCCACCGCCTAAGTGTCGAACCGGGGTGCAAACAGGTTCAGCAGAAGAGACGAAAGTTTGCTCCCGAGCGACAGCAGGCCATCAAAGAGGAGGTGGACAAACTGCTGAAGGCCAAGTTCATACAGGAGGTAAACTACCCGGAGTGGCTCTCCAATGTTGTAATGGTCAAGAAGTCCAACGACTCCTGGAGAATATGCATTGACTTCACCGACCTGAATAAGGCGTGTCCGAAGGATCCATTCCCTCTTCCAAACATCGACACCCTCATTGACGCCACCTCGGGCCATGAGCTCCTCAGCTTCATGGATGCCTTCTCAGGCTATAATCAAATCCGAATGTTCCATCCGGACATTCCGAAGACCTCCTTCATCACCGATCAAGGCCTCTACTGCTACCGGGTCATGTCGTTCGGGTTGAAGAATGCGGGCGCCACCTACCAGTGCCTCGTCAACAAGGACTTCCAGAGCCAGATAGGCCGGAACATGGAGGTGTACGTTGACGACATGCTCGTCAAAAGCGTCCGAGGCACTGTTCACGTGGCCGACCTCCAGGAGGCTTTCAGCGTGTTAAGAAGGCACAGCATGCGGCTAACCCGAACAAGTGTGCGTTCGGGGTCTCTTTGGGAAAATTCCTCGGCTTCATGGTAAGCCAACGAGGAATCGAAGCTAATCCCGAGAAGATTAAGGCCATATTAGACATGGCCCCACCTCGGAACATCAAGGAGGTGCAGAAGCTTACTGGTCGGCTCGCCGCTATCGGTCGGTTCCTCTCGAAGTCGGGGGAAAAGTGCCTCCCTTTCTTCAAAGCACTCAGGGGGGCTAAGGGTTTTGAATGGGGCCAACCACAACAGGAATCATTCGACCAACTGAAAGCCTACTTGGTGAACCCCCCTCTGCTCAGCAAACCGGTCCCGGGCGAGACTCTCTTCGTCTACTTGGCTGCTTCCGAGCAGACCCTAAGTGCTGTCTTGGTGAGAGAGGAGGACCGGGCCCAAAGGCCTATCTACTACGTGAGCAAGGTGCTTCGGGACGCCGAGCTCTGCTATCCGAGGATAGAGAAGATGGCCTACGCCCTGGTCATGGCAGCGAGAAAGCTTCGGCCGTACTTTCAATCCCACTCGATCATTGTCCTCACCGACCAACCCCTAAAGCAGATCCTCCACAAGCCTGAGACCTCGGGCCGGCTAATGAAGTGGTTCATAGAGCTGAGCCAGCATGACATCTCTTACCAGCCTCGGACGGCAATTAAAGCGCGGGCCCTCGCCGACTTCATCGTAGAGTCCACTATCCCTGAGGTCGGCCACGTCCCGAATGGACCCCCCATTTGGACAGTCTTCGTGGACGGATCCTCCTGTAACGAAGGAAGCGGCGCCGGCATCATCCTGAACGGCCCTGACGACTTCGTCCTCCAGTACGCGATCCGTATGAACTTCAAGGCCTCGAACAATGAGGCGAAGTACGAGGCACTCATTGCTGGTCTCGGACTTGCACGAAGTGCTGGGGCGCAGCGCCTCCGAATCCACAGCGATTCCCAGCTTATCGTGAACCAAGTCTTGGGCGAGTACGAGGCCCGAGACGAGCAGATGGCGAAGTACCTCGCTAAGGTTCGGGCCCTCATGAGCCGGTTCGAGGAGGCGCTCATCCAGCGGGTCCCTCGTGAAGAGAACTCACAGGCCGATGCCCTCTCCAAATTGGCCTCATCCTCCCTACAAGGTCTCGAACAGACCGTACTGATCGAAGTCCTCTCTAGGCCGAGCATAGAAGACGAGACACCCGGCTCGGTGGAATCATTGCCGGTCATGTTGCAGGATAATTGGATAAAGCCGTTGGTGGAATTCTTGAGGGACGGGGTTCTGCCCGAGGATCCCAAGGAAGCACGCTGAGTCAGAACTCGGGCCGAGCGCTATGTCTTGATCGAGGGTATCTTATACAAACGCTCCTTCTCCCAAATAGACGGTCGGCCATACCTAAGGTGCCTCTCTCCAGAGCAGGCCGAATATGCCCTACAAGAGCTCCACGAAGGCATCGGCGGGGCACACTCAGGGTCCAGGTCCTTGGCCCGAAAAGCCTTGAATTATGGATACTTCTGGCCGACCCTCGTTCAAGACGCCGAACGACACGTTCGGCAATGCAGCTCTTGTCAGAGACACTCCAGCATCCGTCGCCTCCCTCAGGCCAACCTCGCCTCCCTATCAAGTCCTATCCCCTTCGCAATGTGGGGGATGGATTTACTAGGGCCTTTCCCTCCGGCTCCGGGTCAGTTCAAGTTCTTGGTCGTAGCCATCGACTACTTCTCGAAGTGGGTCGAGGCCGAGCCCCTCTCCACTATAATCGAGAACAAGGTGGTACAGTTCTTCTGGAAGAGCATCATCTGCAGGTTCGGCGTTCCCCGTGTGCTCGTGACAGACAACGGGACTCAGTTCACTGGCGCAGCATTCCGAGCTCTGTGCGACGACCTTGCCATCCAGCAGCGCTTCTCGTCCGTCTCCCACCCTCAGTCGAACGGACAAGCAGAAAATGCTAATCGGCAAATCCTCGCAGGCATCAAGAAAAGGCTGGACAAAAGTTCCAAAGGCTTATGGGTCGACCAACTCCCCAACGTCCTATGGAACTACCACACGAGCAAGCGGACCCCCACAGGCGAGTCTCCTTTTAACCTCATCTATGGGTCCGAGGCCGTGATACCCCTCGAGGTCGGAATACCTTCCCCTCGACTCGCAGCCTACGACGAGGAACAGAACGCCAGGGACCTCAGAGCAGACTTAGATCTGATAGATGAGCTGAGGGAAAGAGCGTCGATTCGGTAGCAGAATTACCGAAGAAGGGTCGAGTTGGCATACAACAAGAAGGTCCGACCCACCAACCTTAAGCAAGGGGATCTAGTCTTGAGAAAACTGGCCATATCCTTTCCCAATCAGAAGAGCAAGCTGGCTCCGAACTGGGAAGGGCCATACAAGATCACGATGGTAGTTCGGCCCGGAGCATATCGTCTCGAAGATCTAGACGGCAAAGAGATTCTGAGGACCTGGAATGCCGACCACCTCCTAAAATACCAAGAAAGCGCCCCGACGCCACTCTAAGTATCATAGGATGTCGAGCCATTCCTCTCCTCTAACTTGTAACCTATTTTTCATGAATTGTACTATGTAAAACGGTTCGCCGTCGATTATCAATAAAGGAAGCTCTTTTCGTACTTATGAATTTGTATGCTTCTCTCCGCTCTTATCACATGTTTTCTAAATTTTGATTTCAACCAATGGTGCAGAGTCCACATCCGGCTCGACTTTACCTCCTCGGCTCGCCTCCAGACGAGCCAGGGGTAGATTGCCGTTCGGAACTGCTCCCACAACCGTTGAACTACACCGATGGTTCGGAGTCCAACACTCGGCTCGACTTTACCTCCTCGGCTCGCCTCCGGACGAGCCAGGGGTAGATCGCCGTTCGGAACTGCTCCCACAACCGTTGAACTACACCGATGGTTCGGAGTCCAACACTCGGCTCGACTTTACCTCCTCGGCTCGCCTCCGGACGAGCCAGGGGTAGATCGCCGTTCGGAATTGCTCCCACAACCGTCGAACTACAACGATGGTCCCGGAGTCCAACACTTGGCTCCCAGTCCTCCCAAGCTTGCTTCGCGGCAGACTGGGAGTGGTCCACCCCTCACCTTCGCCAGTGGAGGGATACCGAAGCTATGTTCGGCCACATAATCCGAGCAATCTTGCCTAGCAGCCGAAGCCCGAAGCCCTACGCTTTCGGTCGGCTACCGAGCAAGTGCCTTTCCGAGCTCGCAAACGGAGAAAACTCACTTTCTCCTCAACTTTCGCGCATGATCTCGATCAGACGGCCCCGATCTTGCCACCGACGCTAAACGACAAGATAGCGTTCTCTTGGAAACTGAGCTGCCTCGAGATTCGTGCCAACATCCAACGGTTCAGATCTTGCCACCGACGCTAAACGACAAGATAACGTTCTCTTGGGAACTCAGCCGCCTCGAGATTCATGCCAACATCAGACGACCCAGATATTGTCAGAATCGCTAAATGACAAGGTAGCGCCCCGTCAATAGCTCGTTCGCCTCGAGGATCTCGCCGACGGCACCAAGTGCTCAGTTCGAGGACCTCGGCACGACCGACACACACACAAGCGAAATAAGTACGCAGAACCACAAAGGAATTTTATTAATAATCGGGACACAATACAAAGCAGTCTTTCCATAGTTACAAAGCGTTGGGAAACAAAAAAAATACAACGCCGACCCATTACACTTGGTCCTCAAACAGAAATGTCTTCACCGGACTCTTCGGTCGCCAACCCTTCCACTTCGGCTGTTAGCTCCTCCGCCTCCTTCCGAAGTTTCGCCTCCACAGTATGCAAGTGATGGATCTCATAGACCAAATCGTCTCGCTCGGTTATTATCTTCGAATGATTGTGCCGAATACATTGGACCCGAAGAGCGTTGCTAAAAGCAGACGGCGAGTCTTCATCCTCCCCTACGGGAGTCACCTAGATGATCCTGTCCTCCAGGCGTTGGATCTCGGCGTCCCGTTGGCCGAGGACGGACTGAAGGTGGGCCCGCTCACTCTCAGCCCGGCACAACTTCAGCTCCACGCCATGAAGCCGTTCTCGGCACTTCAATGAGCTGAACTTCGTCGCCCCTGAAATCACCTCGGTCTCAGCGTCCTCGTTCGTGCTGTCGGAATCCGAGTCATGGACTGCCACCACGAGCTGAAAAGAGGGGAAGACGAATGGCAAAATTTCAATATATTGCCGAAGTCCAACACTTGGAAATTTTCTAAAGAAACTTTCAGATTCGCATTCAGATATAATAGTGTTACAGACGGCCGAACCGACCCTACAATTAGGTTTTACAACAACCAACAAAAATGAAAAACGACATGATTAGGGCCTCTTCGGAAGGGGAACGCTTCGGTTTAGGAAAACGCGAGGACGACGAGGCCTGCCCTCTGAGCTCGATCCTAAACCAACGAAGCGCGACCCCCCTTCGCTGCTGGCTCTAACTGTGGCGCCGACCGAGGTTCCGCTCGATGAGACGGCCACACTGCTCTGAGCGTCAGCTGGACTCTGCCTAGTCAGAGGCAAGCGTGTCGCAAGTTCGTAAAATGTAATCCCTCTCTCGCTCTCTTCGCGGGTACACGATGTGCTCCGGACGTTGGCTCTTTCGGGCAGGGGCTTGAGCGACGCGACCTCCTCCTCCAATTCGATGATTCTATCCCTCAAAGCATCGTCCTTTGCCAACTTCTTCAGTCGAGGGAGCCTCACGAGCCCGAGGCGTTGGCACTATCGGTCGCAAGCTGTCGGTAATGGGTGGCCTCGATCCTCCTATCTATAGTAATCCTCCTAAGCTTGTCGACCTCGGCTAGCAGCTTCTTGCGCTCGGATGACACCTTCTCCAGCTCGGAAGCAAGCTTCTCTTCTTCCGCCGAACGGCCTCGCCCCGCTACCTCCAAGTGTCGGATTTTGGCCAAGAGCTCTTCGTTCTTCCGCTCGGCGACGGCGAGCTCCCCACCTAGCCGCTCGACCTCGCCCTCAAGAGCAGAGACCGGGGGTCGTTTTCGCAGCTGCGCCAACTCGCGACACTTCCCCCTGGCCAGCGCCTTTACCTCCCCCAGTTCCAAAAATAAGTAAAAGCGCTTATCACGGCTCAGTGACAGCTCTCGCTTCGTCTTAACCAACTCTTTACGGAGGTACGAAACCTCCGTGATCGGGCCGAACTTCACTTGAAAAGCAGAGATAAATCCGATGGGACAATACATGGAAACATCTACAACTAATCACACGCAAATCCGAGACTCAACACTTGGATAAATTTTGGCCAAACACACTGTTTTCATTCAAAACCGAGGAGAAAGTTTTACAAAAGCGGTGGCCAGTCTGCAGTTAGGCTTACAAAAAGAGACAAAACAACAAAAGACTAAAAGAGACAACCGAGTCAGGGGTCGACCTTTTTGTCGCTCGGGTCCGTCGACCCCCCGGTCTTGTCCTCGCCATCGCCCTCGCCTTCGCCTTCGCTCCCGCACTCCTCCTCGGAGTCGTCCTCCTCCTCGCCCTCGGCCTCGGTCTCTCCTGGGCCTTCGACACCTTCCGTCTCTCCCTCAGGGTCGAGCAGCCCCTCGGGAACCTCCTCCTCCCCTTCCACGGGGTCGTAAAAATGGTAGGAGGACGTGTCGAAGCCCGGGTTCTTGGCGGCTACGTGGAGCAAGGCTCGACCGTAGGCATCCTCCATGTTCTGGAGCATGTGTTGCGCGGCCTCCTCCTGCACGGCCTTCTTCACCTTCTTCACCTTCTTCTGGTGTTTGGCCATGATCTTCTCGGCCCTCTTCCGAGCCTTCTCCGCTTCCAACCAAGCATTGGCCAGCGCCTCCTTCAGCTCGGCAACCTCCTTCTCCGAAGCCTCAAGCTTGGTTGCCGTATCCTTCGACAGCTGAATGGCGTCGGCCAGCTGCTTCTCCAGCCCTTCCACTTCGGCACCCCTCTTCGCCGAGAGGAGCTGCTCGGCATCAAGCAGCTTCGTGGCCTTGACACGCTCCGCCCTCTCCCATTCATTCTCCTGTTCCTTACTCACAAACTCCTCGAGCAGGAAATTGAAGTGGCAGAGGGTCTGAAAAAGAACAGCACATTAAAACCCGAACCCAAGAACTTAGAAAAATTCTAAGAAAGAAATTTTAATGAGGGAAAGCTCGGCCTACTTACCGACATTGTATTCCGAGCAATCTGCATCACGGCGTCCCCTGCTAGCCCGGCCTTCAGGGTCGCTCGATCCTTTGGGGTCGGCAGGTGCCTCACCGCTTCCATGCAGATGTTGCCGTCGCCCAAGAAGCCGTCGACGTTCATCACCTGCCAGTCAGGGACGAAGATCTGCTTATGACGCTCGGTCAAGATCTTCTCCGCCTCGGCAGTGAGGGACGAAACTTGGAGGGACAACACCTCCTTCACGCCGAATGCACCGCTCGACGAACCGGGAGCATCCCCCTTCGGGGTCGGTGTCGGCACACCCGAGGCAGGAGGGTCGAGGACCATGACTTCCCCCTGCTCGAGGACCATGACCTTCGGCTGGTCGGCGACCTTCGCGACTGAAGGCTTCTTCGAGGCTCGGCCGTCCTGAGGCCCTGCCGAAGGCCTCTTCTTCTTCGCCTCCTGCTCCGACCTGCCCTTCGCCATCAGAGCTTTGTAGTCCAGCTTCATCGTCTCTGCACAAGCCGAATGAAAAAACTTAGAAAAATTTTCATGAACTTTAAGCAAAGAGTATAAATACCAGAAGCATACTAGGGTCGATCGGACTGAGACCCCCTCGGAACAGATCCTCCTCGGTAATATCTTTCTAGCTTAGCGCTGGCAGGGCAAGGAGCTTCTTCTGGACCTCCGTCTCCTCGTCACTCAGCACCGCCTCCTTCTTGATTCGCTTGGGCATACCATCCTTCGCCCAAACCGTCGGTATCACCCACGGCGCAGGAGCTCGGATGATGAAATACTTCTTCTTCCAATGTTTGATCGAGTCCGGATTCTCGATCAGCTTCACGCCTGTCCGGGGCGAAAGATAGAACCTTTGTTCGTCTCGCCTTGGCTGACAAGGTCGGTAGAGGCTCCGAAAGAGGAACATACTCGGCTTGGCACCAACCTTTTGGCATCGGAGGACGAATGCCATGATGTGCCTCCATGTATTCGGCATCAGCTGGGCGGGGCTCAAACCGTACCATATTAAGACATCAACAACGAATGGGTGGAGGGGAAAATGGAGTCCGGCAATAAGGGAGTCGACCGGAAAGACACACGCGTCTGACGAAGACTCCGTATTTGCTCGGAAACCTGGCCTGGGGAGGAGCAGTCCGTAGTCGGTAGGGATCCGGAAACCCTCTCGGATCAGGTGAAGGTCGGTCTCGGTAAGAGACGAGATGGTATGGTCCACCTCGGACAGCTCTCTCGGTTCATTCTCCTCCACCAACTTAGCCGTGCCTTGGGTCACTCTCTCCAAGGTGTCCTCGGCATAGTCCCGTACACCTCCCACGCTCGACAGAACAATGGGCTACCGACCAAACGCTCCCGCTGTCTTCGGTGTCTCAACGATAGTGACCACGGCTTTACCCTTCCGGGATGCCGCCGCAACCTCCTTAGGCTGCTCGGCCACTTTGCCATCTCCATCCGGACGTACGACGTTCTGATCGCTCGGCTCCACCACCTCCTTCCCTTTGCCCCCTCGGCCTACTGCTTGCTCCGAGGCGGGGGTCTCATCCGAGGACGTAACCTTAACCATTTTCTAAAAGAGAAGGGAGAGAAACTGACCTCGAAGTAACAGCTACTGTCGGAAAGTTCACCGGAAACAAGAAATGCCTTGCCGCGTCAGCTAGCACCACCACCAAGGAGCTAAAAACTTCGAAGGCGAAAAGTAAGAACTGAAGAGAGAGAGTAAAAGTAAAAAATGAGACTTGGTCTGAGGGGGGGTGAAGATTTATAGTAAAAAGGAACGTCCCTTGGACTTCCAAACGAAAAAGTGCGACTCTTGGGCCGCTCTCGAAACGTCGCGAAGGCCCAACACAACTACCTTCTTCGCCAAGACAACTAGCTCGGTATATCGGGACCGGGAGCCGAACTATACGCCATCCGACCACGCCAGCAAAGAGACTGGTCGGCTACCGAGCAAGTACCAATCCGAGCTGGCAAACGGAGAAAACTCCCTTTCTCCTCAAACTTCGCGTAAAATCTCAATCAGACGGCCCAGATCTCGCCGAGAACACTAGACGACAAGATAGTGTTCTCTCGAGAAATGTGCCCATCTCGAGATGCGCGATGCCATCCAACGCTACAAATTGCGTCAGGTCGCTCGGATGGCCTACACTTCCTCCATACCCCACCTCTGTCTAAAGAAACCAGAAAAAATTTTAATTCAAAGTTTTAGGGCACCGCCTTCGGCGTGCCCCCCAGGCCCCATGTCTCGGTCGGTGTTCCGCCAACCCACGGGGCCCAGTCAAAAGCAGATCGGTCCTCCCCCCATCTCTAACTCCTCCGGGTTGACATCCATCAGAGGTCATCAGCCCGGAAGGAAGATAGAGATGGGAAGAGGCCCATCATTCCGAAGCTGCTGCAGTCCCTCGGTTCCGGACTAGGATCATCACCTCTTCTACCATGATCTTCCCCGACCCTGACACCCACGTTAGAGCCCTCAGAATCGGGTGAAGATCTTGGTGGAAGAACGACCACCCGTCCTATCAAAACAGATCGTCCCCTTCAGATCCGGACTTCGGCGGTCAACCCTTCTGCCGAGATCTCCCCCGACCCTGACACCTCTACCGAGGCCGTCAGAATCGGGAGAAGATCTAGGCGGAAGAGCGACCCCCACGTCCTTCCGAAACACACAGTCCCTCGGATCTGGACTTCGGTGGTCTGCCCTTCGGCCCAAACCTCCCCTGTCCCTGACACCTCCACCCGGGCCATCAGAGTCAGGAGAAGATTTGGACGGAAGAATGGCCACCAATCCTTCTGGAGTGAACCCCTCCGTCGGATCCGGACTACAGTCATCACCCCTTCTACCATGATCACCCCCGATCTTGACACCCCCATCGGGCCAGTCAAAATCGGGTGATGATCATGGTGGAAGGGTGACCACCCGTCCTTCCGAACGAACTCACCCCTCGGATTCGGACATGGATCATCACCTCTTCCACCATGATCTCCCCCGACCCTAACACCCACGTTGGAGCAGTCAGAGTCAGGAGAAGACCATGGTGGAAGAACGACCACCCGTCCTTCCGAAGTAACTCGCCCCTCGGGTCCGGACTACGGTCGTCACCACTACTGCCTTATTCTCTCCCGCTCCTGACATCCCCTTTCGAGCCGTGAGGAACGGGAGAAGAACAAGGAAACAGAGCGACCACCTGTCCTTCCGAAGTAACTCATCCCTCGGGTCCGGACTATGGTCGTCACCACTACTGCCTCGTTCCCCCCCGCTCCTGACATCCACTTTGGGGCCGTCAGGAACGGGAGAAGAAAAAGGCAAAAGAGCAACCACCCCTTCGGACCTCGAAAGATAAGTTACCCAAGGCCAATACCTCCGAGGTTTGAAACTCTACATTGTTGCGATTGAAATGACAAAGGGAGTGGGGTACTTATAAGCTCTGCTCCAAGGTCTGGCCATTATGACCCTCGGAAGTTGAAACACCACGCATTAATTGAAGGAATTATCCTTAATGACCTGGGGAAGGAGGAACGCCGCGCAAACCCCGGGGCACCATTAATGCCCTTGGGAACAGGATCGTCTCGAGACAGATTGCGCCACGTCGCTCAACTTGCCGAGACCCCCTGTCTTCGGTCGGCTACCGAGCAAGTGCCTTTCCGAGCTCGCAAACGGAGAAAACTCACTTTCTCCTCAACTTTCGCGCACGATCTCGATCAGACGGCCCAGATCTCGCCGAGGACACTAGGCGACAAGATAGTGTTTTCTTGAGAAATGTGCCCGTCTTGAGATGCGCGTCGTCATCCAATGGCTCAGATTGCGCCACGTCGCTCGACTTGCCGAGACCCCCTGTCTTCGGTCGGCTGCCGAGCAAGTGCCTTTCTGAGCTCGCAAACGGGGAAAACTCACTTTCTCCCCAACTTTCGCGCACGATCTCGATCAGACGGCCTAGATCTCGCCGAGGACACTAAACGACAAGATAGTGTTTTCTTGAGAAATGTGCCCGTCTTGAGATGCGCGTCGTCATCCAATGGCTCAGATTGCGCCACGTCGCTCGACTTGCCGAGACCCCCTGTCTTCGGTCGGCTACCGAGCAAAGGCCTTTCCGAGCTCGCAAACGGGAAAAACTCACTTTCTCCCCAACTTTCGTGCATGATCTCGATCAGACGGCCCAGATCTCGCCGAGGACACTAAACGACAAGATAGTGTTTTCTTGAGAAATGTGCCCGTCTTGAGATGCGCGTTGTCATCCAATGGCTCAGATTGCGCCACGTCGCTCGACTTGCCGAGACCCCCTGTCTTCGGTCGGCTGCCGAGCAAGTGCCTTTCCGAGCTCGCAAACGGAGAAAACTCACTTTCTCTTCAACTTTCGCGCATGATCCCGATCAGACGGCCCAGATCTCGCCGAGGACACTAAACGACAAGATAATGTTTTCTTGAGAAATGTGCCCGTCTTGAGATGCGCGTCGTCATCCAACGGCTCAGATTGTGCCACGTCGCTCGGCCTGCCGAGCCCCTATCCCTTCGGTCGGCGGCCGAGCAAGTGCCTTTCCGAGCTCGCAAACGGAGAAAAAGGGCACCGAGCTACTACAACCGCTGGATCTCTCAAAAATTCGCACCCGTCTATGATCGACGGCCCAGATCGATCCACGTCATAAATCGGTATTTCAAATCATTTTTTATCTATTTTAATCGATTTATTTATTTAGAAATTGTGAAAAATTGCTAAAAATTCAGGAAAATTAACTAAAAATCCTAGAAAATAATTAAAAATTTGGGGGTATATTTTTGAGCTCCTGAATGAACAATTATTGCCTAGAATGCACTATTAAGGCCCCCGAACGATTAGTAAACACATCGCAAAATTAAATAAATAATTCGAAAAAATAGATAAAAGCCGTCAAATACTCGATATGGCTAGAGAACAGCACATGGCATCAAAAAATTACCTCACTACCCCCTTCGAGATTCAAAATCCTCCATTTGGACTCCGATACAACTCCACTAGCCACCAAAACAGTTAAACTACTCCTCAAAGGCTGATCACACTCAGTCTTTAGGAGTGGGGGGCTCGTGATATGGCTAAAAATGGGGTTAAATCGGAACCGTCCAGATTGGGAGCGAATCTTGAAGTTCGGGGGTAAAACGGTGATTTCACATACAAGCAGATCCAAAGCGGGTACTGGATCTCCTTCTCACAGATCCAATAACCCACGAACGGGTCCACTCCAATTGGGTACGGGTCCCGACCCGAGGCGAGCCCAGACCAGCAAGAGACAAATCAGGGCCACTGATTTGACCAAGTCAACGGGTCTGATTTGCTCTCACCGGGAATCAAGGGGTTAGTTTCCTAAACAGACTGTGAGGATTTTTCTCCTAGCAGTTACACTGGGAACCAGGCCTCTGATCGCTCCCCTGGCGACTATAAATACCTCCCCTCTGCCACTGTGACCAGGTGAGTCACTCTTTTTCCACCTTAAGCTCTTTCTTTAATCACCACTGGTTACTGACAAGAGCGTCGGAGGGTGCGTCGCCGGGATCAACCCCGGTGTCTCGCACTTCCTTGCAGGTTGCGGCAGGAGTAAGAAGGATTGGATCAGCTGTTCAGGTTTTCTCGAACTCACAAATCTTATCTGTTTACCCCCACACCGAAATCAGCGGTAACAGGAACCATTTCTTCTTTTCTTTCGTTTCACACAGAATCTTAGTTTAGAATTACCATACGTTCATTTTCTGAAACTAACATACAATTTCATTTAATAATCCTGGCAACAAGTATAGTATACTGAATAATGTAGAGATTCTTACAGCTAGTGTTTTCCATACAACCATGACTTCAAAGAAAAAGGGTATTTTTTTCTTTTTCATAATCATCATTTTTCTACAGAGATAAACATTTATTCCAATTCAGCATACTAGATAAAAATCAAAATAACCTTAATCATATCATTTCATTAAGTTTCGAACTGTATAAGATCTCATTTTTCTTATACCAGTTGACTGTTAAACATGATCGGTCGACTGTACAGCTAGTTTTCCAATTGCTCAAAAATGTCTTTAGTTCTTTTCCATTCATTCAAGTTTTCACATGATGTATATAGCATGGAAGATTTCATTACATCTATTAACAATCATTCAATCTGTAACGCCCCGAATCCCAATTTACTGAATTCGAGATGTTCTTCAGGATCTTTTCGCTTTCTCCACACACAATTTTACAAGGAATTTAAAACTTTTCTTTTACATCAGAGTTTACAACACATTACATTTAAATTTACACAGCGGAAGCAAAAATATACAATATTTACATAAATGGACAACAACATGATCAACTCTTTAAGCATCCATTCCTCTTACATGTAATTTTATCCTGCATAAAACACTGTGGGTACGCAGTTTATTCAACCGACGATAATTATACATGGCCATCCTCTCTATGCCAGAAAACAGTATAATGAATCTCATTTCTTACAAATCACAAGCTGGTTCAACATAAGCATGCAAAATAGGGGAACTTTTAATGATGTCGTGTCGTGATTGTGCACTTAAATCCTTAATGCAATTTATTTAATTAATTATGACACTAATGCACACTTGTTCGAATTCTATGCATCCCATACTACATAGGTTCGAGTGCAAGCCTCTTAAACGATCTTCATTTTAGTAGGGTTCAATCCCCCGCCATGACTTATTCTACTACTGTAATTCCAATGAGTATCCTAGATGAATCTATGAGTACAAGCATGTATCCTGGCCCCTGGAGTAGAATTTCGTGCCATGTCTTGACTCGTCAAGCATGCATTCTGCGACAATTCAGCCTCCTCCCTGAACACACTCCTCTTGCAGTCACCAAGACATCCCACAAGCGTGACTAGAGTCCGATCATTACTGAGTTGTGCCCGCGCCATGTCTTGACTCATCAAGCATGCATTCTGCGGCTCACACACCCGCACCGTACCCTAGCTCTCATACTCATGTTTTTCTCTCACCTTCATCACCTCCACACTATGTATTTAAGTTACATTAGAATCATGAATAAAATCGAGCTCTAGAGTTAGCCTCTCCATCATCCGGACTTATCATTTCATTACACTTGACCAACCTGGTCTCAATATCATTTTATTCACTGCCGGGGAGACTTAGCTACTCTTTGTTCAATTTCAAATTCACAATACCCAATGGAGCATCATCAGCTCATAATTCATTTTAGAGTCTCTCAGACTTTCTCATCATGATTTCACATTTCATAATTTCATTTAATTCTCAATTCTCATCCAAGATTCATTTACACAATTCATGCATCCATAACAGAGTTCATTGACTTAAATCACAAGGTTCACCATTACTAACGGCAAAATAACATGAATTCCAGTATACCAAAGTTCACTCTGTACAGTCGACTTGGAAGAACACCAGTCGACTTATACAGTCATACAGGGTTATCATAATGTTCGGGTTAGTCGACTGTGTACACCACCAGTCGCCTGTCCCGCAACTTCCATGTTCACAATATTAATCACATGACAGTCGACTGTTCACACATCAGTCGTCTGTCCTGGAGATTTCAACAGCAATATTTCTAAACCAGATCAGTCGACTTGCCACATGCATCGGTCGACTGGACAGATCCATTTTAATTTGGGAATTTACTTACAGTTTCTTACATATACTTGCATCATGATATCAATTAACAGTATATACCAATTCATGTTTCATAAACATAGTACCCCTTGCTCAGTAGCATTCACAACACAATTTTCTCAGTTATTAACATGCTCTTTAGAGGAACTACTACTCTAAACCTGTATTCACATTGCTCATACTTACATACGACAATGGGGATATAAATTTCAAGTCATCATCATGAGTCTACACAAATAGAATATCTTTATTCGGGGAACTATCAAACAGTCACCTTCAGAACGAGCATCAGTCGACTTAACCCCAAGTCAGTCGACTGAGCCGACAACTTCAGATGTTTATCTCCTCTAGTTCTTTTTGTTTGTTTACCTTCCCTCCATCATATGTGTCATAGGGAAAGACATACATTTTATGATCACACCATCATGGCTATTCACACACATTTTATCAGCACATTATGAAAGTAAATATCTCGTATCAGTCGACTGGCTCATATGGCAGTCGACTGTACCGCCAGTCTTGTCTCGAATTTAATAACATGTTCAAGCAATTTCTACCGCATTCAATTCACTTTTGCCACACGGTAACACTTCATGACAAATATAGCATTATTCCTACTTTAGAAGTCCTGAGAAACACCCACCTTTTGTGAAGAAAATAACGAAATCCCGCAAGTCCTTCAATATAGCGCAGCACTTCTTGTTCCTTGGTTCCACTCCGACTCCTCAGCAATGCTGCTTGCCTCCACAGAAAAGCTCCCACACACTCTCAGATACTCTTACAGTCTCAGGGAATTTTAGTGTAAAAAGATAGGGATTAGAAGGGGTATTTATACTAAAAGATAGATAGAATGAAGGGTTGAGATCTATTTGGGAGTTGAAGAAACAATGGCTGAGATTAAATCGGAAGTTTAGAAACTACCCACACCTCAAAATGTAACCACCCATGATCTCACCCATCACTCCACAATCCGGTCAAGAAGTGTGCTTATTGCACGTGTACATAAAGTGCACGTGTAGGCACAAGCCACACTACAATATGTACCTTAAATACCCGGGAATAAAAAGGGTAAGAAATGCTACAATACAAGTTGTAGAAAATAGTAAGATGGTTTAAATTCATGGGCTTAAAACCAATTTGGGCCAAACTAGTTATTTTGAAAAAAATAAGTAAATTAATGCTTTATAAAACGATGTTGAAAAATACTAGTCAATAATATTGCACAAGTATACCATATAAAATAAATAATCTTCCATATAAAAAGTCAGGGTATTACATCACTCCCTCCTTAGAATAGTTCCGTCCCCGGAACTACAGCCAAGAACGAGACACAAAAACGCAACAGCAAGAGATACAAAATACACAGATACAACATACAAACAATCAAGCAAAAAGCTCAGGATAGTCCTTCAACATCTTCTCCTCAGATTCCCAAGTAGTCTCTTCAACCAAGTGGTTTCTCCAGACTACCTTGACCATCGGTATCGTCTTATTCCTCAAGACCTTCTCCCTACGGTCAACAATCTCAACAGGAGTCTCGATGTAATTCAGGTCTAACTGCAAACCTTCCGGCACTTCAGGCAAATGATGACTCAGATCTGGAATATAACCTCTCAACATAGACACATGGAAGACATTGTGCACCTGAGACAACTCTTCCGGTAATTCAAGCTGGTAAGTAGTTTTCCCGATCCTTTTCAATATCTTATATGGGCCTATAAATCTCGGGGCTAACTTCCCGCCTTTGCCAAACCGAACCACACCTTTACTGGGTGATACCTTCAGGAAGACGAAGTCACCAACCTCAAACTCAAGGTCCCTCCTCCGGTTGTCTGCATAGCTTTTCTGCCTGCTCTGAGCTTCCACCAACCTTTTCCTGATCAGATCAATCTTCTCAGAAGTCAGCTGCACAAGCTCAGGACCAAACAACTGACGCTCCCCAACCTCATACCAACACACAGGAGTCCTGCACTTCCTGCCATACAAAGCTTCATACGGCGCCATCCCGATGCTAGTCTGAAAACTGTTGTTGTAGGCAAACTCCACCAAATGTAAATGCCTTTCCCAACTGCCTCCGAAGTCTAGTATACAACACCGAAGCATATCCTCAAGAATACGGTTGACTCTCTCGGTCTGCCCATCGGTCTGTGGATGAAAAGCAGTGCTGAAATCCGTCTTGGTACCCAAAGCTGCCTGAAGACTCCTCCAGAAATGCGAAGTAAACCGCGCATCTCGATCAGACACAATAGTCGAAGGAACGCCATGAAGTCGGACAATCTCACCAACATACATCTCAGCCAACTTGTCCATCGAAGCTGTGAGTTTCATCGCCAAAAAGTGAGCGGACTTGGTAAGTCGATCGACTATAACCCAAATAGCATCGTTGCCTTTAGAACTCTTAGGCAAACCCGTGATGAAATCCATACTGATGTTATCCCATTTCCATTCCGGAATAGGTAACGGCTGTAATAGACCTCCGGGTCTCTGATTTTCGGCTTTGACTTGCTGACAAACCTCACATCTCGCGACAAATTCGGCCACATCCCGCTTCAAACCTGACCACCAGAAATGCTGTTTGATGTCTTTGTACATCTTAGTACTCCCAGGATGTACTGACAAAAGAGTAGCATGCGCCTCCTGAAGAATACTCTCTTTCAGGTCCGCCTGATCTGGAACACATAGTCTATCTCCGAACCACAGCACTCCATCCCTGGTCTGAAAACCGGGCAACCTGCCAGCACCAACCTGCTCCTTCATCTCCAGAATATCAGCATCAACTTCTTGACTTGCAATGATCCTTGCATTCAGAGTAGGCTGAAGCTACAACTGAGATAAAGATGCTCCCAATCCTTGCAAGACAACTTCAATACCTGCTCGATCCAATTCCTCAATCAGATGCCTCTGAGTCGTAATCAAACTGGCCAAATTGCTCTTGCGACTAAGTGCATCAGCAACAACATTAGCCTTTCCAGGATGATACTTGATCTCAGGTCGCACATCCTCGAGCACTTCCAACCATCTCCGCTGCCTTAGATTGAGATCCCTCTGCTGGTAGATATACTTCAAGCTCTTATGATCCGTGTACATGTTCAACTTCTCACCATACACGTAGTGCCTCCATTGCTTCAGAGCAAAGATAATCGCAGCCAGCTCTAGATCATGAGTTGGATAATTCTTCTCATGCGGTCGTAGTTGCCTAGACCCATATGCGATCACTTTACCTTCTTGCATTAAGACACAACCAAGCCCCCGATGTGAAGCATCGCTATAGACATCATACTCAACTCCTGCTCTAGGCAAAGCCAAAATAGGTGCAGTAGTCAGTCTATCCTTCAACTCCTGAAAACTCGCCTCACATTGCTCGGTCCACTTGAAGCTCACATTCTTCTTGGTCAACTCGGTAAGCGGTACAGCTATCTGAGCATAACCTTGAATGAATCTCCGATAATACCCAGTCATCCCAAGGAAACTTCTGACTTCCTTCACTGTAGTAGGCCTAGCCCAATCTCTCACTGCCTCTATCTTCTGAGGGTCAGTTGCCACTCCCTCCTTAGAAAGGATGTGACCTAGGAATGCCACTTCAGATCTCCAGAAATCACACTTGGATAACTTGGCATACAACCTCTGCTCTTCCAACTTCTGCAAAACTGCTGCCAGATGCTCAGTGTGCTCCTCCTCAGGCTTGGAGTACACGAGAATATCGTCGATAAACACCACGACGAAAGAATCAATAAACGGTCTCAGAACTCTGTTCATCAAGTCCATGAAGATTGCAGGTGCATTCGTCACTCCGAATGGCATAACTAAGAATTCGTAATGCCCATGCCGAGTTCTAAATGCAGTTTTATGCACATCTTCAGCTTTCACTCGCACTTGGTGATATCCTGATCGAAGATCTATTTTGGAGAATACAGCTGCTCCTTGTAGACGATCGAACAAGTCATCAATTCGAGGAATCGGATACTTATTCTGAACAATGACCTTATTCAGCTCCCGGTAATCGATACACATCCTCATCGATCCATCCTTCTTCTTTACCAAAAGCACTGGTGCTCCCCAAGGTGACGCACTAGGTTGAATAAAGCCTTTTCCCAATAGTTCCTCAATCTTGGAAAATCTTCCAAGAACACAGTCGGATAGTCCCGAACCACAGGAATCCCTTGCAATTCCACAGGAGTCTCTTCCTTGCGGATAGTTGCCACCAGCTTAGAACACTTCAACTTCCCTTGGAAAGTGACTTCAGGTCCACCTGGAGCCTTCACTGTCACCGTCTTGGCCTTACACTCGATGCTTGCACTGTACACCGACATCCAATCGATACCAATGATAACATCGACCCCCAAGATAGTCAGCTCGATCAGATCAATGCCAAAGATTCGATCCCCAATCACTATTTCGCAATCAGCATAGTACCGATCAGTGGTCAAAGTTTCCCCTGATGGCGTAGCCACTGCTAAGATCTTGCCTGGAAAAATCTTCGGTTCAACTCCCAACACTTTAGCAAATCTAGGAGACACAAAAGTATGAGAGGATCCAGTATCAAACAACACCACAGCTCCCTTTCCATTAATATAGAGTTCTCCTGTTACATAACATACATCATTACATAACAGTTTTACACTATGATCGGGAAGAAGAAATGAAATCACACTAAACATCAGCCCTCGTACCAGAGATAACCTGATCCGCCTCCTCAGCATCAGCTTCTGTCAAAGCAAATACTCGCCCTGACTGGTACGGCCTCTTCCCAGTCTGCTGTATTGGCACATTGTGATTGCCAGCCCGTGGTTTGAGACACCGAGATTGGTAATGTCCCACTTCACCACAGTTAAAGCAAGTGACTGCAGAAGGTCTCCCTGCATCGTTTCCGGGTCTCCCAGCTACACTGACGGCATTCGCCCCTGTCGGTTTGAACTTCTGTGCAGATGGTTGCCCCTTGAAACTCCCCGATGGCGCGGGCCTCTTCCCAGACTGCCAGTTGCTCCTCTGGTGCTGAGCAACATGGAACTGCTCCATATCCGCCTCCGTTGCTGCCGCCCTCTTCACCAGCTTATCGAATCTCCTGATACCAAGGGGTATCATACGAGATCTCAAGCTCGGCCTCAGACCATGCTCGAACTTGCGAGCCTTCTTCGCCTCATCCATCACTAGTTCTGGAGCATACCTGGAGAGTTGAGTGAACTTAGTCTCATACTCCCTTACTGACATGCTGCCTTGCTGAAGTGACAGAAACTCCATGGCCTTTTTCTCCTGGACGTCGGAGGGGAAATAATGGCTGCGGAATTCTTCCAGAAATTCCTCCCAGCCAAGCAACAAGCCGCCCATAGTCCTCTTCATCGACTGCCACCAAACAGCCGCATCCTTCTCCAACTGCAAAGTCGCCAACTTGACCTTGCTGCCCTCCGGTGTTCCCAACACCTCGAAGATTGTCTCCACTTGCCGAATCCAGTTATCGGCCGCATCCGGGTCGGACTTTCCCTCGAACACTGGTGGTTTCATTCTCTTGAACGATTCCACTAGCTTGATTGCCTCGGGTACTGGATTCACCGGCCCCCTACCTTGGTTTGCAGCCACTGCATTCAGCGTCTGGTAAACCCTCGCAAATTCTGCATCCAGGTCCAAACCTTCACCATTCCTGGCTCCCCTTCTCGCCATATTCTGATGCAAAAGATCCATTAAATTCGAAGTATGAAACAAGAATTTAAACCAACTTTCATTTCATTGAATTCCAAGGTTTATACATTCGAATTTTAAAAAACATTTTAACATCAGAACAGAAGAAAAGAGAAACTAGGACAATCTAATCTCTACGGGTCCTCTTCGCTGCTCGAAGTTCATCCCGCAGTTCATCCACCTCATCCTTCAGCACGTCAGTTAGGTTCTTTTTCTTCTCAAGTTCCCAAATCCGATGGCTAAGAACAGAATAGTCAGCATTCCGCTTCTCCAGCTGAGCCTCCAAAACTCCAACTCTATACTTCAAGGTATCCACTTGCCTCTGCAGAGAAGCTACAGCGTTACCCAGAGCTGGTCCCTTTTCTTCATCGGAAGAAGAAGAATCATCAGGTGAGTTCGACGGTGGGGTGATCTCTCGAGATTCAGGGTACTCCTCATCATCAGAATCAGCTTGCCCGGGGTGATATTCGTCCTCAGAATCAGCCTGTCCAGGATGGTACTCTTCCTCAATAATGTGCCAGTCGTCGCCTCCAGCGGGGTCGAAGTGATCAGCCATCTTAGAATAGAGAGGAAGAAGCATAAATCATAGAGCAACACAAATGTAAGTCACTTACATTTAAATCTCTAAATCCAAACACACACTCTAATGTCCACATCTAGGGTGTCGTTCCTTATAAATTTGTACGAGTGTGAAAGCATAGAAAGCGTGGCTCTGATACCACTCTGTAACGCCCCGAATCCCAATTTACTGAATTCGAGATGTTCTTCAGGATCTTTTCGCTTTCTCCACACACAATTTTACAAGGAATTTAAAACTTTTCTTTTACATCAGAGTTTACAACACATTACATTTAAATTTACACAGCGGAAGCAAAAATATACAATATTTACATAAATGGACAACAACATGATCAACTCTTTAAGCATCCATTCCTCTTACATGTAATTTTATCCTGCATAAAACACTGTGGGTACGTCAGTTTATTCAACCGACGATAATTATACATGGCCATCCTCTCTATGCCAGAAAACAGTATAATGAATCTCATTTCTTACAAATCACAAGCTGGTTCAACATAAGCATGCAAAATAGGGGAACTTTTAATGATGTCGTGTCGTGATTGTGCACTTAAATCCTTAATGCAATTTATTTAATTAATTATGACACTAATGCACACTTGTTCGAATTCTATGCATCCCATACTACATAGGTTCGAGTGCAAGCCTCTTAAACGATCTTCATTTTAGTAGGGTTCAATCCCCCGCCATGACTTATTCTACTACTGTAATTCCAATGAGTATCCTAGATGAATCTATGAGTACAAGCATGTATCCTGGCCCCTGGAGTAGAATTTCGCGCCATGTCTTGACTCGTCAAGCATGCATTCTGCGACAATTCAGCCTCCTCCCTGAACACACTCCTCTTGCAGTCACCAAGACATCCCACAAGCGTGACTAGAGTCCGATCATTACTGAGTTGTGCCCGCGCCATGTCTTGACTCATCAAGCATGCATTCTGCGGCTCACACACCCGCACCGTACCCTAGCTCTCATACTCATGTTTTTCTCTCACCTTCATCACCTCCACACTATGTATTTAAGCTACATTAGAATCATGAATAAAATTGAGCTCTAGAGTTAGCCTCTCCATCATCCGGACTTATCATTTCATTACACTTGACCAACCTGGTCTCAATATCATTTTATTCACTGCCGGGGAGACTTAGCTACTCTTTGTTCAATTTCAAATTCACAATACCCAATGGAGCATCATCAGCTCATAATTCATTTTAGAGTCTCTCAGACTTTCTCATCATGATTTCACATTTCATAATTTCATTTAATTCTCAATTCTCATCCAAGATTCATTTACACAATTCATGCATCCATAACAGAGTTCATTGACTTAAATCACAAGGTTCACCATTACTAACGGCAAAATAACATGAATTCCAGTATACCAAAGTTCACTCTGTACAGTCGACTTGGAAGAACACCAGTCGACTTATACAGTCATACAGGGTTATCATAATGTTCGGGTTAGTCGACTGTGTACACCACCAGTCGCCTGTCCCGCAACTTCCATGTTCACAATATTAATCACATGACAGTCGACTGTTCACACATCAGTCGTCTGTCCTGGAGATTTCAACAGCAATATTTCTAAACCAGATCAGTCGACTTGCCACATGCATCGGTCGACTGGACAGATCCATTTTAATTTGGGAATTTACTTACAGTTTCTTACATATACTTGCATCATGATATCAATTAACAGTATATACCAATTCATGTTTCATAAACATAGTACCCCTTGCTCAGTAGCATTCACAACACAATTTTCCCAGTTATTAACATGCTCTTTAGAGGAACTACTACTCTAAACCTGTATTCACATTGCTCATACTTACATACGACAATGGGGATATAAATTTCAAGTCATCATCATGAGTCTACACAAATAGAATATCTTTATTCGGGGAACTATCAAACAGTCACCTTCAGAACGAGCATCAGTCGACTTAACCCCAAGTCAGTCGACTGAGCCGACAACTTCAGATGTTTATCTCCTCTAGTTCTTTTTGTTTGTTTACCTTCCCTCCATCATATGTGTCATAGGGAAAGACATACATTTTATGATCACACCATCATGGCTATTCACACACATTTTATCAGCACATTATGAAAGTAAATATCTCGTATCAGTCGACTGGCTCATATGGCAGTCGACTGTACCGCCAGTCTTGTCTCGAATTTAATAACATGTTCAAGCAATTTCTACCGCATTCAATTCACTTTTTCCACACGGTAACACTTCATGACAAATATAGCATTATTCCTACTTTAGAAGTCCTGAGAAACACCCACCTTTTGTGAAGAAAATAACGAAATCCCGCAAGTCCTTCAATATAGCGCAGCACTTCTTGTTCCTTGGTTCCACTCCGACTCCTCAGCAATGCTGCTTGCCTCCACAGAAAAGCTCCCACACACTCTCAGATACTCTTACAGTCTCAGGGAATTTTAGTGTAAAAAGATAGGGATTAGAAGGGGTATTTATACTAAAAGATAGATAGAATGAAGGGTTGAGATCTATTTGGGAGTTGAAGAAACAATGGCTGAGATTAAATCGGAAGTTTAGAAACTACCCACACCTCAAAATGTAACCACCCATGATCTCACCCATCACTCCACAATCCGGTCAAGAAGTGTGCTTATTGCACGTGTACATAAAGTGCACGTGTAGGCACAAGCCACACTACAATATGTACCTTAAATACCCGGGAATAAAAAGGGTAAGAAATGCTACAATACAAGTTGTAGAAAATAGTAAGATGGTTTAAATTCATGGGCTTAAAACCAATTTGGGCCAAACTAGTTATTTTGAAAAAAATAAGTAAATTAATGCTTTATAAAACGATGTTGAAAAATACTAGTCAATAATATTGCACAAGTATACCATATAAAATAAATAATCTTCCATATAAAAAGTCAGGGTATTACATCAATCTAACTTTAACACACACTTAATAACAATTCAATTTCAGTCCTAGCATGATTTCTACTCTAGAAGTCATGAGAAACACCCACCTTTTTGAAGATTCGAAAAGAAAGTTCTTAGGAAATCCTTTAGAATGCACGAAAAATCATTCTCCTCCTAGGTTGCAGTGCCCGAACTTCTCCTCCTTGCCTTCTTGCCAAAACCCGAGAACTCCAAGATGTGGTGGCCGGCCTCCAAATGGGAACACTCACACTCAACTCACACTAATATATATCTCCTATATAATATCTCTTCTTTCAATAGATTACTAGTGTAACATACAAATAGATGGGAGGGGTATTTATACTAGTTTTGAAGTAGATTGGAGGGCTAAGATTCAATAGATGGTTATAGAATGGAGGGCTAGGATAGGAGTAGGAGTTATAGTATCCACCCACACATCAAGTAACCACCCATGCACACTCACCCACTCTCCCATTCCTTCCAAGCATGACTGGCCCCAAAAAAATGGTGTGCATTGCACACCATGTGCTCCGCACGTGCTACCTAGTACCCTTAAAAATTTGTACAATTTTAATAAATCAATTTGTTCACTATTTGTCTCTATATGACAAGTGTGACCATTAATTAATTTATTAAATTAGTGGGCTTTATAAATAGTAGGCTTGGGCTTGTGGGCCAAAACAACCAATTGAAGATTAATTAAAGTGGGCTAAAACAATTAATTAGTATTTTAGGTTTTAGAAATAGGCTTTAAAAAAATATAGAGGAAAATAATTGTTCATACGAGAATGAGATTTCATATAAAAATAAAATAAAGATACACTTGAAATTTGCACGTGCACAACACGTGAAAAAATAGTATTTTTATTAAAATGAAAGTTTAGGGTATTACAGCCTCGGTCATCGAATCTGGGCGGTCACCTTCTATTCATGGTGATAGGTCCTTGTCGTCTCAGAGGTGAGGACTTCACGAGCCTCATCGGTGAAATTAGGTAGGGGAGCTTGAATGAGGTCGGCGGTAGCAAGAGCAGTGGGGATCCGGGTACCTTTGTCAGTCCGGTAGGAGAGTCCTTTACCACCACCATTGCCTTGTTCAAGGGTCGGGAGGTGGAGGCAGAAACCTATGGCCTCTTTCGACCCTTCAGCTTGTCAGCGACCCTCTTACCACGGAGCTCGACCCTTCGTGCGTTGATCTCGTCTTGGCTGATTATTTCTGCAAGAGAAATAGACAAGTTACAAAAAGCTAAACATTTACAATGAGGTATGAACAACGAACATACTAGGGTCTGCCGGACTCAGTCCCTACTTACCCAAGTGCCTCTCCTTCATGGATGGCCAAACCATCGAACCTTGGGCAAATATGCAGTCACATGCCTATAAATCTTCACCAAACTCCTTTTTTTCCTTGGGAGCTTTTCCCTCCCTGTTGGCAATTCATTATCCCACTGCGTGGGTATATCCCATGGTTCAGCACTGTACACCACAAAGTACTTCGCCAATCCTTTATGGAGTCGGGCTACCCCTGAACCGCGTGTTTCCCAATCTAAGGGAATAGGTAGTACCAACCCTTTTCCAGCTCGGTAAGAGCTAATACCAACACACTTATGGAAGAATTTGAGGCTCACTATGTGCGTTCGAGAATTAGGTTCCAGCTACATTGGGCTCACTCTGAACCAATTGAGAACCACCTTGATATAGGGATGGATAGGCAGACACGGGCCGAAATAAAATGCGTCAAAGGGGAAAATACAAAACACAGGGGCGAGGATATTGGTGGGTCAGATCCCTGGGCCAGGGAGAAACAACTCGAATCTCTCAGAATGAGGAATACGTTCCGAATAGTCAGGAGATCCTCTTTTGATAAGATGTTTTGGATATTGTCGGCTTCAATCAGATCCTTACCTGTAGGCGAAATTGGCCTAGATCCGAATCTCACAAAGTTCTGAAGATCCTTAGGGTTCATTTGAACCAATAGCAGATCTTAAAGATAGAGGTGCTCAAAACCGCTTTCCTCACATTATCAATGAGCTCCTCCTCCACCATCGAGTTCTCTTCTAAGAAGCCTAACTTCCTTTTCCCCTTACTCCTCCGAGCTTTTTGAGATATGGGGGCATACTTCAGTGTTTTAAATGGCGGCTACCTCGGCGGTGCCTCAACGCTCATATGGAGGAGAATGAACTGCTTTTGCCATAAGTGGTGGTCTAGGCGGTCGGAGGCGATTAGGCGGCCGTCTTGTCGATCAAGCGTCCATGGCATCGATCAGGCATCCGCCTGATGTCCAATGCCCAGGTGTTTTTTATTTTATTTTAAATACTATAAAATAACCAAAAAAAACCCTGTGCATAACTCTTACCTCACTCCTATAACTCTTTACCTCACTCATCTTAATCTATTATAAACTATGTATGGATAGTGGAATTGTTTTTACTTTTTTCAGTATTATTAGTGATGGATTGCACATATTATACATATTACACATATTACACATTAAAATAACACATATTAGCATATTGCACATATTACAATTGGACAATTATTTTTTTAATTGCACATATTGCAAATATTACACATTAATTGCACGAGAAAGCTTTTTTAATGCATAAAAACTCTTTAATTACTCATATTACGTAAGAACATGATGAATATTTGGAATTGAATTGCATAATTATACTTCAGATTGAAGAATAGGGGCTGAAAATTAACTAAATCGGCAAAAAATAACTCAATCGGCTAGGCGGTGCCTAGGCACTAGGCGCCTAAGAAGCACGAGTCCTTCCAAACGCCCAACGTACCCGTGTCGAGTGCGTATCGGGTGCCGATACTCTTTGGGTACTCCCGGGTGCGTACGCAAGGAGTATCCAATTTTAAATACATTTTTGCAACTTTTGGACAAAGATATGTTTAGATAAATGTTTGGGGTCCTAGTGTAATTTCAAAAACTTGATGTTTTGTGTTATGCTCAAATACAAAACAAGTATATCCAATGTTTTCATAGTTAGATTATCAATTTTTTTCCCTCTAAAAATGCTCATAATGATAATGTATTCTTATAATTCTATGAAATGTTCAAATATTTACATTTTTAACAAAATAAACATTTGTTTATTTATATATATTATATAAAATATATTATATTTAACGTACCCACAAACGCATCTGTATCCTAACTTTTTGTAAAATCACGTATCCCCGTACCCGTATCGTGTTGTACCTACACCCCTTACCCGTATTTGTGCTTCATAGCTAGGCGTCCCTTGACCGAACCGCCACCACCCAATGCTGTTTACAACACTGGTATACTTTGACTTCATCTTCCCACTCGGAAGGCAGCATCTCAACCTTTGCCCCCACTTCATCCGAGGACATCGGTCCAATCCTCCTTTCCTCCAACTGCTTGGTGAAAATCACCTTGGCCTCACTATCTCCTTCCCGGCCGGACGTATAGACTGAGTAATTGGCTGGACCCTAAACGTTGTCTTAAAGTAAAAATTATATGGGGGGAAAGAGACAACGAATTTACAACAAAAGCAGCCGGAGAACTCACAGAATCAGAGATCTAGAGAGAAAGAAGGCGACGAGGAAAGAGAAGCTCTGATGGAGAAATGAAGAGTAGGGTGAAAAATGAGAAGGGAGTGGGATTTTTATAGATGGAAGGTAGAGAAAAATATTGAGAGACACTTTGATAACCGCAAGAATGACATGACACGATCTCTGCCACCCACATGTCACCCCATCCAACGGTGGAAGCCAAAAGGCAAGGAAGACTAAGCGCGAAAGATTTCTCAAGTTTGAAGGTTCGTTCATCTGAATCCCTACTATCCAAAACCCTAACAGTCGCAATTGCCAAAGGTGGTGGGCTCAGTGCTCAGCTTGTCGAGTCGATTGAGCCCCTCACAAGAAATGCGCAAAAATTACTTGGGGTCGATGCTTATCGTTCGAGCCCCCTACAAGAAATACGCAAAAATTACATAGGATTGGTACTTAGCCAGTCGTTCGAGAACTCTGCGAGTTACGTGCAAAAATAAGAAGTTTGACCGATCTGAACCCACTCGGCAGGCCCGGACCACTTGAACTATCCGACCCGCTCGATCGGTCTGGGCCGCCCCACTGATCTGAGCTTTCAGACCAAACTAGCCCGCTTACCCGATCTGAATTGGGCTCCTCGGTCTGAACCGGTTCGATTGATACGAGCTGAGCATTGTTGAGCCGAGCCGAGCCCTGCCTGGTTCGGTGATTGGCCTGTCGTTCGGCCACCCTTGGCGTGAGGCATCATGGGGGCCCTCAGAACTCCTCAAGGACCCACGGCGTGTAGTACTAAAAACCTTCTCATGTAGAGCAAACCTAATCGATCGATATATGGCATGGGGATCGGTAAATTTCCAACCCCCCTTGCCAAATGGTGGGTCCCATTCAGCAAAAAAGTTGTCGATGAGCAATGGAACCGCATATATGGTTCCATTTCTCATCCCGCCAAAGGCGGGCTTCACTGTTTTTTTTTTGCGCCCCCGCCCCCCGCCCCCCATAAAGAATATTTATTTGTTTGTTTGATTTGTTTCCTTAAACCTCCTTTAAGTTTTTTATTTGTAGACAATAATAATCAATAATTGTACTATTATTAATTTTTCACCAAGATCTTCAATATGAGACCAATATTGAATTTTTTTTGGATTCATTTTAAGTCTAGAAATTAGTAATATGAGTCAATAACTATATTAAAGAGAAATACGAATTCATAAATATTCATTGAAAATTACAAAACATTGTATTAAATCTTTCTTAGTAAGCGTATTATCTATTTCTAAATATTTGTATTATAACTTTTTAATTATTTGTATTATTTTTTTGCATTCAAAAAATTTGTTTTGTGCAAAAATAAAAAAATAAAAAAAATACAAACAAAACATTTGGAATCCCAAAATGAGGATTGGTTTAGGGGTGTAAAATGAACAAGACGGTCCGTCGTCCGTCCGAGTCCGGCTCAAGAAATGGTCCGACCGTGGACCGTCCGAACTGTTATACGAACTGATCCTAAACAAATTATTTGGTCTGATTCTTTACCGAGCTCGAGCCGGACATAAGTCCGTCTGAATATTATTGCGGTCCGATGCTTTACCGAACCGAGTCCGGACTGTAAAAATTTTGTCCGGCCTAGATCGAGCCGGACATAAGCCCGTCCGAGTAAAATTTCGATCCGAGCTTGAACATATGGCTGTCCGATCCCGTCCGGTCCGTTTTACAGCCCTAGATTGGTTGGAGTACACAATGTGAAACCCCAAACCAAAATGACATATTCTAAGAAATATGTCAAAATGGAACCCCAAAATGGGACACTTCTACTTTTGCTAACCTGAAGTTTTCTCCTTTCTCTTAATTTGCTCTGTCTTGTTGCCTTTCAGATGTGTGCATAATAAAGAAAGCAAAATAGAAAGGGAAAAGGGGAGAAGGAAGAAGAAAAGAAGAATAACAAATTAATACTCAATGAGTTTCCCACTTTTTTTCCCTTTCACTTTTCTACTTCTACTACTACTATGTTACACTTGTTCTCTCTATTCTACTTTGTTGCTTTTGGTTCTACCATGTTTGATCCCTTTCATCTTCTCAAAGATCAAACAACTCCCAAATTTGAAGCTTGGCCTTGATTCTTTCCCCGAAAACAAGGAAACAGAATGTGAAGACAATGAAGTTGCATCCACTGACCCATTGATGGAATATGATAGTCCAACAATTGATGGATCCGTTGCCAATGAAAATTTTGAGCACTTGTGCTCAAATTGTTCGATTTCCAATGATGAGGATTCTTCATCAGAGGATGAGAGCCTTATCGAGATTGAACTTGAAAAACACGAGCCAGATGGGATAATTCCTCAGCAGGAACCAAAGGGAGGACTGGTCCTGCCTGAATTTTTTCCGGAGTATATGCCAGAGCTCTTGTTCAGAAAACACAGATTGATGGACTTCTTGGCAGAAATCAACGAAGAAGAAAGCATGATAGAGATTGACATCGCAATGGGCTCCATCAAATGCTCGAGATTTGAGATCAAGACATGAGTTAAATCCAAGTGAGTACATTATCTATGAAATTGTGGCTAGTTCTTCAGTATGTAGTGTTCATTTGTTGTTTTTATAATCAAGCTTAAGGGGTTCCTGTTGGCTTACTTTACTGATTGCTATTAAAAATTCCTTGAAAGCATGTACACATGTTTATGTACTTAAATGTATTTGCCTACAAGGTTAGTTTTTGAGGGTTCTTTGGGGACCTTTATTTTATTTTTTGTTAAGGCCAAGTTAATATGTACTATGCTTATATGATCAAAAAAGAAAAGAACTATGCTAATGTTTGTTATATGCATAAATAAATCAATAAAATCAATCATTATAGATTTGATCACCATTTTTTTTACTTTTCCTTTTTTGGGTTTTTTTGGGTTCAGTTTTTTGTTTTGTTTTGTTTTGTTTTGTTTAGTTGTTGATAAGTAACTACTTGCTGCTGTGTTATTCAATTTTATCATGAGTTGCTTGACAGATTGTAACCCATAGCTTGGGTCTAATTTATGAACTTCACTGGTAACCCTTTTCTTCAAAGTGATCAATTTTATTTTTATTTTGTTTACTGTTGGGTTTAAAGGCCTGGTCCCAGATAAATGACTTTTCTTTCCTCCTCCTCCCCCCCCCCCCCCCCCCCCCCCCCCCCCCAAAAAAAAAAGGAATATTGCCACGTATCTCCGGTATTATAATGGGAGAAGGCCTTATTGTCATTTGTCGTTTTGTCATTCTACCAACATGTGCAACGCACGTACATAACTAATGTAACGGAGGTTTTCAGTTCAAATCCTTCCTATGTCAGAGTATTTATTTTTATTTTTTGAAATTATTAAAACGTGCATCGCACGTGTAAATTACTAGTTTGGTTAAAGAGACTACATTGAAACCAAAAGAACATAGATAAATGATATTTCTTGTCTTTCCTATTTCTTTTTGAAGAAAAATATGAAATATAGCCACCTATGTGGTTAAAGAGATGACACTGAAACGAAAGAACATAACATAAACTACGTGTTCCAACTATTATCAAAATTTATATCTCATATACATACATTACACATTACACGAACGCACGATATGGAATTTTCTTTTACCTAGAGGAAGACATTAACACACTATAAAAGGGAACATAATTTATTCTTGATGGATAATGTTGGAGACCTGCATTATGCTACTAAAATTCAGAACATTGTTCGAAGTAGCTTGCTTCATGCTTCATCTTAGGTTTCTTGAGAAATTGAAATTTGTTGTTTCCACTGAAAAGGTAGTGGTAACAATTCATCAGGTTTAAAAGGTATTTACTATTCTTTTCTTTCAATGAAGAACATGTTTAAACTGTTCACTTAATACAGAAAAGAAAAAGTTAAATATACCTATCACATTTATTATTAACTTCATACTTATTTTGAAGAATATATTTGAGGACGATTACGCTTTTTCTGATTATATGGTCACAGCTATTGATCTTGTTCTTGGTACTGGAAGCATCCCTCCAAGTCGAGCGTCCAATTTATGCGCTCGAATTTAACCGAGGTTGTGTGCAATGATTTTGTTTGTGTTTAGTACATGCCTAATGCTAACACTACACCAAAATTTTATACATGTACGAGCTTTGAGGAATTTATACGTGGTTTTAGGTACAGAACTTATTTAAGTTCCATTTCCTATTTAATATATCTGGTTTATGCACTAAAGTCGTGTTTCAAGAGTAATCCTTCATCCAATATCAATTTCACTACCTTTTTGTTCACTATCTTAGGTGGTATATTTCTATTGGAGAGTTTTCCTATCTACTTAATTTTTCTCTACTTATTGGAATGTGCCACCAAAGATAGTGAGCAGAAATTAGTAAAATTGGTAGCGAACAGAAATTAGTGAAATTGGTAGCGGATGATGTGCTCTTGTTTCAATTAAATTGTGCCACTTTCAAATAGTTTTGATTAGTCAACTGGACATCTAATCTTTGCAGATTTTTTTTCCGTACTGACCTACTTTTTGAAAATATTGATCAACACTTTCGAAAATATTTACTGAAGTGACACAGTTTTGATCACGTCAGTATTAACTACTATTGAAAATAACGGCATAGGTTATTTATACGTCGTTATTTTCAATAATGACATCTGTTAATTTTTTCTTCTTCCGCATGCCGCTATTTGGAGTAATGGCATCAGTTAACTTATTCACAATTGTGTACTCTCTCTGACTTAGAAAAAAATTGTAAGTGTGAAAAATTATATAGCTGATAGACGCAAAGATTGACAACTGGAAGCGGTTAATGTTGATGGGGCTAATTGGTTGAAAAAGAAGCCAATTGAGAAGTGGGTACTTTCCGCTGATGGAGGTTGTTGATATGGCATAATGACTACAAATATATCAGAAGTGCTCAATTGAATTTTAAAATGTGTTCGTAGCTTGTCCGTCCCAACAATTGTGGAGATGATATTCTTTTGTCTGAACATGTACTTTACTGACCGTCGTGAGCGGCACAGACTTTTAATAGCAAAGGAAAATTATGGGCACCACGTGTTCAAGAAATTATCGATTTACAGCATGAGAAATCAAATTTGCATGATGCTGTAATGTTTAATAACTAGCCGGATGTTTTCGGAGTTAAAATTGGCATTAGAATAGATAATGGACATAAAAAAGGTGGATATTGGCACACTGTTGACCTCAGGAGCCATACGCGTACTTGTGAAAAATTTCAGCTTTACCACCTTCCATGTTTTTATGTATTGACCGCTTGTACCTCTCGTGCAATTGATTATCAACCTTACATTGATTCATTTTATTCTATAAGTTTATTAGCACTAACGTGGACACCAATTCTTTCATCCTATCCAAGACGAATCTTATTGGCTGGCACCGAGTGAATTGAAACTCATAGTCGATGCGACTCTACGTAGGATGAAAGGTCTCCCTAGGAGTACTCGTACTCGCAACTGTAACACCCCGTACTTAAGCGGATATATATATATATATATATATATATATATATATATATATATATTAGATTTGCCCGTGGGCACGTGCCTACGGCACGTCTTTGGAACGATACAGCATATAAAAGTCTTTTAAATAGTAAAACAACAATTATGTAGCTCAAGTTTGAATAGTAAAACAATAATTAGTTGTAAATAAAAGTCCATGTTTCCTTTGAGTGTGGAAAATGATGAAATTTATCTGTTGATGAGATATTTGCTATTTTGAATGTAACATGAGCAATAAAAAATTGCATAAAAAATCTGAAAATTTACAAACCTGAAATCAGAAAATATCAATTTCTGAGTAAATAGAGAAAGAGAGAGAGAGAGAGAGAGAGAGAGATAAATAAATAAATAAATAAAGGAGTTGTTTTGGGGAAATATGTTTTGTGAGGTTAGATCTGGACCGTTGATTTCAACCCTATTGAATGAGAGCCGCTTGATAGCTTTCTTTGTAATTTATTATTTAGATAATAAATAATAAATGTGATGAGGTGTTAGTTTTTGGCCTATAGGAAGATCCTATAGGACTATGATCAATGGAATTGATGATGGAGCTTATAGGATGGTCTATGGGGCTTAGCATGCATTTAATGAATAAATGGAAAAAAATGAAAGTGTGCATGCATGGGAAAGTGAGGGGGATTTAATCCCATATTGGAAAATAATGTGGATTAATGTGAGTGTATATAGGAATTGCCAAATGATAAAGACACCTATAGGGTTAACTCACATTTTGATGGTGCCTGTGGTGGGCATGGCTAGAGTTTTGTGTCCGTTTTTTCATGTGTGCGCACACGTAGTCGTATGCGCAGCTGAGCCGGGCTCGGGGCGTTACAGCAACGATATGGATGCTCAAGAAGGTGGGAGCACGGGTAAAATTTGTTCTAAATGCGGATTAAGTGGACACAATAGGCGCAGCTGTAAGAATGTACTCAATGTAGGTCCATCTCAAACGACCGATAATTGAAGTTGTATCCCATATTTATATTTTGCAAATCTGTTTATATGGGTGCTGTATATTGTAATATTTTTATGTGATTGTAATACTTCTAATATGCAGAATTCTCATATTTATTTTGTAATATGTATCCGCTACTTATTATGAGTTACTGAAGTTGATAATGATGAACATTTTTTGTAATATATGATTATGTCAAGCTGAGTCTGAGTCTGATATATGAAGAAAAGATGTAAATGTTTGTGCATGTTGTGAAGCAAATTAAAAATAACATATGTCGTTGTTGGGAATACTGGCATCAGATACCTTTAACGTTATTCCCAACGACAATAGTTCAAAACATGCACTAAGTTTTTTATATTTTAATTTTACTCAATGCCGTTCTTTACAACAACGACAACAGTGCAAATAATGTCGTTCTTCTGAACAACAACATCATCAGTTATCTCTATTTTTTCCAACCAAAGAGCTTCTCTGCCAAACTCTTTGCCTCCACAGTCGTTATTGTCAATAACGACATGAAAAAAACTTATGCCATTATTTGGAACAATGGCAACAGTTCGTTATTCCAAACAACGACACCTAACTAAGTGTATAGTGTTGCGGCTTACTCCTCTTCCAAGATGTGACTCTCATCCTATGTTCTACAATATCTTGTGTCCCAGGTACACGGGGGTCAACCTCTTCTTCATGCTCCGCTTCTTCTTCTAGAATCTCTTGTGATGATAATTGAGAACCCGCACTCGGATGATTGACACTCTTCCTCCGTTGTCCATGTGAAAGATGATGATTCCGTTTGTCTTGATTGAGTTTTCTTGATGGTGGTGGGGGAGATTGAGCTTGTCTGAAAGGGGGGAGCAATTAATAAACGTGTAATACGACGGTACCACACCATGTAAGCTTCTTGCAAAAACCCGTTGTATGGTATGATCACTTCAAGCACCAAATCATACTTTCTCTCATTCCACATTGCTACATGAGAGCGGTGGTGATCATCCCAATCCATAGTCAGCAATTGACCTTGACCGACAATATTGTGAAGTCTTTGGTCGGACATCTGCTTCTTCAGGATAAATTATTGTGCATTGAATTGTCGAAGGATTCGATCGGGGTAATATAACTCCACGACAGAGAAATTTATAAATGGAGCTCATGTTAACCAAAGTTGATTGTGTGCAGTAGCCGTTGTAGCCCTTTGGGCGTGTACGGTGTCCAATTGATGTGCTGTTCCCGGAGCTGATCGAGCTCATCCCTATAATACGTCAATACACCACGTGGGTTATCTCTCCACATGAGGCTACTGGTCCAATACACACCCTAATGAGCCATCATCACTAAATTCTTCTCAACCACTTTCCAATTGTTTGAAAGAACCGTTACTCAGGGCCGGTCAAAGTGTATTCGTTCCCAACACCAAATTTATAATATCCCTATCGGCCTTGTCATTTGTATCAACTCCATTGAACAATTGCATAAGGCACGGTAAAGAGAAGCAAACGCCGCACTTCCCCAACCATATCAGCCGACTCTATGTATGTCGGCAATCAAGGGAAGGTACATTAGATGGACTACATCACCCGAAGAATTCGAAAAGAGAATACCTCTGATCATCAACGCAAGATACGCCTGCATGTAACATTGAATTTGGAAGTTGGTCGGTTCATCTCTCAAACTATTGTTGAACCATGTAAAGAGCCACGAACGTCGGATTGATTCTCCCACGAATACACCTTTTTCATTCTCTTCAACCTCCCTCCCAAGGCAATCTCTAACCAATGCAACCTTTTTCACTCTCACGATGAATCATCAAGCCTCGGATGCACTCCTCTGCAAGGCCTTCCCAACAACATTGAGGGGATCAGTGTGAGAGTGGTATTCCCATCTATCCCCAGCATCCATCTTCTCATTCGAACAGTTTGAGGAGCTCTTCCTCACCCACTTCGTGGGCAGTCGTCGAGCTGATAAAACGAGTGCGTCATTACTAGTCCTCAGCCAAAGAAAGGGTGAACACCTAAGTGATTACGTCCGGCACTTTACTACCGAAGCCCGGTCTATTGATTCCCTCAATCAATCAGTAGCCTCTGCGGCATTCAGACACAACGTCACTAACGCCGACCTCAGGGCGTACTTTGCCAAGAAGGCTCCTCGAGACTTCTCGGAACTCCTGCTTAGGAGCGAGAAGTACATCGGAGCGGAAAAGGCTTTCAACCCCCCCCCCCCTCTTGAGTAATTGCCTTACAGGAATAAACGGAAGAATACGAGCGAAGAAGGGTCCTAGAAATTCCAGAAGGACGACAATGACCAGCGCCGCCCAGCTCCTCGTTTTGAGAAGTTCACCCTCCTCAATGCAAGTATACCAGCAGTTCTTATGGAGGAGGACGAGGAAGGACTACTTCGTGGTCCCCATAGAATGAATACCCCTGGCAAGAAAAGGAACAGGGATAAGTGGGCCGCTTTCATAGGGACCACGACCACGACACAGATGATTGTCGGGCTTTCAAAGAGGAGATTGAAGAACTCATACAGCGGAGACACCTGGCCAAGTTCATCAGCAAAAGACGGGGCCGATCTTCCACCCCGAGGAGCCTACAAGCGAACATCGATGCCCGCCGAGTTCCAAGATTCCGAACCGGGGGCCGTCCTCCACCTTATCCATGGAGGTCCAATGAGGGGAGAACCAAACTCCTCCCAAGAGGTCTTCACCTTATCGTAGAAGTAGGATTTCAGTTTTCAAAAATGCCGATGCTTGTAACATGGCCAAAAAACAAGTAATAATGGCTCGTCCCATTGAAGCGGCCACTTAGTTTGTTTCAATAAAACTTAGTTTTTTTCTCTTGAAAGTTATTGCATTTACCTCATTTCTATCTCTCTGAGTCACATCTACGACTCGTTAAATTGTAAGGTCGGAGTCCAGCTTGTCCTACAGGACTGCTCCCACAACTTAGAGCATCTGTAGTCTTCTGCCATTTACCCAAATTCTGAAAAATTTGGAAAAAATATCGCTCTAGTCGTTGGCCATTTACCCAACAAATGGCAATCGAATGAACAGTGGTCGGCCAAATATGGGAGACAAAATGGTTTTTGCCAAAATATAGCTAACGACAGAGTATCTTTCGTCTGTTTGATGTGACGAAAGATTATCTTTCGTCAGAGACGTCGGACGGGAAATAAAACATCGTCCCTACACAATTTCAGTTGAAACATCGACGGACGGGAGATAATATCCCGTCTGATGAATTAATTAAAAAAAAGAAGTGGCGGTCGGTAAACAATGTACCATCCCTTACAAAAAAAATATGGGTGGGACGGTAGATTAATTTTTTAGTGTAAAAATTAATCTAGTGTAAAAATTAATTTTTTTCACAACAAACGATATTTAATCTTCTGTCCATTCTAATTTTTCTGTACAATTTTTTTTTTGCATGGGACGATAAATAATCTTTCGTCTGAGAATTTAAAAAGTGAAAAAACCCAAATTTTGGCTTTCGACGACTACAGCGCAAAGTCATTTTTTCCTTTCCCATTTGCCAAATACCCAAAATTTGGCTCTTGACAACTACAGATGCTCTTACTAAGCTCAAAAGACGAGTTTGGAGTCCAACACTTGGTTCGACGCTGCTTTAGCCATTTGCAAACAAGCAAGTGCAGAGCAGCTCACCATTTGGAATTGCTCCTACAACTCGTTAACCCCCTCAAACAACAAGTTTGGAGTCCAACACTTGGTTCGACACCACTTTAGCCGCTTGTGAACGAGCAAGTGTGGAGTAGCTCACCATTTGGAATTGCTCCTACAACACGTTGAAATTCTTAAAAACAACAAGTTCGGATTCCAACACTTGGTTCAACGCCACTTTAGCCACTTGCAAACAAGTAAGTACGGAGCAGTTCACCATTCGGAATTGCTCCTGCAACTTGTTGATAACTCCGTAATAACTAGTTCGAAGTTCACAATCATGGTTTGAAATTGCCCTCACAGCTTGCAAGTATGCGGTTCCGGGGCTCAAAACGAACATTCATACTACTCCCACTACTGGTTAAATTTTGCAACAAGCAAGTTCGGAGCTCAACTCTACCCTTGAGTTGCTCCTCAAACTTGCCTCCCAAACGGCTCTCTCCTAGAGCCTGATGATGCGCTTCGTCCCGTTCACCTCCTGAGCGGCCTTCTTCTAAGAGAGTTTGGAGCCTAACTCGTCTAGAGTTGCTCCTCAAATTTGTCTCCCAAACGGCTCTCTCCTAGAGCCTGGTGATGCTCTTCGTCCCGCTCACCTTCTGAGCGGCCTTCTTCTAAGAGAGTTCGGAGCCTAACTCGTCTAGAGTCGCTCCTCAAACTCGCCTCCCAAACGGCTCTCTCCTAGAGCCTGGTGATACTCTTTGTCCCACTTGCCTCCCGAGCGGTCTTCTTCCAAACGAGTTTGGAGTTAAAACTCTCCCCTAGAGTTGCTCCTCAAATTCGTCTGCCGAACGGCTCTCTCTTCTAGAGCTCAGTGATGCTCTTCGCTACGCTCGCCTCCTGAGTGGCCTTCTTCTCTACGAGTTCGGAGCTCAACTATTCCCTAGAGTTGCTCCTCAAAATTTTCTCCCAAACGGCTCTCTCCTAGAGCCTGGTGATGCTCTTCATCCCGCTCACCTCCTGAGCGACCTTCTTCTAAGAGAGTTCGGAGCTGAACTCGTCTAGAGACTCTCCTTAGACCCGCCTCCAAGAATGGATCTTCTCAACAGTCATACAAAGCTCTTCTTAACTTCATGAAGATAAAGATGTTGCGGGACTATTTTGACCATCAACTGACTCTCGAAGAGAAATTGTAGATCTTTGAGTCAGCTTCGAAACGAGGGGTCACACGCCCCGATCCGACCTCTGTAGCACCGGGAAACCGGGTTATAACATAGCCGCGCCAAACAAAAAATGAGGGGCAAACATTACCTCAAGATGTGCATCTGATCCAGACGGCTCAGATCTTGCCGCATCCCTCGGACCCAAAATCTAAGCAAACGTGTCCCCGAACGTAAAAATGGGAAAAAACTTCGCCTCAAGATGCGAGCTTGATCCAGATCAATGACTCAGATCTTGTCGCGTCCCTCTGATCCAAAATGCGAGCAAACGTGTCCCCGAACGTTAAAATGAGGAAAAAACTTTGTCTCCCGATGCGCGCTCGATCGTGATCAACGGATGCGATTAAAGCAAAAAAGAGAAAGTCAACGGTCAACGTTGACCGAGTCAACGGTCAACCATTGACTGTCACGTGTCAAGCTGCCGAAGCCTCTCCTGGGTCTGGAAAATCGATCCGACCGAGCATTCTTGCCACCGATCCTGAAATGAGAGAAAAACTCCACCTCAAGATTCGAGCTCGATCACGATCAATAACACAGATGTCCCCCCCAAAAAAAAGGGGTAGGGGGGCGAAAAAAAATCTCTGTGGGTTCGGACCTGTTATGGAACCAAAAAACCAAAAGCAAAAGGGGGCTAGTTGGCTTAACGGGTGCGGGTTCGGTCTCAAACCTGCACCCTCACCCTCCTTTTCTCCATCAAGGTTTGGCGCCAAAAAAAAAAAAACAGCCCATACTTCGGAACTCTCTCCATCGCCAGCTCTCTTCATCCTCAAGCTCGACCACATGCCGAGCTCCATTAGCGTCAAACTCCTCTCCCCTCCGACGAGCTCCAATGCTGCTGCCGCCGAGCTCCATCGTCGAGCTCCGGACCACAGTCGTCAAGCTCCAACGGCGGGCTCCCCCTGTCGAGCTCCATCACCCACGACATCGAGCTCTTCTCCTCGCCCAAGCTCGAGCTCCCCTTCTCTGTCGTCAACCTCGCCAACTTCCCACCTCCGTCGCCGAAGTTCGAAGTCTCGTCGAACCCATAGCCGAGCTCCACCCGTCAACCTCCAATGTCGAAGCTCTGACCTCCTCTTCATGCTACTCGACGACTAGCCTCTGTCGTCGAAGCTCTTCTCCTTCGACAGCCCTCCGCCACCTTCACGAGCTCCGAACCCATCGCGGAGCTTCGTCGAACTCTTCCCCTCCTACACCGAGCTCATCTCCACATCCTCAAGCTCCCTCCATCGCCAACTCGACGACTAGCCTCCGTCGTCGAAACTCTCCTCCTTTGCGAACTCCCCTCCGTCGTCGCCAAACTCCGATGTCGAGCAACTCCATTGGAGAAACTCCTCCTCGACACGTCAGGGCTCAACCGTTCGCCGAGCCCCTCGCCAGACGAGGTCGGAGAGGAGGCGAGGTCAGAGCGAGGCCAGAGTCGATGACGGAGTCAGAGGTGAGGTCGAAGACTGTCGGAAGCCAGGGTCGAAGCTGAAGTGCAGGAGAGAAGAAGAAGAAAGAAGAGAGCGAAAGAAAGAAAAAAAATTATTATTTACGTGGCGGTCAACGGTCAACGTTGACCGGCCACGTGGCGCCATCTCGTGGGTCGGGGCGGGATCCGAGCAAAGTGTACCCCGAGCGTGAAAACGCAGCAAAACACCCGCCTTCCGATGCGCGCTCCCTGATCGTGATCAATGCACAGGATTGCGCCACGTGTACAGGTAAATATTAATTAATTAATTAATTAATTAATTTAATTAATTATTTTAATAATCCGAAAAAGTTAATTAAAAAATTCTAAAAAAAATTATTAATTCAGAAAATGATTTTAAATTCTGAAAGTAATAATTATTAAATTAGAATAATTAATTAAATTTTTCGATAATTAATTATTTAAATTCGGAAGTTGAATAATTTTTTTTAGAAAAATATAGAAAAATCACAAAAAATCTAGAAAATTCTAAGAATAATTTTGGGTACTTTACAAGCTCAGATTGATACTGTTACACCTCGAGTAAGATCCAAACTCCCCCAAGAACTCCGATAAATTCTTTAGCCATTGAAAACGGGCAAAACTACTCCTCAAAGGCTGTGAAACTCAGTCATTGAGAGTGGGGGGCTCGTGATATGGCTAAAAATAGGATTAAATCGGGACCGTTCAAATCGGGCATGAATCTTAAAGCTCTCAGGGGTTAAACGGTAAATTCACCTACAAACGGGTCCGAATTGGAAACTGAGTTTTTCTTCAAAGCCCAATAACCTAAAAACAGATCTGTCCTACTGGGTGGGGGTGACAACCCATTACAAACCAGCCTAGATCATTTAAAGAGTAATTCAAATTCATGATTATCTCTAAGAGACGGTTTAAACTAAATCTCTTATCATGAAACGATTTAAGCTCTACATCTTATCCAAAAACACCAAGACATAGGGATAAATGATTATCTCTAAACTGTCTCTAATGGGAACTATAAATACCCCTCCCCCCACCATAAAAAAGGTAATCAATATTTTTCTACATAAACGCTCTTTCATAATCTTCCTGATTACTGACTTGAGCGTCGGAGGGTTCGTCGCCGGGACCCATCCCGGTGTATCGAACTTTTTGCAGGTTCACGGCAGCAACAAGAAACCAGTCAAACGCCGGTGAAGGTCAACAGATTTGCCTTTATTGTTTCCAAAAGAATCCACAAATACATCTGTTTGCTCCCACACCAAAATCAGCAACAACACATACATACACAACTATTAATATAATTATTAAAAATATAGCAATTCTAGTATATACCAAAATTTTCATAGTTGTTTAATATACAACATTGTCAATTATAGTATACATAAACTACATGAATCCATTCATACTACTACTTAGATCAATCTCCTCAACATCTCATATATTACGCTAACAATATAACTCTCAATCATCAAAGTGAATATTTTGAAAGAAAATTAGTGTTTTCGAATACACACCACAATTTCGGATTTTAGAAGAGTTGTAGAAGAAATCTGCGCCAAATATAAAAGTGAACGAAGATATGGAGGAATCATAATTAGGGTTTATGGATGAGTATTTTATGAATTTGTTTGGGATATAAAAGAGCACTCTTGACCATCGAGAATTAGGATCTAGGGTTTTTGGGTTTCGGGAGAGAGAGGAAAGATCTAAAGTGAAAAGGGAAGGAGAAGAGGGGACCACTATTTATATTTAATGAGTATTATAACTGATGTCGTTATCTCCAACAACGGCATCGGTAATGTGAATGTCGTTCTTGGAGATAACAACATCATTTATAAGTTGTTTCAGCACTTGATTTTTTTTTCCAAACCAGAAGGTTCACACTTGTATAAGAAATGAACTGATACCCTTTTTTTTCAAACAATAGCATGCTAAAAAAAATAAACTGATGTCGCTTTTTGGAAGAACGACATGAAAATAACCTATGCCGTTTTTTCCAAGAACGTGTTATGTTGACGTGTCCAAAACTTGGTCAGTTGGGTAAATTTTTTTGAAAGTGGGTTAGTTTGGTGAATATTTTAAAGAAAGTGGGTCAGTATGGAAAAAAATCATCTTTGCATTTAGTTACTTATGGACATACCTAGGCATTCATCATAAGGCTAAAACCATGCTTTAATATACAGCAGGGTAATCTGCACTCTATACATATAAAGGTGGAAGGATTCAAATTTGTTAGGGATTTACCACCGAAAACCCTTCTCTAGGATCTTGTTGAGTTATTTGATGCAATCACCACAAACTATCAAGCACATATGAGATCATACCAAACACACCAAAGCACACAAATTTATCCCGATTGGGGCTTTCACCTTAATCCGGGGGAGAAGAAATCCAAGATGTTATTCAACTAGAGAAGATACAAGAATATTACAATTCTCACCACGACCCTCTCTCAAGCCTCACCAGCAATTACTAGTTGTTTACAATTAGAGAATTACTCAATCTCTCATTCAATGAAGTACTCTCTCTTGGTTCTCAATGGAGACCAATAAAAACAATATATAGAGATCTAGAGAAAACCTAGTTTGATATCTTGATACAATAACCATTGGATATTCCTGAAGAGATAACCCTACGATAAGAGCCGTCAGATCTGACTTGAAGAGCAAGTTGGGCTTCTCACAAATTACCAAGATCCGACCTAATAAATCTATCAGTGCCGCCGTCGGTCGAGATCACCTCAAGGTCGGTCGACCGTCCCCTTCTCGGGAACTTCAACAAGTTAGGCGGTCGACCGCACCCCACATACGGTCGACCACGCGGTCAACCACCTGCTGCTGCTGCTGACTGTTTCCCTTGCTTCCACTCCGTCTCCGATTGTCTCGATTCCTCCATCGTCTCATCGTCTTCTTATCTAATCTCATATGCAAGACATAAACCCAACAATCTCCACCTTGGATTGCATACTCATGAATCCACACTTGTATGATTTAAAATCTTCTAGACTCATTTCCTTCTCTTTTTGCAAACAACTCGTTTCAATGGTTTCCTCTGCTAGTTGAATCTATCTCCACCTGTTTTTCTCCCGCTGTATGCCCCCCTCAAGGGCACACCCCAGTAGATGTAATCATGGAGGTGCCACTCTCCACATGAACTCCACCTACCTCAAGGCTCTCTTCACCTTCCGACGATATTCGAACATTGCAGTCTCGCTCGGATGATTCTAGTGACGGCATACTAGATGGTGCTTTAGAAACAATGGGCTTCAAACCACTTGGCCAAGGTTTCTTGTTCCCACAAAGCTAGTAGACGTTGTGCTGAACTTGCCCAATCGCCCTTTTACCCTTCATCACCTTGCGATAACTTTTCCAAACTGAACGAACTCCACCTGGATCTGTGTACCTGCAGTCCCAAGCTTCTAGAGATCTCATGAAAATAAGGTTCCGCTTCATCAAAGGAATATGCATGCCCTCCTCTAGTGTGTGTCCCCTTCTGCCTGTCATCTTCAGCTCATTTGTTTTCTCACATCTTACTTCAAAGTCTTATCAATCTTCGTTCCCACACAACGACATGAGGCAAACTTGTAAGTAGAAACCATTACTTCACAAATCTTTTCAAACTTTGTTCCCACACAATGATATGATGCAGATTTGCAAGTAGAAACCATCTCCCTCTCGGAGCAAACTTGAGAAGAACTAACCGAATCAAAAGAACAACCGAAAATCACATATAAAGAACTTGAAACAAAAGCACTGTTTAAGCCTTCACCTGATTCAGCGGCACTGAATTTGGCACCCATCTGACTCAATCGCTTGTAACAGTCTCTCATGTAATGCTCAATCGCTTTGAACTGGTGGCCACGGACCTTACCCCGACATACACTTTTCCTTCCAATCAAAGTAAAATCTACCTCCAAGCAACTCACAGAAGTTGACGCCGATTTCTGACTCTCCTTCCTAAGTGCATCCTCCTCCAACCCCTTGATCATACCTGCTATGAAAAACTTTTCTTTGGTAGATTTCTCCCTTAGCACGATTATCATGTTGGATGGATTTGATGGTGAATATATTGAGTTGGAAACCCTTAGATCATCTGCGTTAAACGCCCTCAGTTCAGATAACTCTATATTGAACTCCACTTCATGATCTAGAAGAACGGTACTTTCCTTCATTGAGAAACCCCACAACTTCTTTGCTGGTACATCTGAACTTGTGATGACAATCCCGAGTAGTCAGTTCTGAATCTTACCAAAAGACTCGCCGTACTTCTCCTATACCTGACTTCGTTCATCGATGACAACCAGATTAAACTCAAGGCTTCTGAACACATCTTCTTCCACTTCTCTTGCTTTGTGCCAATTGATCTTCCTTTATCTTCTTCTAGGACTAGATCCAAGTCCTGTTCAACCGATACTTCATGCATGTCCACCTTCAAGAGATTAAAGTTGATCTTGCCTTTGAACCGCTTGATCTTCGTGATTTGATCTGCCATCATTTCCAAGGAACTCGAACAAACTCTTGAACCCAAAGCTCTGATACCAATTGTTAGGAAATTATGAGGATCTTGTCGAGTTATTCGATGAAATCAACACAAACTACCAAGCACACATGAGATCATACCAAACACACCAAAGCACACAAATTTGTCCTGGTTGGGGCTTTCGCCTTAATCCGGAGAAGAAGAAACCCAAGATGTTATTCAACTAGAGAAAATACAAGAATATTACAATTCTCATCACGACCATCTCTCAAGCCTCACTAGCAATTACTTGTTGTTTACAATTAGAGAATCACTCAATCTCTCATTCAATGAAGTACTCTCTCTCTTGGCTCTCAATGGAGGCCAATAAAAACAATATATAGATATATAGAGAAAACCTAGTTTGATATCTTGATACAATAACCATTGGATATTCCTGAAGAGATAACCCTACGATAAGAGCCGTCAGATCTGACTTGAAGAGTAGTAAGTTGGGCTTTTCACGAATCACCAAGATCCGACCCAATAAATCCATCAGCGCCGCTGTTGGTCGACCACACCTCAAGGTCGGTCGACCGTCCCCCTCTCAGGAACTTCTACAAGTTGGGCGGTCGACCGCACCCCATGTACGGTCGACCGCGCCGACACAGTCAGCAGCAGCAGCAGGTGGAGTTGCGGTCGACCGTGCAGTCGACCGCAACTCCACCTGCTGCTGCTGCTGACTGTTTCCCTTGCTTCCACTCCGTCTCCGATCGTCTCGATTCCTCCATCGTCTCATCGCCTTCTTATTCAATCTCGTATGCAAGACATAAACCCAACAAGATTCAGACACAAGTGCGGTCGACCGTGCTGTCGACCGCAACTCCACCTGCTGCTGCTGCTGTTGACTGTTTTCCTTGCTTCCACTCCGTCTCCGATCGTCTCGATTCCTCCATCGTCTCATCGTCTTCTTATTCAATCTCGTATGCAAGACATAAATCCAACGAGATTCAGACACAAGACGGTTATATATATGTCAGAATATGTAATATTTGTTAATTCAAAAATGATTTTGGTTTCGCCAAAATAATCGTCTTTTATTAAACAAATAGTAATGAATCAAAGTAATATAATATTCCTCCTTCCCACCCCTGGAAGTACAAAATGGATAACATATATAATAAGTCTTAACATATATAATAAGTTTAATACATGCCCAACACTAACACTACACCAAAATTTTATACTTGTACGAGGTTTGAGGGATTTATACTTATATTCTAGCAGGTACTATATACTTTAGGTTGTTTTTTTAGATACAGAACTTAAATACAGTTCCATTTCCTATTTAATACATCTGGTTTATGCACTTAAATACAGTTCCATATATAATAAGTCTAATATGCACAAGTCATTAATTAGAGGCTGTGAAATGGAGTTTGTAGTTTTAAACTTGTTTCAGGCCCATTCAAACTCATTTTTTAAGTTGTCTTTTATTTCAAATGACAGTACTAGTGGAGACCTGTTTAGGGGAGATGACACACTTGCTGCATGTATTATTCAGATCTCTACTCGATATATATAATACCATACATCATTGTACTTCCACATTTTTAACTTAGCATATATATATAGATTTCCCTTCCTATGTATCACTTTGGTGTATATATAAATAGCCAATGGCTCTTCTCATTTTATTGTATGCAAACTGTCGAAATAATTATAAATTTCTTTCTGAATATCTTTCGAAGGACCTCATAATGTAAGGTGCTTATGATCAAATAATGATTTCTACTAGATTTTTGGAGCCATGGAGATTTCCTTATGATCAAATTTGAAGACCTTGGATACAAACATATACATCATATTGTATTCAAAACAGGCCGAAAGAGGAACTGAGAAGGGTTGGCAATGCTTTAAAACTTGCGAACTTGCAAACTTAAATAGTTAGCTACCAAGCACAGACACAGTAGTGATAGAAATTAAAATCCTCATATATATTTAAGGGCAAAAACTAAAATACCCCCCAACTTTGGCCTAAGTACAATATGCCCTTATAACGTTTGAAAAAATATACTAAACTCATTACTCCGTTAACTTAACTTATTCCGTTAAGTTAAAATTATTGAATTACCTTTCTACCCTTACCCTTTCATATCTCAATCCCTTCTTTCTTCCTTCCTTTTTTCTTCTTTTATCTTTCCCTATTAACAACGATTTTTTCGACAACAATTTCTTCGGTCCACAAACGTTTTAGAAGAGTTGGATGCTACAGTAATGTACACGTATTATTGAATGAACAAGATTAAACAAGTTAATTTTCACATGAATATCTGTTTGTAAAAGGAGCAGATACAATTTGAATATCCATAGTATAAATGTTGGTCGCGATTTGAATTTGATTTTAAAAAAGTTTCTGATCAGGTGTGGACCTTCTTCCAAATTTCACATTATGATATCAATTTTGATGAATATAATGTCATTAAATAGTTAGACAAATATGTCAATCCAATTATGAATTTGGGATGAGACATGTTAAATTATTTAATTTGATATTTTATTTTTCCAAATTTGTTGTGATTAGTTTGAAATTTGTAAGAAGTTTTACTCGATCAAACAAGTGCTCTTCTTTTTATTAAATTAAATTTATTGCAGATGTTTTCTCTGTTGATATTTGAATTTTAAGGACTAAAGTTAAGATCTTGGTTTTCTAGTGTGCAATGGTTTCATAGAACTCTCTTCTTCCACAGATATTGTTAAGAGTCTTGTACCTCAATTCATGTACTTTGTCTCAAAGAAATCGTTGCCGAATAAGTCGTTGTTAATAGAGAAAAATAAAATAAGAAAAAAGGAATGAAGAAAGGAAGAAAGAAGAGATTGAGATATGACAGGATAAGGGTAGAAAGGTAATTAATTCAATAATTCTAACTTAACGGAATAAGTTAACGGAGTAATGGGTTTAGTGTATTTTTTCAAACGTTATATGAGTATATTGTATTTAGGCCAAACGTTGGGGGGGTATTTTGGCTTTTGCCCTATATTTAATGAAGAGGTAGTGGAGTATCCAACCACACTTTCATGTGTAAAAGTTTAATACATTTATACTTATGCACAGGGGTGTAGCTGCCTTGACCCGAGGGGGTGCGGCTGTGCCCCCTCGATTTTCGGTTGCGCCCCTTGAATTTACATGAGCAGTTTATAAATAGGGTAATATAACACTTCAATTTTGCTAATCTGTTGTAGTCTAGTTGGTTAGGGTAATTGGCTCTCGCTCTAAGAGAACTTGGTTCAAGTCCCGGTAATTGAAATTTTCTTTTAATACTTTTTTTTTGAAGTTTTAATTTATTTATGTTCAATTTCGGGAACAAAATTGGATTTAGTTTCTACTTTTATTTTTTTAAATGACCAAAATAAAAAATTATTTAACGACAACGGGAGTTGAAGCCATGACCTTCTAAAAATTGAAGTCAAACACACTAATCCACTGCACACAGTGTGAGTTTGCATTTCATTTACATTTGATGAATAATCACTACTTTGATGGCTAATATTCTGACATTTAGTAAAGTGTCCAAGGATTTTGATGAATAATCATTGCTCTGATGCACACAATATGAAGTGTCCAAGAATTTTATTGTCAAAGAAAATGATTATTTAGTGATTGTAATAGTTTATGATATTTGGTATTAATATATGATATTTTTAGGAATATAAGTGTATTTGTTATAATTTATTATTTTTTAATAGTAAGCGTCGCACCCCTGAATAAAAATCCTGGCTACGCCACTGCTTATGCATGGATACATGCCTACAAATATATACATTAATTGACACATATCTATACATACACATACAAATACACACACATATATATATACATATCTAAATTGATTTTGCTCGATCCAACTTGTACTCCAAGGCCGGCCCTCTCCAACTTGTACAGTCCAATATACGGATCGATATGAAAGCATAAAGCCATGAACCAATTAGAAAACCAAGTCATTTATTTACAAGCATCTAACAAGTAAATTTTGTATGGTGCTGGCCTAAGGGAAAGCTATTATGACAAGCAAGAAAGATAAGGTATCTTTCATGGGTAAGTTTGGATGGTGTCCTAGAATGGAGAAAATGGAAGGAATGGTAGAGGGGGAAGGCTTGACCTTGTAATAGACTTAACTTATATTTTACATATAAGAGAAGACTTAGAGATTTGGACTTATTTTATATATATATATATATATATATATATATATATATATATATATATATATATATATATATATATATATATCTGTCTGTCTGTATGTCTGTCTGTGTGGCAACATCAAGAATTGGACACATTGTCTGTTGGGTGATATAAAGGGTTGAGAGGGGGAAATTATAGAAGGTAGGCAACCAACTTAATTAAGGGCAATTAATTACCATCATCTTTTAACCTCTTTGCTTAACTAGTCACCCTTGGTTCATCCTTAAACTACAAATATGCCCCTATGTATATATATATATTGTATGCTGACCTACGTATCTTATACTTTTTATCTATGCTCAACTAGATATACATACCCTTGTCATCCATTGTGCATTTGTGCTCCTCCACTTCTCCTTTCTACGCAAATGCAATGAAGAACACTTTTATGGGATAAAGTAATTATAAAGTTTATTGTCTAAATATGACAGCTAACTCAAAATAAAACTTCAAACAAATTATTCAAAATAAGATAGGTGCATATTAAAGCATGATCAATATTAATATATTTATAACTTTTATTATTATTATTATTATATAAATAAACCTAGTAGTAATCTCTATATATCTCTATATCTCTATCTACTACTATTAATGGAAGAGTTTGTCACTTTATCACTTTGAGTTTGTAACCAAACAAACTTTTTAAAATATTTTTTTTTGTCACAAATAAAACACATACATTGCACGTGTAACTCTAACTCTATTTATTAACACGTGCATCACGCGTGTAAATCAAAGTTTTTTCCTTCACCAAACAAATAATTTTTAAATTTTTTTGTCACAAAGCAAATACGTATGTCGCACGTGTAACTCCAAATCTATTTCGTAACACATCGCCGTACGTACAATTCAAGGTTTTTCCTTCAATTTTTTTTTTTAAAAAATGCGTGCAGAGCCCGTTCAACTCCAATTTTTTAAAAGGTTAAGGTATTCATCACAAGTGCTATTTCAACTCCAACTTTTTATCAAAACGTGCATCGAGGTGAAAATTACTAGTATATAATAATGGGAGAGTTGAAGTTGCAATTTGTCAATATACAAACCCGTGCATTGTACGTGAACCTCAACTCTCCCATTAATTACAACAAAAACTAATTAAAAAAAAATCACCTATTTAAAACGTGCAAAATAAAATTTCAATATTTTTTAACACCAAACATACACATACGGTACACGTACAACTCAAATTTTACTTATAAACACGTGCATTGCATGTACAAATCGTACTTTTTTTCAAAATATTTTTTTCAATTACGTGCAATGCACGTCCAACTCCAAAACTATTTCTTAACAAATATATTCCACGTAAAAATCCTCCAACTCTTAGTCAAAACGTACACGTGAAAAATACCAGTACACATGTAATGGATTTGTTGGGAAACATAGATGTACACTGCATATATGTTTTGATGGCCATGTAACATGAAATTCCTTACACAAATTTGTACAAGCATAATAAAAACTAGTTGGCTTAAGCTAGTCACTAAATAATAATGTTAAACTAAGAGGGGGGGAGAACTCTAGGGTCCATGGGTTTTAGGGCTTGATCATGAGCGTCCCACTCCTGTACGTGTCTTGAGAGAATAAACAGGGGCTAGTGGGCTTAGTGGTATGATGCCTCTTTGGGAAACAATTGCTCTACCCAAAATTTAATACTTTTGATTAAGTACTAATAACAGCCTACATGAGCAGCCAAAGCATAGGAAGGAGGGGCACAGTACTGTTAGTGTTTGAGAATGCCTTTGCGGAGCATATGGGCGAATTTTCTTTCCGTGCTGACCCACTTTTTGAAAATATTAACCAAACTGACCCACTTTTAAAAATATTTACCCAACCGACCAAGTTTTGGATACGTCAGCACAAAACGCTATTGGTAATAACGGCATCTATTATTTTGATGCCGTTCTTGATAATAGCGGCACCTGTAATTTTTTATATATTGTCGCTATTGGAAGTAACGACATCAGTAAATCTCGCATTCACTTGGGAGTTCTCTGACTGGAGGAAAAATTGTAAGTAAAAATCGCTTAACTGATGCTGATATTTTCAGTAACGGCATAAATTAGCCTGATGCCGCTATTGTCAATAATGACATCAGTGTAATCCATAGTGTACTCCAAATTTTGTGAAGGTGCATCAACTTCAATCGCTATTTCGAGCTTGATGTAGCCAATATCTCTCAAAACTCAAAACATGAAAGTTGTAGATCTTTTTCTTGGTGTTCCATAGAATTTTGAATCATCTCAATCGGAGTTCGAATGGTAGAGTTATGCCTAGATTATGAAGCGATGTCGAAGTTGTCTAGAAAAAATTGTAAGTGAAAATCACTTATAACTGATGCCGCTATTAGCAATAACGATATCAGTGTAATCCAATGTGTACTCTAATTTTTTTGCAGGTGTATCAAGTTCAAGCCCTATTTCGAACTTGATGCAACCAGTATATCTCAAAACTCAAAACATGAAAGTTGTAGATCTTTTTCTTGGTGTTCCATAACATTTTGAATCATCTCAATCGGAGTTCGGATGATAGAGTTATGCCCTGATTATGAAGTGATGTCGAAACTATAACTGATTCTAGATAGTTTCGACATCTCTACGTAATCTGAGAATAACTTTATCATTCGAACTCTGATTGAGATAATTCAAAATGCTATGAAACACCAAGAAAAAAATTTACAACTTTAATGTTTTGAGTTTTGAGAGATACTGGCTACATCAAGATCAAAATCGAGCTTTATGTTGATGCACCTGCAAAAAGTTTGGAATACACTATAGATTACACTATTGCCGCTATTGCCAATAGTGGTATCAGGCTAATTTATATCATTATTGGGAATAGCGACATCAGTTATAAGCAAATTTTCACTTATAATTTCTTTTCCTCCGGTCAGAAAACTTCTAAGTGAATGCGAGATATACTGGTGCCGTTACTCCCAATAGCGACAATCAACAACGACAAAAAAATAACAGATACCGTTATTGCCAATAGCGTTTTATGCTAATGTTCAAAACTGGATCAGTTGAATAAATATTTTCGAATGTGGGTCAGTTTGGTCAATATTTTTAAAAGTGGGTCAGTAGGGAAAAAATTCCATATGGGCCAGTGTGTCACTTGTGGAGCCCTGCATGGAAACTTATAAAAAAAATAAGATGTCAACTCCTTTTTCTTCTTGGTTTAGGATCAAATATTTTATTTAATGACTAAAGCGATTTGCTCTCATATTATCGTAAATTAGTTATGTCGGTCTGCATTTTTTTAAGGCTGAGATAGTGATATGAGTTTTGGGCTAAAAATTAATTCATTCTCTCATTTTATTAATTAAGTCATACTGCTCAAGCTTAAAAAAAACCGTAAGCCCAGCCCATCTATTAGGCCCAAACTTACTTCATTCTCTCATTATCTCTATACAATATGTCGTCTTGGTTTCAATTCTAAATTATTTTGTTGATTCAATTCCAAGTATGTAGTATGGATTTTATTGTGTTGATGCAAGTGTGAGTAAATTATTTTGTTCTACCCTTAGATTTTTTTAATCTTAACAATGATGCTTATTATTTGATTTGTATGATCCTTGGATTGAATAAGAAGCTAGTATGTACACAAATTACAAGTATATCTATTCATTTGAGTTGTATCTTTTAGCCTCTAGTATTATAACAGTATAAATAGTGTAGTATGATTATTAATTATCATTAATTTTACCAAATTTAGAGTAGTGTACAAGTACCAAAAAAACATGATACTAAGAATAAGAATTCAAATATTTACTTTGATTATAATTTTATTTTGACCCAATTATTTGGATTTTTCAAGAAATTTTCGATAACAATCCTATCGATGCTGGGAAAAAAAAATGGAACCCCTATTTCGATTTGTTTGGCTCTCTGCAATTGATATACAATCTTATAAATAAACCCCAATTTATTGAAACTAATATCAAATCTATACTATTATTAAGCAAAGTCCCATTTAGATGGCTATTTACTATTATACCCCCATATACATAAAAAGCTAAAAAAATATTTAAGGTTAATTTTGTAATTTTCACTTTACATTTAAAGTCTCCATAAAATTTTGTTCCCTCAAAAATCGAAACCGTCTCTTCCTCTCCCTCCACCAAATCCGAGCATTGCACGTGCATATCCCCAGTACAAATTACACGTGCTAACCCATATAAACGTGCATTGCACGTGCGGATTACTAGTTAAATTGAATACAAGCACTAACATTTTATACTAATCCAATCAAAATGATAGATAGCCCAACAACAAAGATGGGGCCAGCTCAGTCAATTCAGTAAATACCCATTTGACATCTTGTACGTGTTTTCTATTTCTATGCCAGTTTCGTTATTTCGGACAACACCAAGGGCATTCTTAGACCTGCATTCCCCACATTTGTATTTCTCATTAGCATTAGGTCTCGTAACTAGTAACCTAACCTCCCTCTATGTGTACGTATATAAATATCTCTCATTCCCACCTCAAGCTGGAAACACAAAGAAATCCCTGCAGCCAAAATACACCTACAGAAATAATCAAAGAGCTAATATCACGACATAAAAAAGATGTATAAAACGCGAGGTACCTCCATCTTCTGCATCTATATCATGTTCATCTTCTTCTTCTTGTTCTTGTCGTCGTCCATGTCAACAAGAGGAGAGACAACAGGCATGCAACTCTCGCGTGAGGAGCTTGTGAGCCTTGCAGGCTATGGAGAGGAGAAGCTTTCTTCGGTTCTGGTCATGGGTTCAGTTGTTTGCGAGGCATGCGTTAAGCCCGGAACAAATCTCCTCACTTCTCAACTTGCAGGTTTAATTTTAAATTATTTTGTAATTATTGGTGAACTAATTATCTAACTAGCTAAATTCCTAGGAAATTATAATAATAATAATAATAATGGAGCAAAACAAGTTGTACTGCTAATTAGCTTTACCATTAATGTTCTTATTGATATTATTGTTATGTTACATGTTAATTTCCAAGTTAATCAGTAAATTAACTAGTGCAAGTACTAGATAATTTGTTAGAGATATTCCAAGTTTAAAAAATTGAAAATTAATTTTTAGTACTGATGTTTACTTAGAACAGGCTTAAATGAGACTCCTCTCCTCTAAGAAATATGATATGATTGTGTTTATGATAAATAGGAGGTACTCATATAGGCACAAAAAAATAATACATGCGTATCAAAAAATTTTGTGTGGGATGCATGTACATAATTAGTGCCAAATTTCTATTAAGAAAATCAATATATATATGGTCCTATGGATATTGCTAAATCAGATTTTGAAAGTTAAACTTAATTGATGAGCCATCGATATATATAGACAAAGGAATCTTAATAACTGGACATATAATTAACTGATCAGTTTGAGATTTGTAATTTTGTATTTAGATCGTCGGAAGTGTTCATGCATGCACATATTTCAATTTAAGTAAATAGTAATTATGTCATAGTATACAACTGAAAATTTTCTTTAAAAGATAAAGTTATATATGTCCTTCAATTCCATAAGTATAATCCCTGACTCTAGCTTGATATAGTTTTAATTGACACAAAAATAATTTTGCCCTGGTGGATAATTAGAGTTGTGAATAATTAATCAAGTGGATGGTCATTTTCATTGGTTGTTGGGTGTAAACTAATAGAAGCAAAGTTTTACATCAAAGTTGGATCATACTATGACATTCCAACACTCCACGATTGTACAAAAAGCTTGAAAATAAATCCAAATTAAAAATGGTTAGAATCTTGATTTTATATATATATATATATATATATATATATATATATATATATATATATATATATATATACCAACTCACAATCTTTGCCCGGCCGTAAAAAAGGCTCATGAATTTTTGGTGCATGGAGTTTGGATTTAGGATGTAATTAATGAACCAAATAAGTTGTAATTTAGGTAGAAGGTTGCAACTACTCGATCCATACTATTTGTTGCATGCTGTTGTGACCAAAGTAGTCTAAAAGGTCTTGGCAAATAAGTACTACTCCAAAAAAAAAAAATTCAGAAAGTAATTAAGTAATTAACTAGTATCAACTGAGAACTATATGTTTTGTTGTTATACGTATTTGCTAGAAACTGAGAATTAACTACTAATTTTCTGGAAGAAAAACCCTAGCTAGCTAGATATCTTGGAGTATAGATCACAGATTAATTAGGATTATTTTGATGAGTCAAACTCATGTCTAATTTAGGTCTCTTTATTCTAGGGTAAGCTGCATGCATGTTATTTAATTATCATAGTCGCATATTGTTACGTACGTACTGAGTTAATTAGCTTAATTACTTAATGACTGCTAGCTGAATTTAAGAAGATATATATTATATAACCAAGGATTACATCTAATTAAGATTTTAAATTTGTGGGTTGTTTTTTATTAAGGGTTAATCAAACAAGCACTACATAAGGAGATTGAGGAAACCAATATTAAATTGACATATTTTTTATGAACACAAATAAATCTCTAATCTCTAATCTCTAATCTCTAATATTATAATGGGAGAAGCCCTTAGTGTCATTTGTAAATATACCATTTTATTTGTAAATCTACCACTTTACGTGTATTGCACGTGCAACTCAAAATCTCCCATTATATACTTTATTTAAATCTACCAATTTAATAGCATCACACGTATAACTCAAACTCTCTCATTATACTTTTTACTAGTAATTTGCACGTGCGATGCACACCTTAATAAATATAGTTTTTTAAAATAAAAATTTAGACATAATCTGGATTTGAACTTAGAACCTCCTTTATAATAGTTATGCACGTGTATTGCACGGGTTGGTAGATTGACAAAACATTTACAAATGACACTAAGGTCTTCTCCCATTATAAATAGTGGGGGTATATGCTAATTTTCACTTTTTAAATGGGGGCATTTGCTAAAATATCCCTTTTTTAGGAGCTGCACGTGCATCACACGGGTATGTTAGGTGGATTTAGTTTGCCGTATATTGCACGTGTTTACTCAGTTACAAAATTAGGGTTTGTTTGTTTACAACCACAACTCTCCCATTAAAATAGTATAAATATTACTTTAAAAAAATATGGATTTATTAACACGTGCTATATTATATTACTTTAAAAACTATATATTGATTAAAACGTGCATCACACGTGTTAATAACTAGTAATCTCTACTATTATGATGCGAGAAGGCCTTAGTGTTATTTGTAAATCTACCAACGCGTGCATTGCACGTGCATAACTAATATGAAGGACGTCTCAGGTTTGAGTCCTGACTACGTCAGATTTTTTTACTTTAATATTTTTTTAATATATTAAATGTGCATCACACGCGTGTAAATTATTATCTATCTATCTATCAATCTATCTATAATATAATATATAATCCCTAATCTCTAATATTATAACGGAAAAATGCCTTAGTGTCATTTGTAAATATATCCACGAGTGTGGCGCACGTACATGATTAATATGAAGAAGATTTCAGGTTCGAGTCCTCACTGCATCAAAGTTTTTAATTTGTTAAAAAGAAAATTTATTAAGACGTGCATTGTTCGTACATAACTAATATAAAAGAGGTCTTAGGTTTAAGGCCAGATTACATCGAAAATTTTACATTAAAAAATATATATATCTATTAACACGTGCATCGCAAATGCAAATTACTAGTCTTTGACTAATGCATGAATTGAAGAGTATGTTCTTTAAGATTTAATTTGCATCATCTTTTTTAGGTGCCAAAATCAGAGTCCAATGCAGAACCGAAGGGGCGAGAAGGCAGCTCAACTGGGCCTACGGAACCACTGATTATTACGGAGAATTCATGATCGACCTTCCTTCTCACCTCCATGCAATTCCTAACTTGGAGGAGTCATGCACTGTTATGATGCTCCGAGTACCAAAGCATTCACCATGTCGTCGAGGAATTTTGCGTAAAACTCCTGTTAAACTAAGAATTTCATCGGTTGGAAATGGGATTCGTGTTTACACCACAGGAACTATGAAGATGATTCAGAGGCTCAAGCCATCTCGTGGGTGTTTGCCAAGAGCACAGGATGGTTCAGAGAGTGTTTGATGAAGAAGTTCAAAAATCTAAAGAGTGATGTGTTCTTATATATATACACGGAATAGGAGAAATATATATGTCAAGTATAAACGGTGGAGTGTGTGATTCCTCCCCTGTGTGAGGTTCTCCTTGTAATGTTCTCGTATACTGTATAGCGTGTTAGGATGTTTTATAGTAATATACAGATATAGTATCTTTAATAAAGCTAGCTTTGTGATGCTGAAATCATGCAATTTAGATACACCCGTTTGCATTTTGCCATGGATATGATCAGATTAATTAGACTATCAGTTTTTCATACAAATATATATTCCTGAGAAGCTGAAGGAGCCGAAGAAGACTATATATATATAGGGAAAGGATCGGTTGAGCACTCCTCTGGTGCTCACCGCATGAACTAGGCCTTCGGGCGTTCATATCGAAAATCCGAACCGTTCACATTGATCTACACATCTAAATTAGTCTAAATATGTAAAATCAAATCATTTGAAATTCATTTGCCCATCCATCATGTGACTATGAAAACAATAATTTTCAGCCATACAATTTTGTAACACTTCAATGAATGGACAAATGAATTTCAAATGATTTGATTTTACATATTTAGACTAATTTAGATGTGTAGATCAATATGAACAGTTTGGATTTTCGATATAAACGTCCGAAGGCCTAGTGTTCACGCGGTGAGCACTAGAGCAGTGCTCAACCGATCCTTTCCCATATATATATATATATATATTATAGACGTGCTGTGCACGTGGAAAAAATTGGGGGAATGAAAAGGGCAAAAAAAATTCTACCAGCACGTGCGTTACACAGGTTGAAATATGGACAAATTACACTAAGGGCATTCTCTCATTATAGTAGGAGAGATATATTTAGGAGTTACATCTCAGGAGAAGATGTCATACATGACTACTCTTGGCAGAATATCGACAGAATGACATAATTAATTGGCCTCATATTTTGACTAGAACAGGTTAAAATGTTAGCCCGATTAGAGAATTGTATGCTTAATTATATGTAAGGACGGTTAGGGTTTCAGTACCGGTTTATATTTATTAAAATTTGAAGAGTTTCTTCTCGAAGCATGTATGTCAGATTGTAAAGAAGCCATCATATATATCTTATTCAAGTTGGACAACCTCATACCTTAGGTATTAATGTTCATAGTGATATCATTCTCGCTTAATTTTAATACTCATTAGAAAAAAATCCTAGTTGCGCATCAGTTTTACGCGGGTGACTTGGTGTTTGATTCGGTTATAGTTCTTAATGGAAGATCATACAAGTTGGGCCAAACAACAAAAAACACGTTAGCTAATTTCCACCTTAAATAAATGCACAGGACATCACTAAACTTTTTTTTTTGGATATCGGAGATAGAGTCGAAGGACTCCAGCCCAAATATATTTAAAAAACAGAATAAGTACAAACAAGGCCGAAATTTACACGAAGTAAACCAGGAAGAGACAAACACAGAGATACAAACACTCCAAAAAAAACATAAGCGACAATAGAGAGCATTGCCCAACAAGTCGAAAAAGGTCGCAGCCGGCAGTAAAAAACAAGGTAGCCGAAGGCAGCGAACAGCAAACAAACAGCGAAGGCCATACAACCCAATCGCAGAAGAAACCAAACTCGAAACAGGAGCCGAAACAAGAGTAGCGAGCAGCAACAGCTGAGCTCCAAAACGCAAACACCATGACAGGTATGGACCAGAGCAGCGGACACCAACGACCAAAGCTCAACCAAGCTCACAAAACAACAGCTCAATGGCGGGGGCGATCCCAGAAAGAGCCGATAAGCTGAAATCGAAGAATAGAAACCAGAGCAGAAACGACCGCTGATACCAGCTGAGCCAGTAACGAAGTTAGGGGCAAAACAAGCCGGCCGTTAACCAACGTTCCCCACGCATAGTTGCCCTTAGCCCAAAAAATGAACAAAAGATAGTAATAGGAAAAGCAACAGTACAGTTCGGAGAGGAGAACAGTAACACTAAAATAAAGCATAAAAGTAGAGTTCACAGCAATAGCAGTAACCGAGAGAAGTCACAGTGAGACACAAAAGATTTAAACAATGCAGAAAAAACCAAAGGTACTAGAATAAATAGAACCAAAAGTGAACAGCCTAGCAACCAAACAACAGAACTGAGGCCACCACATTGGGAGCAGACCAGGCCTCCAAAAGAGAGAGGAAGAAGGTAAGACAGCAGCCAGGCACATCAGATCTGCATAAGAAAAACAACAAGGAAAAGAAATCAATAGGGTTAAACATAAAGTTAAGGAGGCAAAAAAGTAGTAAGACGCAGTCTACATGCTGCACCATCTAGACGGTGAAGGTGCAGTGCGATCGCTTTATCATGAGATAAAGCGGACAACCAGAACTTAGTAAAGAAAATGAGGTCATCAATAAGACTACCAATAGGGCAGGAGGTGTGAGAGAAAATGCGATTATTTCTTTCTTTCCAAATGATCGAAATAAGCGCCATCATCGAGAGGTCCCAAGATTTACTAAAAGACTATTAACACAATGGGACCTCCAACTAGTCCACCAGGACGGGAACGAAATAGGATCGGAATTGACAACCCATGCATCCAGACAAACTGTCCATAAAGAGCGCAAAAAATCAACATGCAAAAAAAAGATGTTCTAGATCCTCATGATGTGAAAGACAGAAAGAACAAGATTGGCCAATGGCCAAATGCATCCTGTTGAGATTATCAACAGTTAATAATTTGTTGTTAATAGAGAGCCAAGTAAGAATTTTTACTTTCAAGGGAGCACAGCTGCTCCAAATCAGATTAGCAAAAGGTGACTTAACACCTCCGAAGTTAAGAAAACTATAGACTGGTTTGACAGTATAAGAACCCGAACTGGTCTAACGCCAAATCACTTTTTCCATGGGCTGCCAGGAATAACCGCTTAAACTAGAAAGAAGCTGAATGTATTGGATCGCCAACGAAGGAGGAAAAGGTGAATGGAAAGGGATATGCCACTCGCAGTAGGGATTAAGAGCTGTATGGTAATCAGCCATCGAGGCCAGGGGGTTAAGAGCAAGCTGGTAAAGTTCTGGAAAGACAGAGACAATCTTGTAATTACCGATCCAAAAGTCGGTCCAGAACCTCGTCTTAGAGTCAGAAGCGCACCGTTTGAAAATGCCACACTGAAAAGGTTCCAATACTTTCCAAACACCCTTCTAGAAAGGAGAGGCAGCTCGGGAGAGATTTGGGAATAATTCCCAAATCTTATGACGAGAATGGCAGTTATAAAGGATAAGACGAGCCCAGGAGGATTGATCGTCTTTTAAAATTCTCCATAGCCACTTACCCAAAAAAGCTAAGTTTTGGTTCCTGGGGTCAAGAACCCCCAAACCACCAGCCGACTTAACGGAACACACCAGCTTTCAGTTACAAAGATGAGTCCAAGATCTATAGCTGTCAGCGCCCGACCAGAAGAAATTCCTTCTAATCTGATCAATCCTCTTGATAACCCAAGAGGGAACGTAGAAAAAGGACATCATATATAAAGGAATCGAAGAAAGAACCGAGTTAATCAAAATTAAACGACCCCCTCGAGATAGTTATCTACCAGACCAAACATTGAGACTGGAGGCCACTTTATTTATCATCGACAACCAATCCGATTTGTGTAATTTACCCCATCTCAAGGGAATGCCGAGATACATAACAGGAAAAGAAGAGGAAGCACAGTTGAAAAAGTGAGCAATCTCAGCTTGACGATCGGAGTGCCCGCCAAGCCAAAGAACAAAGGATTTGTTGAAATTAATCGATAAGCCAGACGCTTTCTCAAATAAATAGATGAGCAGTTTAAGGTTCTGAAGAGTACAACCATTAGACTTAGCAAAAATAACGGTGTCATCAGCATATTGTAAATTGAGAACGCTACGGAAGCTTTGAGAGTCTCCCAAACCTCAATGACATTAGCATCCCAAGCATTGCGGAGAAGTTTACTGAAAACATCAGCAACTAGGGCGAATAAGAGAGAAGAGATAGTATCACCTTGGTGAAGACCGCACTTGCATAAGAATTTGTTACCTTCTAAACCATTAATGAGAATGGAGGAGGTACCAGCGAAGAGACTGGACTTGATCCAAGCGATCCATTTTAATCCAAAACCTCTGTGGATGAGGATATCAAAAAGAAACTCCCAACCAACATTGTCATATGCTTTTTCAAAATCCAATTTTAAGAGGATTCTCTGTGAATTGGATCTATGATAATCGGAAATAATTTCTTGGGTGCAAGCAACGATATCAAGAATAAATCAGTCCTTAATAAACCCAGACTGAGCGGGGTCAATAAGGGGGGAGATAACAAGGCTGAGACGACTGGCAAGAACTTTCATGATAAAAGTAGTGTAAAGAAGACTAATGGGACGAAATTCGACAACCGAATTAGCCCCCAAAATTTTGGGAATGAGAACAATATGGGCGTAATTGATACGATCAAAGGAAAACAGACCTTGGTAAAGATCCGCGAACATTTCAATGAGATACTCTTTAAGGAAATCCCAATTTATTTGGAAAAAGAAAGATGGAAACCCATCAGGGCCAGGAGCGGAATCGCTCTTTAAAGAAAAAACAGCCAATTTAATCTCCTCCACGGAGAAGTGAGCATCAAGACTAGTCAGATCATGAGATTCGTTACCATAAAGCTGGGCCCAATCGAGGTGGACATGGCTATACTTAGGGGTTCCCAAGAGATTTTTGTAAAAGGAGAGAAAGGTGGCATGAAACTCCGCTGAGGAACTAAGCTCAATGTCGTTGACGACAAGGGAAGAAATACAATTGCATCGCTGACAATGAGAAGCGAAATTATGGAAAAAGGAAGTGTTACTATCGCCCTCCTTGAGCCAACGGATCTAAGCCCTCTGAGCCCATTTGATATGATCCAAGTTAAGGAGCTCAACAAACTTGTGTTTGCAAAAGAGACGCTCCAAACGAAGAGAATCCAAAATGGGACCGCTCTCTTCTAAAAGGTCTATCGAATTGATCGAAGACAACGGAAAATTCTTAAGAGCGTGGGCATTAGCAAATCTCTCCCCGTGCCAAATTTTACAACCGTGTTTGACTGCATGAAGTTTAAGGAGAATGCGGCTGAGGCCGTGGGAACCCGTAACCGCGGAGAGGCAAGTAATAATGAGGTTGACAAAGATTTGATCCTGCAACCAGAATTTCTCAAAATGGAATTTGAACGGTTTCGAGAAGTTATAGTTAGAGTGCAGAGCGATAGGAACATGGTCTGAGCTGGGATTCGGCAAAGTGCGAGCAAAAGAATCGTGAAATTAGGAAATCCAATCCTGGGAGACAAGAAAGCAGTCGAGCTTGGCCATAGACGGCGCAATCCGCTTATTAGACTAAAAGAAAGATCTACCATTAGTAGGGATTTCGCAAAGGTTAAGCGAAAGAATGCAATCGTTGAAGCACTGAGAGTCATTCGAAGAGGAAGGGTTCCCCACTCTTTCATGGGGAAATCTATAACATTAAAGTCCCCGCAAAAGATCCAACAGCCCGAAACACGGCCTTGAAGGGAGTAGAACTCATTCTAGAACAAGGTGCGTCGGTCAGCCGTAGATGGCCCGTAAACCGAGACCACCGTTAGGAACAATTAAAGACAGTCTAATGGAGACTAACGATGAGGGGAAAAAATTAAGTCTACGGACCGACAACAAAGAGAAGCTGGATTCTTTGAATTCGAAAAGGATTCCTCCCCGAGTGCCTAAAGCATCCAGAGGAATCCATTTAGTGATAAGGGATCCGCCGATAGAACGTAGGACCGAAGGGGTAATGGAATCTAATTTTGATTCTTGAATAGAGATCATATCACAATGAGAAGAAGAGATAAGATGGTATAATGCCTGTTGTTCAGACAGACTCCTAAGACCACGAATATTCAAGGAAATACTAATCATAAAAATGTATAGACTCCTTAGCTCTCTTAATTTAAGGGAGACGGATAGAATCAAAGTCCGAAAAATGAGCTGATTCAAAAGCAAAGCCATGCCAACAGCAAGCTGATGAATGTCCGAATCAGACAGAGAATCGAAATGAACCTTATAAACAGAGCCACAGGCAGATTGGTTCTGATTATGAGAAGAAGGCAGTGGAATATCGGAGTTTCGAATATGCGCCGCTAGGGCCGCTAGGTGTGGTAATAAGAGCGTGTCTTTTTTGGCACGAATGCGTGCACTGGAGCGAATACAAGTCAACGAAGATTTATACCTCTCCTGAGAGGTCGGAGAAGACAAAAAGGAGGGCGTAATAGGAGAGCTATTAGAGGAATCCAGTAGAGGCAACGAAGATTTATACCTCTTCAGAGAGTCCGGCGAAGACATAGAGGAGGGCGGTATAGGAGAGCTATTAGAGGACTCCAGAGGACTTGGATGAGTGGGAATGGTAGAGTCGGGAGGTAGTGGCGGGGTAGTACTACCTGACACCTGAGAAGAGGAAATCTGAATAGGGATAGGTGTAGGAGTAAGCATGAGAGATGAAGCGGGAAAAGGAGAAAAGGCTGTTGAAGGGGAGGAGAAAAGAAAAAAATTCCTAGCGTTAATAAAAAGGTCAGAACCGCTTATGCAATTGGAAAGAAAATTCATAGCATAAAGACGATTAGAAAGAAATAAACTCGGAAGATGAAAAGAGCTCGTGTCCAACCATGAAACCAAACGAGACTTCAAATAAAAGGGGGAAAGCAAATAAAAATGTGACAATGAACAAAAACAGAAAATAGTCGAACTAACAGGAAAGAGTACCTTGCGAGGTGAGTTAGAAACAGCCAGATCCTTCTCTTCCTTAGCGAGAAGATTATCATAATCAATCCAAGCATCAGTCGCAGAAGGGATGGAGCCAGAGGACTTCAGAGAAGAACAAACCGCTTTGGGGTCCTTAAAGCATCCACAGTCGTTTGCTAAATATGCATAATATGCATATTTGGTCAAAAAGTGCGCTGCAGTCGTTGGCCAAATATGCATATTATGCATATTCCGTTACAGGAGATTGCCATAAATGAGAATGGATATGAGAAATATGGATAAATGAGAGACGGAGCTTGAAGTGCCGTCACACAAAAAAAAAATTTTTTTAATGGTCGGACGGCACTTCAAGTGCCGTCACACAAAAAAATTTATTTTTTAATGGTTGGACGGCACTTGAAGTGTCGTTCCTCAAAAAAAAAAAAAATAATTTCCTAATAAAAAACCAAAAAAAACCCACAAAACCCTCGGATGGCACTTGAAGTGCCATCCCACCCTGTAGGTAGTAATTTGCAATTTTTTGTAATTATTTTGTAATTTTTTGAAATGCTTTTGTAATTTTTTTGTAATTTCTAAAAAAAATTTGTAATTTTTTATAATTTTTTGTAATTTTTTATTTGCATTTCGAGGACGAATTTTTCCTTTGGAAGGCACTTGAAGTGCCGTCGCACCTTTTTCTTAATATTTTTTTTCCTCCGACGGAACATGACATGCCGTCCCACCGTTTTAAAATGTTTTTTAATTTTTTTCTTCTCCGACGGCACACGAAGCACCGTCTGTTATTATTTTAATTTAAAAAGGTAAAAAATAACATTCAACGACTGCAACAAAACGTAACTTTTCTATATTCATTTATCCATTTATACATATTTTGACCCTCAACGACTGTGGATGCTCTTAGGGGTAGAACTGTGAATAGATTGCACGAATTGATCCCAATCAGAGTTGTAATTCGGATTGACATTCCATGCCGGCCAATTGGAGTGCGAATCAGTCGACTGCGCCTCTATGGGGAGAGAGGCCACAATAGGATGAGAAGCTTGAACAATGAGGGGGCCAAGCAGGGTCTCTAGAGGACATTCAGTAGAAAGAGGAATAGACTTGGTATTAGATTGCGAAGCAATAGCCGGAGTAATCCAGACCAAATTTGGGGGCTTCGCAGGCAAGATTTTGGCGGGGATGGGAGTAACAACACTACTACGGGTGTAAGAGAACTTTTTGAACGGAGTTTTGAGACTGCCCCTCGGTTTGGGAGAGTTGACAGTAGGGTGGGAGGAGGCACCGACAGAAAAGGGATTAGGAGGAGGTCCAAAAGACTTAGTGGTCTCAGCTGTAGAGGGAAGGCTAGGGACCGACATAGAACTAGAGTGAGGCGAGTCGTGGTAATTGACCGTGATAGAGAACACTGAATCTTCCACTCAAAGAGAATAAGCTGATACCCTGTCAGGCTTAGCAGGGCAAAGGAATTCCGCCTCTACCTAAAGGCAGCCAGAGGCCAGCAAGGAAGTCGAAGAGGTGCAGGTCAAGTCCCCAATACATTTAGACATGTCAGCAACCGGACGAGGAGAATCATAGAAGAAAGGAAGGCCCAATATAGTAACTTTGGTGGGAGAAGGAAGTAAAGACTTTGGAGAGGAGAGATCCGAAATCCATTTGCGGATCGATAGACTAATGGTGCCGAAGGAAAAGGATTTAATAGCTACCAAGTCATCAAGGATCTTAGAATTGGGGCAGTTGATGACAATATCCCCGTTCGAACATGCATTAACCGCCCACGTCCAATTGGGAACATTGCAAGTGTTGCACAGAAATGAATCCAGAGAGTAGTTGGAGATGGAGCCACCCAAAAAAGAGACAACTCCGTAACAATCTATTTTGGACATCTTAGCAATAACATCAGGAGAGGGAACATAGACAAGAATGACAGAAGACATATCACTGAGAGGTGGAGGAGCAACTAACGGCGGATGAGCAGAAGAACGAGAAAAAGAGCGTTGGCCGCGATATGTTGAGACACCGGAGGAGTTGGGAGGAGGGCAGGCTCAGCGGATAACTTGATCCTCTTAGACTTATGGGCCTGAATGTTAGAAAGCTTAGCTTGGAGAGAAGGGAAGTCCAAGGTGGCTAAGACTTGGTCGGAGATGGGCGCACCCACCGAAAGGCCAAGTAATTGCTGAAGAGCAAAGCACTTATTGCGAGAGTGGCCGGATTTGAGACAGAAAAGACACTTCAGTTTGGACATGCAAAGGGCTTTGAGATGCCCAAATTGGAGAGAACGGTAGCAGCGAAGAGGAGGCGGTGAATAAGAGGGAAAGGTCTTAGAAGCTGAAGAGGTGGGAGGGAAGAAGCAGCAAGAAAGCACAGCCGAAGGCTGTGGAAGGTTCTGACTAGTGGGCTGGGCCGCACTACAAGCTAGGGGAGGGGGGAATAATTCTTAATTATTTTTATTTTTTTTTAAATTCCAACCCAAGATGGGTCCAACGATGGGTCGAAGCCATCAGGGGAAGGAGCTAATGAACAAAAGGGGGGAATAACAAGAACTGTAGAGATTAAAGAGGGGGGAGGGAAAGACTCACAAAATAACCGGAGATATAGCTACAGAGAGAGAAGAGAGGGAAGAAGAACTAAAAGAAGAGAGCAAGAAACAAAACTGCCAACACCAGCTAAGCAAACAACACAAATAGAAAAACCGCAAAAAAGAAAAAAGACGCAAAATTACAAGAACAAAAAGAAAGCCCTAACAGATAAACTCAAAACACAACTAAAAGAGAACCAAAAAATGCATAAGTGGGAGACTTACATCAGTAGTGGCCAAAAAGAAAACCTGGTTGAATCAAGAAGGCAAACCTTCAGATCTGCAGGCCTAGAGGAGCAAGGAAGAGAGGACTAAGTCGCCGACAAGGGAGGACTTGAACCCCGCAAAAGCCAGAGAAGACTGAGCCCTGATGAGCAAGCTGCGCAGCACACGGCGACCACTACAGAGTGGAGGTCCGGAACAAAAGCCGCCACCGTAGACAGGCAACTCCCAAAAAACTCAGCAGGAAGCGATGGAGCATCCAAGACCAACCCAAAACTCCACTGAAGTGGCCGGAGGAGACAGATGCGAGAAGGCACCGACCTGAGGGGACGGAAAGGGCAGAGGAGGGCAAAGGAGGGCACCTAGAGGGGGACGGTGATGTCGAAAATGGGTGCCAAAAGGGGAGGCAAGGAAGAGGAGAGACACGGAAGTGGGGAAAAACAGATATGGGTGTTGAGAGGAAGACGAGATGCACAACTTTAAAGAAGGGAAGGAGGAGAGACGGAGGCTAGGGGAGCGGGATCTGTGTAACACCCCAAATTCCAAATACAACTGAATTCGAAGTTCCACAGGATCTTTACACTTCTTTCGTACAATTTTACAAGGAAATAAAGAACTTTTGTTACATCAGAATTTACAATTACATTACATATTTACAGCGGAAGCAAAATTACAACAATTTACATAAATTGAAATGTATAACACTTGAATCATTTTTTAATCAGCATACATTCTTTAGTCTTGTTAACCACTTTATCCTGCATAGAAACTGTGGGCGCGTCAGTTGCTTACAACCGACGAAAATATTATACACGGCTATCCTCTCTATGCCGAAAACAGTATAACGATTCTCAAATACTTAAACAACCACAAACTTGATCACAACAGAACTACAAGGGGCTATCCTATAGATGTCGTGTTGTGCGGTGCACTTAGTCCTTAATGCAGTTATGTATATTACAGTGTATGTGTGACTCATTTAGATCATGAGTTCAAAGAAATGAAACAATTTTTCCAATACGTTCCAGGAGTAGCCTGCCTCTATTTGATCACGAGAGGCCGTCCCTCGGGACCAACAAGGGGTAGTACAGGAATATTCACCTGTTGTCCATCGACTACGCCTTTCAGCCTGATTTTAGGCCCTGACTCACCCTCCGTGGACGAACCTTGCTCCCGCCCTATCATCTTCTCTTTTGCCTTAAGAACGGTCCAAGGCTTGTGTCGACAGCTAATAGATCTCTTCTTTCCCGAAGAAGCTAGAGAGCTCAAAACGAACTAGCTAGACACTAATGCACACTTGTTCAGATTCTATGCATTCCATACTACATAGGTCCGAGGGCAAGCCCTTAACCATTCTTCATCTTGTACGGTTCAATCCCTCGTCATGACTTAAACTACTACTGTAACTACGATAAGTATCCTAGATGTTCTATGAGTTACGAGCTCATGTCCAAACAACCTGGAGGGGAATCTCACGTCATGTCACGACACATCGTGAAGAACCTATGGACAATTTAGCATCCGTTATAGGACATGACACCACCCGCAGTAGCCAAACACCCCACGAGCGTCGTCTGCGGTACGGACTCCTGGAGACATACCTACGTCATGTCACGACGCACTGTGAAGACAGCCTGTGAATACTCTCACACCGTAGCTCCGAGGCTCTCATACTCGTGTTTTTCTCTTATTTTCATCACGTCTTCACTATGTATCTAGTCCTTAGTTATTTGAATCATGAACAAAATTAATTCTCTAGAGTTAGCCCTTCCACTATACCGGTCTCAACCATTTATATCACATGACCTAAATCTTGGTTGTTTCATTTCAAGTCTCATTTCAACATATTTCTTTTCGATGCCGATATGAGGCACCCTCTAGTTCTCAATTTCAATTCATAATCCCAAAATTGAGTTCTCATACTCATATAGTCTTTTCATAGTTCAAGTAAATATCCATCTCCTTTCCATAATTCAATGTTCAATTTCAATTTATAACATTCTCATTCAAACAAATAAGTCTCAATAATTTCACTTAGTTTCCGTACTATTATTTCTTTTCCTCCAAAAATTAAAATCATATTTCTCATTTAATTTTCAAAGCATACATTACCCAAAATAATAACAAAATCCATAATGAACACACTTCAAGTTCTTTTTACACAAAATCCCCTCTTATAAATCTAGTATAACTCAAAAAGTCACTTTTGTACTTATACTTATGCAAAATATCAATTTTACAAGGTTCTACTCAAATTTTCCCTCTCACGCTATTTAAATTAAGTCGAAATAGTGTACAAATATTTTTTTATGAAGTCTATATATTTTTATAACCATTTTTGGAATTTTTCCCAAAATTTTAAAGTCACAGAATCACGAAAAAAAACTTCAAAAAAAACAAGTTTTTAATTTACTGAGTTCGAAAATCAAACCAACGACCACAGACAAAGCCAGCGCACGCACTAACCAAAGGGACAAAGCGCAACCACATCACAGAGATGACTCAAATTCATATGAGTCCATTTCCCGAGTTCGGATTTCTCCAAAAAAATAAAAACGAAAAGTCTCCTGTTCGGTTTCGAACCCGAGACCAAGGCCAGACCCACGCTACAGTAAGCGTGCCCAAACACACCCACTAACCAATTAGGCTAAGTGGCCAAACTGATATGAGTTGGATTTTTAGGGGGTTTGATCCTAGTTTCGGTTCATTCGAGTTTTTATGAAAATAAGTAATTTTAATTTTGTTTCTTCTCCACTTTCATTCAAAATTTTCATAATACAATTTTTATACATTTCTAACATATCAGTAAATTAAATCTTGATTTTTGACATAAGAACATCACTTTTCTCTTTAACTACAATTTCGTCTACAATTTCAAAATTGTACAAACAAATGTCATTTTTTTTTTTTGTAAATTGGCATTCAAACTTCTCATATTTCCTTATTATTATGAATATTATTATTGCTTAATCATTTCAGTAACAAAATCCATCATTATTAACAATTGAGATAGCAAATTCACCACTAAGTATGATTATCATTTCGATCCAATTAAGCATACAATCGTGTCTCCTTGGTATAGTACAAATCATCAATTAAAGCACGGTAGCATGGTCAATATTAAACTAACTATCAAAATTTGCAACTAATTATTATTCTTCTCACACACAATCAAGCATTCTAATTTGCCTCATTCTTATAACATATGGCTAGAATAATTATGTATCTTTTCAAATGCATCAACCATACTCTAGCATGAACCTAATTAGAAGTGTAAGAGAATCACCCACCTTTGATGGAGAGAAAAACAAACAAACTCCTAATGATCTCCTACAACGATCGAGCGAGGCCTTCTCTTCCTAAATCAAGCCACCAAATTTGCTTCTCCTCCTAATGATGCAAGCAACCCGACCCTCCCTTCTTGTCCCCTAGTGTAGCCCGGCCTCCTCTCCTTGGTTGTAGAAACACAATAGCACACAATCTTACAACTCCTCAATCTTTTGTCTCACTCAAATTACTTTTCTTTCTTTTCTTTCTATTCTTTACTTTCAAAATTTCTAAGTGTGAGAATGAAGACTATAGGAAGGGGTATTTATACAATTTTCTAGGATAAATGGAGGGCTAAGATTTGATCAAATGGTTGGAGATTAAGGGCCAAGATGTATTAGGGAGTTATAGAAACTACCCATGATGAATAACTACCTCTCCATCACTTCCATCTCTCCCACTCCCTCCATCACCATCCGACCTAGGATGAGAAGTGTGCAATGCACACCCTAGTGCTTGCACGTGCCAACTAGTACCCCCTCCTTACAAGTGTAGATGTGAATAAAAAATTTATTTGTTCATGAAAAGAGTCTACACTACAAGTTGGATTGTTTTAAAAGAGAAATAAGTTAAATGGGCTCACTAATGGGCCAATTTAACCATGGCTTTAAATAATTAAATTAATTAATTAATAAAGTGGGCTTAAAAGACAATTTGGGCTTTAGATTTTAATTAGGCTTTAAAAGAAAATAATTTTTGAAAAAATAAAGGAGAACAAATACTATATAAAAATATTTTATACGAGAAATTATACAAATGAAATCATAAGTGCAAAACATGTAAAATCATAAAAATCTCATAAATCAAATCTAGGGTGTTACAATCTGGGGGAAGAAGAGGCAGATGACTGTTCTTGACATCACTAAACTTAGAATATCAAAAATTACCAAAATTAAAATTTTGTTTTCTCTGTCCTAAAACTAACAGCTAGGATATAGCTGATTTTGAGGGATTTATATATCGAGAGCCAGTTACTAAATATAATTTATTTGAAGGGAAAGAAGATGGTTTGGATTTGTAACTGAGACGAATATATAACAGCATCTCAATTTGAAAAGCCAATACAATTATAGTTAATTGACCAAAAATAGAAGTTAACTTAAGAAGAAGGATATGATACATGTTAGTTAAACAAAGGAAATGACCATGGACAAAATTGAATGTGAACAATAATAGCTTTTGATTTTATTGTTATAACAATAATATCATCCTATAGGCTTTTGACTTAATTATATCCAGTATCTTTACATATCCATGAATTACAGAAAAGAATGAGAAACATGGTGTAATAGAGTAACTCACCTGACAAGGAAGTATATAGCTCGTGGTGAGGTTGATCCAAAATTGCCTACAACCCTTCATCATTAAGATCACCCCATCTCACGTTGTATTTTGCAGCCAAATAGTGTTCACCCACTGGTCCTGTGCTTCCGTACGGGTACAGCTCAGGTGCAATCTTCTTCTCTTCCAACTCCTTCAGCACTGGGGTGAAGATAGCCCAAGCTGCATCGAGCTCATCACTTCTGATGAAAAGACGGCGCTCTCCTTCAATTGCATCCAAGAGAAGCCTCTCATATGCATCAGGTATCTCAGCTGGATACCTAATACAGAGAGTCTATAGAGTCAGATGAAATTGGAAGTATAATCTACCAGTATTGTGTAGTTGTACAACTAAAGCAACAAAATATTAATGATAGTCTCTTACTTTGATGAATAGAGGAGATTCAGATTACTACGGTCCAATCTCATGCCAAGTCCAGGAATCTTATTATTTATCTTCAGATATATAGACTCGTCAGGTTGTACTCGGATCACCAGCTCATTAGAAGCTTTGTCCAAATCACTTCCATATGTGCACTTGTACAAGTTGCCTGGTACATGTCTGAACTGAACCCTAATCTCCGCTCTGAGTTCTCCACATGGATTACAACTTATAGTTAGTTTTAACCGAAACTACAGAAGTTTAACCTACCGTTGACATTCAGAAACAAGATTATTGATAGAGAGGAGAAAAATTGATGATTTTTATTGGGACCATCTCAGATCTCAGTATAGTCAAATAGGTCTGCCATACTTGTCAAAAAAAGAAGAAGAAAAGAAACAGAAACAATGGAGACTATTCACTTAATGTAGACACCTGCGAAATATGTTATATATATATTTCATACTTTATTAAAAAAAATTCATGCTTAATGTGCTCAAATACATACCGACAAAAATCAGTTAAAAGAGAAAACAGCAATCTTACTTCCTAGTGTGCAATGCCTTTCCTGCTTTCATAAGGAATGGCACACCGTCCCATCTTGCATTGTCGATGAAAAGGGCAGCAGCTGCAAATGTTGGAGTAAGGCTATTGTTTGGAACTGTCGGGTCATCAGTGTATGAAGGATAAGATACTTGACCCTTTGTATGCCCTTTATACTGTCCCACAACAATATCGTCAAACTGCAATGTCCTCATCGATCGTAAGACTTTGACCTGGATAGGATGTGAGAGTATAGTTAGGTGCAGGGCACGGGAATTTGTTAAGAAGAGGACATGGACAGGGGAACAATATTGTATTAACCAAGATTTATGGGCAAGTGTGTTGTACGTGCACGTCGATTTCGATTATTAAATGCAGAAAAAAGAAATAAAGAGCGATGAGAATGGGAGGAGGCGATGGACAATAACCCACTATACGGTAGTATAGAAAACATCACACAGCTATGCGTAAATTTGATCCATACAATATCCAACAATATGATTTTGATCTCGACACAGTTATTGCTATATGTTGGAGTCTCTGGATGGAGAGAAACTCAACAGTGTTTACTGCTTCTTCTAGTACTACTGTGATTTATAAAACTAAATTTTGGTTTGTATCATGGTTCAATGCAGCTACAGAGAGCAAGAAGAAGGCAGGAATGAAAGCTGCACTTGCAAATGCTGCTGCATCAATTCCAGTTTCATTTAGCAGCAATTCAGATTGGCTCTTTAGGCTTTAGAGTGTAGCATGACTAGCAGCTAAATCAAATCTTTTGAAGAAGATAGAATTTCTGTTTCATAGACTTTGATTTCGGTCGGAACTTGGGATTATATCTCAACTTTATTTTCTGCACTTGGTTTGAACTGCTTTTTGGTGATAGTGCCTATTAGTGCTTGGAGTTTCATTTGGTTTGAGAGGGAGCTAGTATGATTTCAAACTTACTATAACCAGAGATGTACGATAATAGTTCTCTACCTCTCTTCACACATGAGACACATCAATCTTTCTCTCGGCCTACTACATCAAGCTTTTAGGTGGTCATCACTATCTGTAATCTTATTGTATATATTTCTTCTTTAGTTAATATATATTTTGAGTAGACCTTATATGCCTACCTTTCCAGGTCAAAAGGGAAAAAAAAGGTTTTGATATCCTATAGGGAAAATAAGATACATATAATCTATACAAAAGTAATGATAGCACTTTCTCCATACAAAATTGCAAAATACACGAAGCTCCATACTCTATTCATGAATGACGAGAGTTAACTAGTATACGAAAATATTCAACTTTTTTTTTAAGTGCGTAAAAACTATCCAGGAAGTGTCCAAAAAACTAATGATGCATTCTAAAATTTAGGTCATATGTAAGAAGTGGTCAAGAGGTGTGCGTGTCCTATACGTGTTTGGCACTGATACTGTTGAACTAGAAGTCTAACCTTTTCATTCCGGATATCCTCAGCATCTAAACTGACAGGCGTCTCCATGGCAAACAAAGCTAATATCTGGAGGAGATGATTCTGCATTATGTCCCGGATGATCCCATAGCTATCGAAATAACTGCAGGTTTAAAAAAACAGTGAACCAATAATTCAGTAATATATGTAATCACAAAAGAAAAAAAATAGTAAAAAGAAAAAGGGAGAGCAACAGGAATTATATGACAAACCCTCCTCGTCCCTCTGTTCCAAAATCTTCTGAGAAAATGAGCTGAACATTTCTGATATACTGACGGGACCACAGCGGTTCAAAGACAAGATTGGAGAATCGAAGAACGGATAGATTCTCAACTAGTTCTTTTCCCAAGTAATGATCAATCCTACACGAATTTATAGAAATAAGTAACAAAAATTATTAGACCACGTTGTAATTTAGAGTAGATGATTGTGTGATTATTTACTATAGGGTATGAGTATTCAAATATTCTCATACCATACTAGTTGATCTTTCACCAGTCTATGTATGGGTGTCTGTACTGGCTGAATAATCTATCGTCTAACCCAATATTTCGTTTTTTAACTATTAGACAACATGGTAATTTAAGTAAATGATAGTGTGAATATTTACTACATGATATGGTATGAGTATCTCAAAATTCTCATACCATAATAGTTGATTTTTCACCAGTATTTACTCTAGCTGAATACTCTCTCTTTGTCTATACTAATATTTCATTTTAAACTAATCACTAGTGGCACACATTCTTAATTATGTAAAGCCCCTAGACTCTTAACTATGTAAAGCCCCTAGACTCTCTGTATACATCTATCCCAATTCTCTCCTTTCAATTCAATAATCCTCTTTGTTTAACAATAAAAAATGGAATAGCAAGTTTAGTTGAGTGAAGTACCGAAATATTTGATCTTCAGTTAAGTATTGTTTCAGACACCGGGTGAGCTCTGCAGATGATTCAGAGTCACGACCAAAAGGCTTTTCGACAATGACTCTGGTCCATCCAGTACGAGAAGAAGCAGAGATACTAGCACATCTCACTACAGCGACGAAAATATTTGGAGGAATTGATAGGTAAAATAACCTATTTGATGATCTCCCTTCCTGAAAAAAGTTTCAGTATGGAATAAGAGAGCTTCTGTTTTAGGCATTGAAACATAGATATAACGACTAGGCAATTGGCTTCGGTTTAGATTTAGATTTTTCATCCATTTGAAGTTTGATAACTAATAGACACATGAATTCCTTCTTCTCCATTCTGCTCTCTATTAAGTTTGTCTTCCCTGTTAAATTAGCAGCTATCATACTTTTCTTAGTTGCTTTAATTTGAGGCATTTAGATGTACCCGGAATCCTCATCTCTCCATTAAATACATGAATCCTATATTTTCTTTTTCTAACTGGGGCTCGGATATTTGTCTCTCTTGTATGTATGCAAACCGTTTTAATGTATGTATGCAAACCGTTTTAATGTGTACTGCCCACCACCCTCCCCCATCCCCCGGTCCTCATTTGTACTGGATTGTTTGGCTACAGTATTGTTTCAAAAAATAATAATAATAACAATCCTTTTCTTAAGGAAAAAAATCAAAATCCTGACTTGGAGTTACCTTTAATTTCTAATAACGCACTGATTTCTTATCTCTAATCTCTATTACTATAACGGGAGAGTTGGGGTTGTGTAATTTGTAGACAAACAAACTTGATTGATCTAATCTCAACCACATTTTTTTAAATGAGAGTTATATTAACCATTCATTTACTCAATGATTGTCGAAAGTTCAAATTTCAAATTTATTTATGACATAATTATTTACGAAAGTGTCATTCATGTAAAATAAAAGTTGATGCCACTAGGGATAATTTACAAAGAAAACTACTGAGTTGTCGTGGGTAACGAGTGGTCAGCCTACGTCATAGTCTTTACTTAACAAAAAAAAATGAGAAGAGTTGGAGCATAAGAAAAAAAAGACGTGCATGTTAGGGATTAATGCCCTTTAAGAGGATATTGTTGAACCTTCGACACGATCAATACAAACCACCAAGCGAATAGTAGATCACACCAAACACACAAAGCAAACAATATTTGTCCCGGTTTGGGCAAGCCCTAATCAAGGGGAGAAAAATCGAGATATTATTCAACTAGAGAAGATACAAGAGTTACAACTCTCACCATGACCCTCTCTCAAGCCTAACAGAAAATACGTATTGTTTACAATAGAGAATTCACTCACATCTTAGATGAAGTACTATATTCTTCTATTCGGCACTCAATAGAATCATATCGTTCTTTGGAGCCGTTACATTGATTATATAGAGATCTAGAGAAATCCTAGTTTGATATACTTGATACAATAACCATCCAATATTTTCTGAAGAGATAACCATACAATAAAAGTCGTATGATCTAACTTGATGAAGAATTCGGACTCCAAACGGATCCCCAAGACCCAAACCCGAACACAACATCGGCCCTGACTTGGCCTGTAGCCAATTCCAGATGGATGGACGATCGACCACACCTGCTATTTTGCTTCTCATCTTCGATCCAATTGTCGCTTTGATTTGTCTCCTGCAACACCATCTTCTCTTCTCATCGAAATGAGTATGCAAGATATATAAATTCTACAATCTCCACCTTGGATTGCATATGCATAAATCCACACCTGTGTGATCAAACTCTTCTAGATACATTTCATCTCTGCTTGTAAACAACTCGTTTCAGTGGCTTCTTCTGCTAGTTGAATCTATTTCCACTTGTTTTTTCCCAATCGCATGCCCCCTTCAAGGGCATACCACAATAGATGTTATTATGGAGGTGCCACCCTCCACAAAAACAAGTGGAAGTAGAGTCAACTAGCAGAAGAAGCCACCTTGGATTGCATATGCATAAATCCACACCTGTGTCATCAAACTCTTCTAGACACATTTCATCTCTGCTTGTAAACAACTCGTTTCAATGGCTTCTTCTGCTAGTTGAATCTACCTCCACTTGTTTTTTCCAATCGTATGCCCCCTTCAAGGGCATACCATAATAGATGTTATTATGGAGGTGCCACCCTCCACATGAACTCTACCTACCCCAATGCTCTATCCACCTTCTGACGATATTCGAACGTCGCAGTCTCGCTTCGGTGATTCTAGTGACGGCTTACTAAATGATGTTTTATGAACAATAGGCTTCCAAACACTCACCCAAAATTTTCAACTCCCACAAAGCTAGTAGAGAATGTGCTGACCCTGACCAATCCCTCTCTTATCCTTCATCACCTTATGACGACTCTCTCAAACTGTCAAAACTCCACATCGAGCTGTGTACCCGCACCCCCTAGCATCCAGAGTCTCCAAGGATATTATATTATGTTTTATCAAAAGAATACGCATGACCTATTCTAGTGTGAACTCTTTACCATCTGGCATCTCCAACTCAACTGTTTCCCTCACCCACTACCTTACAAAGCTCACCAATCGCCGTCCTCACACTACGACCTGTTGTAGACTAGTAAGTAGAAAACATCTTCTCTCAAAGCAAATATGAGAACTTTTAGAATCACTTCCAAAATCAAGAAACCAGCCTGAATTCATATCTAAAGAACTTGAAACAAGAAGACAAGGACTATCTAAGTTATCACCTGAGTCAGAGACACTGACGCTTACTATGTGTGCACCCTTCTTATTCAACCACTTGTAACAATCCCTCTTATAATGTCCAATCTCTCTGCAATGGTGGCAACGAATCTTACCCTTATGTGTTATGTCTCTTTCAATTGAAGCATTACCATCCACAACCAAGCAACTTGTAGAAATAGACCCTGATTTATGAGTCTCCTTCCTCGGTCCATCTTTCAAACTGTTGATCACCCCGGCTAGTGTAATTGTCTCGGCAGATTTTTCGTGTAACATGGTAGCTATCAAGTGATCATAAGAAACTAGTAATGAAAATATCAAGTTGAAAGCTTTATCTTCTTCACTAAGATCATCAACATTAATTGTCTTCAGTTCATATTACCTTATGGAACTCCACAATGTAATCTTGAAGATGGATACCTTCCTTCATTAAGAAACGAAACAACTTTAACAACGACAATCCTGAGTAGTCAGTTTTGAGTCCCACCCACAGACTCGCCGCGCTTTTTCTTCTCAAGGATACCTGTATTTGACTTTGTCCTGCCAATTGCAGCAGGATGAAACTCAAGGTCTTCCAACAAATCTCATCCCACTTCTCCTGCTTCATGTTGGTTGACATCTTTTCTTCTCCATCTAGGGCAATATACAAGTCCTTTTGAACCAATGTGTCATAGATCTCACCCTTCCAAAGATTGAAATTGATATTACGGCAAACTGCTTGATCTTCGGGCTCTCATCTGCCATCTTCTCCAAGGAACTCGAACGAACTCACAAACCTAATGCTCTGATATCACTTACCAGGGATTCCTGCCCTATAAGAGGATCATGTTGTGTAACATCCTGAATTTTCATTTATAATCAAATATAAGTTTTGTTTGATTTCACGTATTTTGCACTTGCAAATTTATGTACATTTACCCTTAAAAATTATTTATTTCTATGTCATGAACAAGTATTTTATTTCTTCTCTTTTAAAAAAAGCTTATTAGTATCTATTATTTATTCTTAAAGGTCTAATTGTTTAATTCTATCCCACACTAATTAAATTAATTAAATAAATTAAGAGCCCATGAATTTTTAGCCCACTAAAATAAGCCCATTAGTTTATTCTTATTTAAATGAGACAACTTGTAGGGTAGACTTGTTTTTGTAACAAATAAATTAATAACACATGAACATTTAGTAAGTAGGTGTGCATGGAGAGGCACGTGCATTGCACATGCACGTGCAATGGAGCATGAAGGAGTGGCCGGCCTACACTCAAGAGGAGATGGGGTGTGTGGAGTAGTGGAGAGTTGGTTAATTGATGGTAGGGTAGTTCTTCTAACTCCCTAGTACATCCTAGCCCTTCATCTAAATGCATCTCCACCCTTCATTTAGCCTTGAGTCGTGTATAAATAGCCCCCCTTAGCCATTCATCTCTTTGCACCTATTAGAAATTTGTAAAGTGTGAGAAGAAAAGAAGAGTTGTAGAAATTTGTGTGTGAGAAAAGATTGAGAGTTGTGCATTTTGTGTGTTCCCTTTCACCTTGGAGGCCGGCCAACATTCAAGAAGAGGAGGAAGCTCGGGTTTGCTTAGTTCAAGGAGGAGAAGGCTCTTGGTGTGCACAAGCAAAGAGGAGAAGGCTCACAACTAGGAGAGGATCGTATGTTCAAGGAGTTTCTCTAGGAGTTTTCTTTGTTTCTTCAATTAAGGTGGGTGATTTATCTACTTCTAATATAGATACCATGCTAGAAATTGAATTGATGAATATGCTAAGAGAAACTAGTTAAAATTGGCCATATAATTGTTAAAAGAATTCATCATGAATTCTTGATGAATTAGAAATGAGAAGAATTCTTGATGAATTAGATGATAAATTGATAGAGTTGTGATTATTAAATTTGAAATTGTCATGTTGCCATAGAATGTGTATTTTATGAACCAAGCTAGATTAAGAAAATTTGCCTGTGAATGACTAGTTGGTTAATTGAACTATTGATATGTGTTATTTTAATTAGTGCAACATTAATGTGATAAAAGAAAATATGTTCTAGAATTTTTGTAGAAATAAAAAAAGTAAGAAAACATCCTTTTGTGATAATTGTATTGCCAAATTGTGAAGAAATTATTGTTGCCTTTCAAAGTCGAAATGTAGATTTGGAATATAAATTAGAAAGAGAATTCACTTTTAATGTCAAAAGAATGATTTTAAATTACTGTTATGCTATAAATTTCTAAGATTGAGAATCTGGAAATTTTTATGATACAAAAATAGAGGAGAAGAAAATTTAAAGAGATTTAGAATTGTGAAAATGTGTTAATAAACAGTGAGTTGAGTTATAAATAACTCTACCCATATCACATCGATTAGTCACTCAGGCCTTAGTGGTCAGTGGGTGCGCTTTAGTACTGTTACTGTAGCTGCGCAGGAGACTTGGTCTTGGGTTCGAGTCTCTCAAGCGACTCCTGTTTTTCTAAATTTTGATTTTTACTCAAATCGAAAGCCTAAACTTAAATATAAATTAAGTTCCGTATATAACAGTTAGTCACTTAAAGGCCTTCTAGGTCGTTGGGTGCGATCTAAGGCGGTCACTGTTCATGAGCAGGGGAGTTTCGGGCCTGGGTTCGAATCCGGCTGTTGCCACTGTTTTTAAATTTTTGATTTTTTTAGTATTTTTGATTCCTTTGAGAAATTTCAAGTGTTTAAAAATTGAGAAAAATTCTTAAAATCTTTAAAAAATACCTAGACTTCATGAAAATTTATTTCTACAATATTTGACTTGTTAAATAAGAATTAGAGGCAATTTTGAGAAAAAGAACTTGATAAAAATTTCTTAGAGTATAATCTTGATTAATTAAAGAAAACAAATATTTTTCTTTTGAAAGAAATCTTGGTGTAGAGTTCTAAAATGAGATTTTGATATGGGAAAATTGAGTAAGATTAAATATGAGATTGTTTAAAATTATGTAAAATGTGCATGGAAAATAAAGTAAAAGAAACATGATGAAATATGGAATTTGTGAATATGAACTCTCATTTTGATGAACATGAAACGAGTTTGACACTAGAGTTTAACTAAGTCCCCTATCGGCATAAATGAAACTTTTGAATGAGAAATGTGATGAAAAAAGACCAAGTTTGGGTCGTGATTAACAGTTGATGTTTAAGACCGATGTAAAGGTAACACTAATTCTAGAGTATTAATTTTATTCATGATTCATCTATCAAAGGATTAGACACATAGGTGAAGATGTGATGAAAGTAAGAGAAAAACACGAGTATGAGGGCCTCGGATCTACGGTGTGAGTGTTCACAAGGCTGTCTACATGATGCGTCATGTCATGATGTATATACATCTCCGGAATTATCGGGACCGTGGCAACGCTTGTGGGATGTTTGGTAGTGCCATAGTCCCATGACGGAGACGAATTGTCCATAAGCTATCTACATGATGCATCATGTCATGACGTGAGATTCCCCTCCATGCTGTCTGGACATGGGCTCGTAATTCATAAAACATCTAGGACACTTACCGTAGTTACCGTAGTAGTTTAAGTCATAGCAAGGGATCCAACCCTACAAGATGAAGAACGATCAAGGGCTTGTCCTGGGGCCTATGTAGTATGGGATGCATAGAATCCGAACAAGTGTGTATTAGTGTCATCTAATGTAAATAACTGCATTAAGGACTAAGTGAACATTCACTTACGACATCAATAGGATAGTCCCCCTTAGTTTTGTTTATGACAAGTGTGTGCTTTCTAGGTAAGAAAAATTGATGTATTATATCCTAACGTCAGTTGTATGCAACTGACGTGCCCACAGTTTTTATGCAGGATAAAGTGATTGACAAGACCAAAGATTGAATGCTGCTTAAAGAAACGTTCAAGTTGTTATTTAATTCATATATCATGTTGTAATTTATAATTCCGCTGCGTTAATGTAATCATTGTTTTATAAAAAAGTTTTTAATTCCTTATAAAATTGTACAAAGTGAAGTGTAAAGATCCTGTGGAACTTCGAATTCAGTCTTATTTGGAATTCGGAGTGTTACATGTTAAGTCTTCAACACGATCAATATAAACCACCAAGCAAATAGTAGATCACACCAAATACACAAAGCACACAATATTTGTCCTGATTTGGGCAAGGCCTAATCCGAGGAAGGAAAAACCGAGATATTATTCAACTAGAGTTACAACTCTTACCACGACCATCTCTCGAGCCTAACTGGAAATACTTTCTATTTACAATAGAGAATTCACTCACCTCTTAGATAAAGTACTATTTTCTTCTACTCAGCACCCAATGGAATCATATCGTTCTTTCGAGTCATTGCATTGATTATATAGAGATCTAGAGAAACCCTAGTTTCATATACTTGATACATAACCATCCGATGTTTCTTGAAGAGATAACTATACAATGAAAGCCATACGATCTAACTTGATGAAGAAGCTATAGGATCTAACTTGATGAAGAAGTCGGACTCCAAACGGATCCCCAAGACCCAAATCCAAATACAAACATTAGTCGCACGTGGTCGACTGCACAACTTGTAGTCGACCGACTTGGCCTGTTGCCAATTCCAGAGGAGTGAACGGTCGACTGCACAGTCTACCGCACGTGCTCTTTTGTTGCTTCTGTTGCTTCTCATCTTTGATCCAAATGTCACTTCGATTCCTCTATTGCAACACCGTCTTCTCTTCTCATCGGACTGGGTATGCAAGACATATAACCCTACAGTGCATCGCACTTGCAGATTGCTAGTTTGTTAAGTGTTAAGCTACTCATCCACCTCAAGCTTCAACATCCAATTTCTGAACATGTTTCTTAACTGACTAACATTTTTGACTCAAAAATGTTACCCATGGCAGGCCTAATGACTGTCCTATAAAATTCTCCTTCGAATTTAATAGGTATTTGACCCTCACATGATACTCCCAGAAGCACGTCGATGTTTCAGTCATCCTAGTTTGATTGTATTGTAAACATCCTCCATCTCCATAAAACGAAGTATTCTTTAGATCAGGTTAAAAAAGTGTGGAGAATTCTTGAATATTGAAAAATATTTTGATCTGAAGTATATTTCACTTAATATTTAAGTACTTGGCATTTTACAATAATTATTGCTCTCATAAACCAAACAAAAACAATTTGCATTCTGATGTTGAAACTAGAGGAGAGAAATGCATTATAAGGACTGATATGAGAGGGATGAATAAGATGATGGACCACCTCTTTCTCACTAAGCTTTTTATTTAACTCTGAAAAGTCTTCCTCCGAACCATACTGTCCTGCTTGGTAAAAGCACCTCTGCAGAAATTGTTCCATCTTATCACTGCAGTTTTCTCTGTAAAAAATGATTAACAGGAGGCGGATGAATATTTGATCAAAATACAGTGAAAATTACCTATGTAAACAAACACATTATCATAATCAAATAATTGTATGTTCACAGAAACTAGTACTTAAAAATAAACAATCCCACGAATAAATTATAAAAGCTAACCTCTTATCAATTCTGCAAGTAAGAGTCTGGCTAATCATAACTCTCAGCTCTTCATCAGTTAAATTACTACGAGCATAACCAAAAATTGTGAAATGCTGTACATAAGCAAACAAGTAGTGATATTATAAGAAAACACTAGAGAATAAAAAATTGAAGTTGTGGCAAGTCACTACAGAAGATACGAAATCAAATACCGCGGGAAGGAAATCTTCATAAAAGAGAGCAAACAGAGCTGGGAAAATTTTCTTTTTGGCAAGATCTCCAGAAGCTCCAACAACTGTAATACTAACTGTAGTCTCATTTTGTTTTGGTTCAGATGAGTGAATTAAGAAAGCTGTATGTAGCTTATGATCTGCTTTTTCTGCGGCTAAGCCTAAGAGAGAAGACAGCTAAATCATTAAAGGAATATAAGATGCAGTAAAGAAGTTCAGAAGATATACCAAAGTAAGAGAAAGTAAGTATTATCAAATCTTTAGTCGGTTTCAAAGTTATATTAAATGATGTCTACAGTTGAGACTTGTGAGGCTCCTACAGATTCCCATGCATGTGCTCATACCTTCTGAAGGTCCTGAGTTCTGCCCCAATTCTTGCAAAAGTTTTATCTTATAATTTTGTATCTACTTTAGTCTTGTCCGATATCAAATTACACGCTACTCGTATTGCAGCTGTTTTATCAAAATTTCTAATTAATTTCGTATAGTGCCGAAGAACGCCCACAAGACCTAAACGCACCAATAACAAGATCTACCACACAATATGCAAGATTTCACAACTACAAAAACACAACGATATGCGGAGATAACCAATACTTCTTATTATTCAAGTAATATAAAGATACAAAAAGATCACACTCTAATTTCTCCCTCACCTTTGGAATCACTTGGCACAAAAACCCTCTTGAAGTTGTAGTTATGACCAGTTCTTTAAACCCTAGTATATATATATATATATATATATATATATATATATATATATATATATAGGAAAATCTTGCATTGTGCACCACCCCTCCATATGCACTCGTGTGCACTCGGTCTTCCCGCTTCGTATCGATGATCCGAGCCGTTCACATTGATCTACACATATAAATTAGTCTAAATATGTAAAATCAAAACATTTGAAATTCATTTGCCCATCCATCATGTGACCATAAAAAACAATTGAAGTGTTACAAAATTGTGTGGCTGAAAATTATTGTTTTTTATTGTCACATGATGGATGGGCAAATGAAATTCAAATGATTTGATTTTACATATTTAGACTAATTTAGATGTGTAGATCAATGTGAACGGTTCGAATCGTCGATACGAAGGTGGGAAGGCCGAGTGCACACGTCGTGTGCACCATAGGTGGTGCACAACGGAAGACTTCCCTATATATATATATATATATATATAACCCTAATGTAAATTCTAAAAGATAAAACACAAATACAGTCAATTAGATACAAAATCCGCAACCCAAATATACACACAGTGCCGCTTGTAGTCGACTGTAATAGGGTCTTGCCAAAACAGAGAGCTGGGCAATTGACTGCACCTCCTTGCTGCTTTGTCTGTGTCTCTGCTACTGCTGCGCTTCTGTTGCTGCTTGTTGTGTCTTCTTCTTCTTCTTCTTCTTCTTCTTCTTCTTCTTCTTCTTCTTTTTCTTCTTAGTGTCAGTGTATTTTTAGTCCACAATCCTAACAATCTCTCACTTGGACTAAATACAAAAATCTCCAAATCAATTGTATTTATGTCTCGCATTATCTTTATCAGTCTCCCATACTCATAGAAGACCAAATAACCCTCACTCACATGAAGAGCACCCTCTGCCTCTCCACCACGTGGAAAGCACTAACACCATTCATAGACTCATGAAAGGCGTACCCTACCATCTATAGCATAGGGCAATAATAACGAAGAAACACTTTCCCCTTTCCACCGTGCTGAGTTCAATGTTACAAGACTCCCTAATTTGCAGAATCTCCGCTAACACTGGACATGGTTCAAAACCTCTCAAGGACAAGGCACCCTCTGCACTCGAAGCCTCCATGGACGATACCTCCATAATATCAGCAGACTGCAAATTCCCATTCACAACCCCTTCATGACCGACTCAGCCGTGCTCATCGACATCACCCAGAATATCGAAACCATTGCTCTCAGCATCACAATAACGTCGAGAAGTTTCTGCATATCACAAAGAACCATCACCGCAACAAACTCTTGCTCTCTTCTAGGATTCTCCTCACCATGGCCATCAACTCCCACTAAACATGCAACCTTTGCATCAGCCCCACAACTCTTAGATTTCGGCTGCACCCTACACCGACCACGTCTCGATTTTGGCTAAGAGTCAACTACAATAGAAGGACATATCTCATCTTGTAGCAAAATACAGTGATCCCTCACGCTTTCATCTTGCTAACAATTCTGAACCTACAGTTATACACAACTTTCCACTACCAAATGTAGTTGACAAACCCTCTTTGTCTAGCCTTCCCGTTAAGATAAGATTTTCTTTCAAGTTTGGGAAATGTCTCGTCTCCTGCAAGACAATCTGCTGACTATCACCAGCTTTCAAGCAAACAGTACCAACTCCACTCACAGAGCATTGCTGACCGTTACTCAGGATGACAATTCCGAAAGAACCAACTCTGTAGTCCTCAAACATCTCCCTCCTTGAAGTGCAATCAAAAGAAGCACCTGAATCAATGCACCAATCTCGTGTGTCCAACTCCATCCTTACTGATAAACATAACTCGTTAACAATTGTATTATTGGCCACCACATTGACTTGCTTTGATTGTTCTTGCCTCTTCTTCTTCAGATCCTTACAGCTACACATCAGATGACCCCTCTTGTGATAATACCAACACTCAGGACCACCACCATTGTCGCTATCATCAAATCCACTCTCGGACTCACTCCTTTGATCCTCTTCGACTTCCCTTAGATCTCCCATGCCTTTCAACTGAAAGTGTAGGATGACTAGAAGATGATGAAAACTCTCTGTTTCCTTTTTTCTCACTTCCGCATTCATGATGTTGCTCACAACATCCTGTAGAGTCTGTCGAAACTATTATAGTCCCTATAATAGTCTGTTCTACCGTACCATAACTGTCGGATAGAGTAGATAGAAGTAACAATGAATGTCCCATTTCTGAAAACTTCAATCCTGCATCTTCTATCTAGTTGCATACCATACATTAATTATTCACATGTTCTGCTACCGAACCCCCTTCTCTCAACTTCATATTAACCAATTTTTTCAAGTAAAGAATTTGATTATATACCGACGGTTTTTCATACATATCCGTGAGAATCTCCATAACCTCCTTTGTGATCTTTGCCTTCGAGATATGAAATAACTCCTTTGTGATCTTTGCCTTCGAGATATGAAATAACACTTTCCTACTCAGTGCTAACTGGATCTGTCCAAGCGCATTCTAATCCAAATAATTCCATGCCGCCAAGATCTTCGCATCCTTATTTGCACATTCTTACTTCTCATCAAACAACGGACTATCTAAATCTTTCTGACGAAGATACGTCACCATCTGAATCTTCCACATCGCGCAATCATTCGCATCGAACCTCTCCACTTTCGACTTGCTATCGGCCATCAAGAAAAGCCTAAGCTCTGATACCACTTGTAGTCACCAAGAAAGTTCACAAGACCTAGATGAACCAATAACAAGATCTACTACACAATGCACAAGATCTCATAACTACAAGAACACAACGATATGTAGAGATAATCAGTACTTCTTATTACTCAAGAAATACAAAGATACAAAGAGATCACCCTCTAATCTCTCCCTCACCTTTGGATTCACTAACACAACAACCCTCATGAAGTTGTAGTTATGATTGGTTTTTTAAACCCTAGGATATATATATATATATATATATATATATATATATATATATATATATATATATAGAGCTCCAAAGTAAACCTTAAAAGATAAACAGAAATACAGCTAATTGGATAAAAAATCGCAACCCAAATAAACACAGATCGCCGATCGTGACTGACTGCACAAAGATAGAGGGTCACTCCTAAATAGAAGGCTGGGCAGTCAACTGCATATGACAGTCGACTTCCTCCTTGCTACTTCGTCTGTCTCTGTTTCTGTTGCGCTTCTCTTGCTCCTTGCTGTGTCTTCTTCTTCTTCTTCTTCTTCTTCTTCTTCTTCTTCTTCTTCTTGTGCCAAAGTATTTGAGTCCACAATCCTAACATTTCGGTCGTCTCAAAGGTTCAAGGTATTATGAGAGGAATTTGGTCCCCCTCGCTGGATGCCTTCTTCATTTTGTGTTGATATTTCTGTGACTACTTTATTACTATTTGATTTACGTCTTGATCCTACTGGTTTCATGAGTTTAATCAAAAGAGTAAATTATTTAAACTGTTTTGCTATTAGTTCAAGTTAGTTCATGTATTGCATTATATATTATATACTTTTGTGACTTACTTCCTCCACTATCTGTTTTCGCCAAACAAAATGCTGTACATAATCCAAAGCTGTCCAGCATAAATAGGCACCACAAAATTTATCTCAGTTTATTTTAATTTATCTAGTAAAGCATGATATTTAGTTTAAAACATATTTGGTAGATCAAATTGAGTTATAATAAAATTAGAGAGTTCCATGGTCAGGGTTATGCAAATTGACATCAGCTTCTCCATTCTTGGCCTGAGTTCCTTTTCCCAGTTACTATAAATTGGGTCCTAGTAAAACAGGGTCAAGCACTTGTTACTTACCATTCAATAAGCAAACACTGCCCTCTAAATCATGTATCTGTTTCTCCCTGTGGCACATTGTATCATACACATGTTGGCTACACATATACTCGACACAATGCTTTCCATTTTGATGTATTACTTTTTGTGTCATTCTTGCACAATCCAATCCCAAACTGAGAGAGGTAACATCGGCATTCCATGGAACAGGGAACACCTAGCACTCGAAGGGCAGTCAGTTCTCGAAGCAAACCCCAATTTGAAGGTTTTCCACATACCTCCGGTTATGCCCTTGCTTTGTAATTTATTTGGCTGCAGTTTACTAATTCAGTAATTATATTGGCTAAGGTCATCTCCAATCCCAGCACCAAACTAGCGCAAAACGCCATTTTCGGCGCTCGATGGCGCTCCAGTGCCAAAAATGGCGATTTTGGTGCTGCGCCAAATCTGGCGCGACACTGTTCACAGACGCCATTTTTTTTTAATTTTTAAAATTGTACATTTTGTAAAGTAATGGGGATTTTAGTTAAAAGTTATATAAAAAGTAGGTAGAGAAGAATATGCAGAGAATATTTATTTTTTGTGTTAGAAATGGTGTTATGAGTTGGAGATGAAGTTACTGTTTGATGTGACTTTTACACTATTTTGGTGTAAACGTTGTACCAAAATGGTGTTGTGGGTAGGGCTGCAATCGAGCCGAGCCGAGCTGAATACCTTCAGGCTCGAGCTCGGCTCGTTTACGAAACGAGCTTATTTTTGAGCTCGAGCTCGGTTCGAGCCGAGCTTTGACCGAGCTTTGACCGTATTCGAGCCGAATAGCTCGCGAGCTTAGCCTAAAAAAAAACTGAAGCTCGAGCTCGGCTCGTTCACGAAACGAGCTCGGCTCGAGCTCGGTTTGAGCCGAGCTTTGACAGAGCTCGAGCCGAATAGCTCGCGAATAGCTCGATTCGTTTGCAGCCCTAGTTGTGGGTTAGAGATGGCCCAAGGCCTTTTTCTCAAAAACAAAAAAATCCAATCCCAAACTAAGGAACAAAAAAACTCTTCACTACCGTTATTACTGTTTTCATTTTGTAAACAATGTGGAACGCAAACAAATCCAATTAAGCGAAAGAAAAAAAGAATAAGGAGAAAGAAAAAAAAAAAGGAAATATAACTAAAATGGTGAAAAGGGTGTTAGTAAAACTCACCATCCTGCACGGAAGCAGCAATTGGAGAGCACCCATTTGAGGATTTCATCTGAAACGCACTGGTTGGATGGGTGGCAATGGAATGGTGAGATATAGTAGGAGTGGAGGGGAACATCTTCAACCTTTTTGAGAGGGTTTCTTCAGTTTCGAGAGAAGGGTTCAGGAAGGGAGTCGAGCAGCCATTAGACAAACCCAGAGCCATGCTTGGTATGTTTGGATCTCTTGCAGGAATCACAAGATCTATGGGGAATTTTTTTATTTTTATTTTTATAAATAGATAAAATTGATTGATAGTTAGATCTTCTTTTACAGATATGTCCAGTATTATTAGATGTGTCGTGTGTGGCTCCTAGATTTTTGGAGGTGACATATTTGGGCAACGGCTGTGTTTGCGTATTTTTTTTAAATTTAAGAATGTTCCAAATAATTTTTCGAATAATGTTTTTTTATTCATATTTGTGAATTTACAATATATATTACAAAATACAAGAACGAAGAGTCATGTAAAATCACATTATCATTAAATTGCATTTGGGTTTCACTCCTACTCTTTTTGACTACTTTGTAAATATGAAAATCTTGAGTAGAATTAGTATTACTCGAAATATTTATTATTTCATAAAGGAGTAATAAATTTGGGTTACTCGTAAAACTATAAAAGAGTAAAATGAGTAACCGAAACAGGCGGCTGAGGTCAAGGACACTTATCCTTCATCTCACCATATTAGGGAAAACAATACTGCAAAAATATGGCCATGAATTTTTTTTCTAATAAAATTAGGAGGAGAAAAGAGGTACTAACACATTAATAACACAGTAATATTTAAGTTTTTATTTTCATGTAGTCCTTGCAAGTCACTTATTCTGAACGACATTCTGAAGAAATATACAAATATGAAAACGGTCATATTCGTGTCATCTCTAGCATTGAAGGTTCACATTGAACTCTTTCCTCAGTATTTCGTACAACGTTAAAGATTGGGATTGGGTCCTCAGCTCCTACTCTAATGGAGACGTCGTGATCCATTGTCCTTCTCCCAAGTTGCTTCAAGAGTTGATCGAGAACTCTTCGCCATCGATTGGATCTATCTCGTTGGCCATTCGGAAGTGGGTGCAGGTTGGTCCCCCAGCACTTGCTCCCAGCTTTTCCTCCACCAAGGTGACGCTTCTTGGTCTTCCTCCCTTCTGTGACTCTATGCGGCTGGTGGGCAACATGTCTAAATGTATCGGAGAGATCAGCAGCATCTCTTCGTCGGCTAAATTAGCTTCGGGGTGTATGCAAGTGGAAGCGATGTTCAATATTCCTGAGAACCAAGATCGTATTGAAGCTTATGTGCTGAACGATGGGAGAGTGTCATTCCCGGTATCGGTGCAATACCACGATTCAGTGAGTTTTGGTGGGGCTGACCTGCTGCTTCCCTCTGTACCCCCGAAGGTTGTCTCTAAGCCGACTGGTTCTCCCGCTACCTTCCATCCCGGTACATCTTCTTCTTCTAAATTTCAATGGAAGGGCGCTAATAAATTTTCATCAAGGAGTGTTTCCAAATCCTAGTAAAAACTTGGTTTCTACTAGTAGCTCGAAGATTTCCCCCTCCAAGCCTCCGAATTTGGTTTGGATAAACCCAGATTTACCCTCTTGTCAAGCGGGTAAGCTTCCCACCCCCTTATCCTCCTCCTCTATCGGCCGACCTCCATTTCCTTTCTCGTCCATTCCTCCTAAGCAGGCTCAGCTAGAGATGCCCACTGTCCAGCTCCCACCATCTTCAACCTCCAATGCTTCTGTGATGCATACTACCTCATCTCAATGGTCTCCGTGGGAAGTCAACCCTCATTTTGAATCCGACTGGCATAAATTCCAAAGGCAAGCCCATTTCTCCATCATCACTGTCGATGACCCGAAGTTCTCACCCATCAAAGTCAAGAGCTCTCCCCCTTCGAAAGTAGACAGTTGGATCGATCAAGATAATCTGCTGGAGGATGAGGAAGTAGACCGGAAGCGAGATCTCTCTCGCAATAAGGTAGCCCCTCTCTTTTTCTCTTTGAAATGTTGTCATTTTGTGTTTGTTTCTTCTACTCAACGGCAACAATTATCTTGTTATTATTTTTGTTATTTTCCTGTCCCTCAACGGGCTCTTCTTCCCGTCTCTATATTGTCGGGAGTGAGAGTTTCAGTTTCTCCCGACCTAAAGCTGGCAGTTGAGGCTAATCTGGGGATCTCTATACCCGACTATCGGCTCTCTGTCCATAGCGAGATAACATCGTTGGCTCCTATTGTTATCTCGTTGCCCTTACCATCACATTCTCCCTCTCTTTCTACTACTAGTAGCGCATCCAGCGGCGATTGTGATTTTTCATCCCCTCGATCTACTGTTAAGGAGGTTAGGCGTTCCAATGACCAATCATCTACGGGGGTTAAGCATCCGCTGCGTCTCATTAGATCTAGAGCGCGTTTAAAGGCTAAACGTTCAACACTAACAGTTGTCTCCCTGTCTCCCGGAGCTTCGGTTAATCCGATAGTTGCCCTTGGAGACACTCATTCTCTTCACCTTCCCCCGTCAGATCAAATTCTTTTGGGCTCCGTTTTCCAACTCCAATTTGCATCTATGTCTGATCAGGATTTAATTAGCTCCACCCGAGAGTTGGGCTTTTTGGTCAACACAAGTACCCCTTCGGTTTTTTGCTCCATAAGGGCGAAAGAACGTATCAGAGTCATGGAGCAACTCGGTTGTCAATGATTAGTCTTTCTTCGAACATTCGTGGTCTCAATTGCCCCGTTAAACAAAGGGCTATTTTCCATCTTATATCGTCATCTCTCTGTGACCTTATCTCTATTCAAGAATCTAAACTCGAGTATCCCTCCCCTTCTATTCTCCGATCTATTGGAGGATCCATTATCTCTAAATGGATATCGCTTGATGCCATTGGGTCTAGGGGAGGTATCCTCCTCGGCTTCAAAGAGTCCGTCTTCTCTCTTATTGCGATCAAGCGTCTCAACTTTTTTCTTATCATCCAACTGTACTGGGCGACTCTCGATCGCAATATCACGGTGATTTCTGTTTATGGGCCGCCGTCTTCAGAAAATCGTCAACTTTTTTAGAACAAATTCCAATCTCTTCTCTCTTACTCGGACGGTCTCTGTGTTTTCAGTGGTGATTTTAACGTCACCAGATTCGCACTTGAAAGATCGAATTCGTCGCAATATGATAACCTCTCAGCCAACTTCAACGACTGCATTCGCATGCTGCAATTGATCGATATTCCCCTTTATGGTAGATCATTCACTTGGTCGAACCTTCGTTAGTCCCCGACGATGGCCAAACTCGACCGTTTCCTGGTCTCCCGAAACTGGATTAACCAGTTTCACAACACATTTTCCAAGGCTCTTCCCAATCCTTCCTCTGACCACGTTCCGATCGCCCTTTACTCTAATTTCCCCTTCCCGCATTCTCATAAATTCAGATTTGAAAAATTTTGGTTACAAGACCAATGTTTTGTCAATATGATCATTGAATGCTTATCTGCAGTTACCAGATCTACTGGTCTGGGTAGCATCCTCCTGAAACTCCACGCGATCAAATTCGGGAGTAAGATTTGGCATAACGAAAGACAGTTTAATTCTAATTTCCTAAAAAAATATTTCCTTTCATCCATCGAATCTATTAATAAGATGGAAGAATAGGATCCTATCTCTGATGCTCTTTTCGCCGAATGGCGGTCTTGCAAACGAGATTATGCCGACATCCTTTACCAAGACCACCTAAAATGGGCTCAAAGAGCCAAATTTCGATGGCTCAAATAGGGAGATTGCAATATGGCTTTCTTTCATAATTTTGCGTCTCACAGGCAACGGAGTAATCGTATTTCATCGATCTTAGACAACGGTGTCGAATTATCGACCGATCAGGAGATCCATCAAACTTTCCTTTCTTTCTATAAAAATCTCATCGGCTCGTCCAAACAACGAGCCATTAGTCTCGATTGGAACCAGCTTTACGGTCCTCAGCTTTAGGATTTATCGTCCCTTAAGGCACCCTTTTCCATGGAAGAAATTAAATCGGCGGTTTTCGCATTAAAATGCGATGCCGCGCCAGGACCGGATGGATTTCCCGCCTTCTTTTTCCAAAAGTTCTGGCGTTGGCTGAAAGACGATCTCCTCCGATTGTTTGCTGAACTTCACCAAGGATCATTTTCTTTTGACCGCATCAATTATGCTCATATTGTTCTCATCCCTAAAATGATGGGAGCGAATTCTGTCGCTAATTTTAGGCCTATTAGTCTTATCAACACTTCTTTCAAAATCATTATGAAAGTTCTTTCCGCTAGACTTGGTGAAGTGATCTCCCCCCTCATCGATCCTGCTCAATCGGGGTTCATCAAGGACCGTTTTATTCTCGATAGTGTTGCTTCGGCCCAAGAGATTATCTCCCATTGTCACTATTCTAATTCGGAGGGTATACTTCTCAAGCTAGACTTCCAAAAAGCGTATGACAACGTTAAATGGGAGTTTTTATTCGATATTCTTCTTAATAGAGGTTTTGGTCCCAAGTGGATCGCTTGGATCAAGTCCAGCCTTTTCGCTGGAACCTCTTCTATCATCATTAATGGTGTCAAAGGCAACAAATTTAAAATTAGATGTGGTCTACGTCAAGGCGATCCGCTCTCTTCCCTCTTATTCTCTCTGGTGGCAGATGCAACAAAATTAAAATTAGATGAAGGACTAGGCAATTCTCGCGGATTCCATGGTGTCCTTAATCTTCAATACGCCGATGACACAATTATATTCGCCAAACCGAATTCCCACTCACTCCGGAACCTTAAACTTCTTCTTTATTGCTTCGAATTAGCTTTGGGGCTCTCTATCAATTTCCATAAATCCTCCGTTCTCTGGCTGGGAGGTTCTCCTAATCGCCAGAGCAAAATTTCCAACTTCTTTAATTGCCCTATAGCATCTTTTCCGATTACGTATTTAGGTATTCCCCTGAGATGGGGGTAAACTGCATAAGTCAGACTGGTCTCCCATGATAGATAAGGTCGAGTCCAGGCTCTCCGTTTGGACTAGGAAACTTCTCTCCCGAGGAGGTAGACTGATTCTTCTTAATTCAGTTCTTTCCTCCATCCCGCTCTACATGATGTCTTTCTATTACGTTCCCTCTTGGTCATCAAAAGGATCGACCAGATTAGAAGTAATTTCTTTTGGTCTGGCTCATCCATTCACAAGCCAGAATCGCACTTGAGTAACTGGAAACTCATTTGCTCTTCCAAGGAAGCTGGAGGATTAGGGGTGTTGAATCTCAGGCATCAGAATTTGGCGCTTCTAGGTAAATGGCTTTGGAGGTTCCTCAAAATTGAGGATCTTCCTTGGATCATTAACATCAAGGTCAGGTGCTTTCCTGTGGATCAGTGGTGGAGTTTCCCACACACTATCCATCATAACGCCTCCCATTTTCTGGAAGGGGGTGTGGAAAGCGTCTGCGGCTTTCCAATGCGGATTATCCCATGCCTGTCGCGATGGATCCAAGGCCAAGTTCTGGATGGATCTCTGGATTGGTAACACCTTGCCACCTCTTTCCCTGCACTCTTCCGTTTGGCCTCCAATCCCCTAGCCACGGTAGCTGATTCTTTCATCACTACCAACCTACAAAGGCAGTGGGTGATCCTGTTCTCGATCAATCTTCCTGTGCATTTAGCTTCTGATTTTAACGATCTCCTTTTCTCTTTTAACAACTTCACTTGGAGGGATAAAGAAGATTTTTACTGGCGATGGAACTCGTCAGGGATCTATTCTGTTAAATCCTTTTATCATTTTCTTAATTTTCTTAATTTTAGGGGCACTCTTTCTCCTTTCGCCGACCTTGTGTGGAAGTCTTGTGCCCCTTTTAAAGTAAAAATTCTATCTTGGCTCGCTCTCAACAACAAGTTACTGACCGTCGAAATTCTCAACAAAAGAAACTTAGCATGGGGTCAATTGTGTCCCCTATGCTCTAACGAGTCAGAAAATGTGGACCATCTATTTGTAGCTTGCGAATTCACGCGTCCTCTTTGGAAAATTAGTGCTCTTGCCTGGGAAGTGCCTGCTATCCCATCCAAGTTATTCGTGTGCTGGGCTAAGCTCCCTTCTAACGTCAAGTTTCACGGATCGTGGTATCTGTCATTTCAAATTATCGTTTGGATCACATGGATGGAAAGAAATAAGAGGATTTTCTGTCACTCTGCCTCATCCTCCTGCTCCATCATTGACGAATTTCTTTTTCTTTTTAATCTATGGTCTTCGACTTTAAAGTTAGAAGCTAAATAGTCCCTTCTCTTTGGTAGACTGGAGAAAGCATTCCAATGTCTTCGTAACCTTAATCTTTTTAATGTTCTACTATTTTTTCTCATTGAGTATGGAGCTTTGGGTGACCCATGCTGTCTTATGAGATGCTTCTGCGATTTTTTCAGTTCTATTTCTGCTATCGGGTTTCTTATTTGGCTGATGCTTGTCTTCGTTCCTTTTCTCGCAGGGTTAAGGAAATTATGGCAATGTATCTTTTGTTTCTCTGCGCTAGTGTTGATGATGATGGGCAATCAGACCTATTTAAGGGAGAGCTGCTTTCTTTCTTCCTTCTCTTTTGTTTTTGATCCCAAATGCTAGTGTGTCTAGCTCTTATTATCCTGATGGTTGTATGTTCTTCTTCTATGTGGTTATCTTGCTGAGTGGAAGGGTTATGGCTACTATTATAATGTGAAGTAGCCCCTTCCATGTTTTGTTCCAGTGTTGGGTTTTGTTGGAGGATCTATGTAATTATTCTCTTTCTCTATCTCTTCTCTGGATGTGATTGGTTATGTCTGTTTTGTATTATCTGTCGATGGTACTTTAGGGGTGGAGCTGATCAGCACTCCATCGATTTTTGTTTGGATGACCTCATTTTTGTGCTTGATCTCCTACCCCCCTGCGTTGTGCTGTAGGTTGATTTTGTGGCCTATCAATTGTTTAAGCCAGCTGACTGTTGTTGGTTTTTTCCTGCACGGCTCTGTTTTCAGCTCAGAGTCGATCTCTGAGCTTTTTTATGTATGTTTGTTGTCAGATTGGTTGGAGGTGTGGCTATGTCCAAGTTGGGTTGGGTTGGACCCTCCTCCAACGTCTTCGGTATACCTCTGGTGTCTGGCGATGGATTGCGTCCAGTTTTGTTTGTTCCCCTGAAGGCGACCCGAGTTTCCACCGGTGGCGTCTTGAGCTTTCTCCGTTTCAGCTCTAGTGTGTGGCTGTGATGGGTCTGCTCAGTTTGCGCTATTCCTCCTTGCGGGTTCTAGCTCAGGAATGCCTCTCTCAGTTGTCTGCATCTTCTCGCCGGTGGGATCGTCTTAATCAATCTGTGTTTCTTTCTGTTGCTCTGATGTTTGTTGTCTATTTTCCTGTTTGGTCCATCATAGCTTGTTTGGTTTTGTTGTAATAGTCCCGTTTATTGGTTTTGTCCCCGTGTGTTGTTTTACTTCTGGTAAAACCATTATTGTACTTTCTTATTATTTATATATTGATTGTCTGGCTGTAGTCGTTAGACTCTATCCGTCTCATCAAAAAAAAACATGAGTAGTTATACAGTAGCTTTATTTATCATATTTTTTCTTTATCTATATTTATTTTTCTTGCATATTACTCTGTCCTAGCGTCCTCCGGTATTGTAGAGGGTTCTAGTACTTGTTTAAGTTTTTTCTTCTGTTTTTTTTAATGTTTTTTATTATCTAATTTTTTTGTCCCATTCATTTAGGCTTTGTCTATTTATCTCTACTACTATAATGGGAGAAGGCCTTAGTGTAATTTGTCTATCTACCAATCCGTACAACGCACGTACATAACTATTGTAAATGAGGTTTTAGGTCAAATCTAGACTACGTCTGAATTTTTACTTCTAAAAAACCTATATTTATTAAGACGTGTGCATCGCACGTGTAAACTACTAGTTTTTTCATTAATGGAAAAGGATGAGCATGGTCCGTCTTTCCCTCCAAAAAGAATAAGAAAAATCTTTCACCCCGGGAAGTCCTGAAAGTTATGCAACTAAGATAGTCAAAAATATGTTGTCAGATGACTCTACCCTCCATGGAAGATTAGACATTTATGTTGGGATTTTGTGGGCTTGCATATTAATAACAATTATATTATGGGTTATCCAATTGGATAGGGCCATATAAGTGATCTATTTAATTGAGCTCTAGAAAAGTCTATTTGGTATGGGCAGTAATGTATAGAGACCCATTAATAATCCATTATGGTTGATGAGAACCTAGTTAGAATTAGTATATAATGACTATCATATTAGGGTCGTAGTCCCCAAACCATGATTACAATATTGCTATCCTCCTCTTTCTCCTTTAAAGAGAGATTCCAGGAGCACCTAAGGAGATTTGTCTGTGGTAGACTTGATCTGTCTCCGATCTCTCGACATGGATTCAAGTATGATTTGTCAATAGTAATTCTTGATAGTTTAACATGAGGATCTTGGGATTCAAGAATTAGGAGCTATGATTATTTAGAATTAAGTCTAATAAGTGGTATCCATGTCGAGCTATCCTCCTCTTTCTCCTTTAAAGAGAGATTCCAGGAGCACCTAAGGAGATTTGTCTGTGGAAGACTTGATCTGTCTCCGATCTCTCGACATGGATTCAAGTATGATTTGTCAATAGTAATTCTTGATAGTTTAACATGAGGATCTTGGGATTCAAGAATTAGGAGCTATGATTATTTAGAATTAAGTCTAATAAGTGGTATCAGAGCAACTCATGTTGAATTATTGAGAATAATTTTCCAATTTTGTTGATGTATGATTTTCGCCATACAATATTTAGGTCAAACTTAAAATAAAAAAAAGAGTGTTAGATTAATTAGATTAATGTTTTGTTGTTGAGATCTATGTTAGAAAAATCAGATTAATATGGTTTAGTTTTCGGATAAATTACCCTAATTAATCAGATTAATATTTTGTAATTAAGATCTATTTTAATTATTCAGAATTTGGAGTTTTAATTTTAATTTTTGGTTTCGATTTTATCAACAAAAAAAATAAAAAATTAAACCCATGTGCACCGTCGCTGCCGCGTCAAGGAATAGGTGGGTTGTTGCGGGTCAGGTTTGGATTGGATTTAAAATCTGAAATCCAACCGTACCTGCACTCTGCACGTGTTGAGGGCATGTGTAAATCACCTTAGGGGGTGAACAGGATGATTGTGCGGAATTAAAATTTTAACAAATAAGTTGCAAAGTAAATGAGAAGAGATAAGAAAAGCAAACACAGCAAGCACAAGTGACGCAGCGATATAACGTGGTTCGACCCCCAGGTTTACGTCCACGCCACCTACTTGTAGCAATTCTCCGCCACAAGCGTTCCATTATATTCAAACCCTTGTACAATGATTCTTGGATTCAGGCCGAGAGACCTATTACACCCACCAGACTTCTAACACAAGCCCCTTCAATCTCACTGAAGTGGAAGAAAAGAAAAACTCTAGATCTTTAGTGATCCTCACTGAAGAAAACAAATAAGTATCACACACACTCGGATTGATTGTTGAATTGATTAGTTTAGAAGAATTTTTTCAGAGTAATAGGTGAAGAATACATAGTGGGTTCGTCCACATATACAGACGGGGAAGTGTATCTTTCAAAAATAGAAACGATACATCCCAAAAGAGTGAACATCGTGTGTTACGGTCGACCGCAATTAAGGGACAATCGACCATTCATCTTGTAAACAAAAAGTTGAAAGATCAATGGTCGAATGCTTCATTATATTTCCTATAACGTGCGGTCGACTATGGTGCGGTCGACCAACACTATAGTACGGTCGACCGCAATCGTGCTGTTCATGAAGAAACCACTTTATATTCTTACCATATACAAACCAATCAAAAATCAATCAAATACATATAAAATCTCACAAATATGGAATAACAAAAACTGATCTTGCTGGCTTTCTTGGACACTAATCAACATGTACTCTTTTTGAATAACTTCTTATTTTGCTTGATTTTGCAATCATTCTTTACCTATTCTTGAATCTCTTTTGAATCTTTTACTGATATTATTTAATCCTGAAAATCTGAACAACTCAATTTAAACTTATTAGTATTTATAAGCACTTTTTGTGCATACCAAACTAAGAGTCAACAGCATGCAGCAGACGTGCAGAGGGCATAGTGCATGAGGCAGTTCCGATTTTGGGTTTTAGGTTTCAGGTTCTGGGCACACCCAAAACCCCATCTGACTTCGGTTTTGAGATTTTATTTGTATTTTTTATTTTGGCTTGATAATAATATCACGATTTTTGGATTCAGTGCATATTATGCGATTTAGTCATTGCAGTAACTAATTCTGCAAAACTTTCCATAACGGTAAAATTTTATGCACATGAATCATGCTCAATTATGCTATTAAGTCCATGTTATGTATGATTTTGCATAATAATTCTATCAATCTATGTTATAAGGAATCTATGCAATCAAGTTCATGTTTTTAGGTGGTGGTACCTTTTACACTAAAGTCCAGAAAATATATATATGTATTGTATGCCATGATAAAAAAATTTGGAAACATGTCTTAAAGATAGTTTTGCACTAAAGTACATGAAATTTTAGGAGGAATTTCCTTCTTTATGGAAACCAATAATCTGCACGTGCGATGCGCGTTCTAATTAAATTTTTTTATAATAAATAATAAGACGTAATCTGCCTCGAACCTGGGACCTCCCTTTACTCATCACATACTCTTTACAAATTACCCCTAGTGGCACAAACTTGTATATTAGATGAGTGACACTTTTGTAAATAATTATGTCGTAAATAAATTTGAACTTTGATGGTATTATGTAACTAACAACAGTTGAGTAAATGAATGATTAATATAACTCCCACTTTATGAATAGTTGAATGTCTACATACACGTTGTCTACAAATGACAACCCCAACTCTCCCACTATAATATTAGATATTAGAGATAAATATCTTTAATTTCTAAATAAAATGATTGAAATCACATGTTGCCAAAGTAAGCTCTATAGTCAGAATTGTTTTATTTAGGAATATGATGATGTGCATGTCTGTTATTTATGCAAATAATAACCGGCCCGAAGAAAGGTTGTCATTTGGCCAAATAGTTGGCAAACATGTGGTAATAGATATGTGACCATTATCAGGTTCTCCATGCAATGAGTCGGTCCAAAGAAATGCTTGTTGCTTAACGAGATTAATTGTCAATATTTGCTTACTGAACAGAGAGTACCACCTATAGTTGATATTTATGTTCAAAGACTAAATGTCAATGTTGCGCTAGGTATCTTGTTTAATCATGTCATCTGTGAATTTATTTGCAGAATATTATTTTGTTTTGACATGAATAATAATTATGGGCTTATTGTTTTTATTTTGATCTCTATTTAGTTTTTGCTTCTGCAATATCTATCAACTTCAATTCCATCCATGTGCTTAATGGCACAAACTTCAAGAATTAGAAAGATAATGTTATGATTGTTCTCGGTTGCATGGATCTTGACTTTGCGCTTCAGAAAGAACGACCCGCTAATCTCATTAATGATAGTTCCTCTGAGGATAAAAGGAACATGGAGAAGTGAGATCGTTCTAATTGCATGAATCTAATGATCATTAAGTGTTTCATTCCGGAAACCTTCAGGGGCACCATGTCTGCGGAGAAAAATGCTACTAAGTTGCTTGAAGAAATTGAAAAGCATTGTGCTGAAGCATGTGCTCTTTTGAGGAATCTTTATTCAATGAGGTATAAAGGATAATGAAACATAATTAAGGAAGTACATCATGCGCTAGGTATCTTGTTTAATCATGTCATGTGTGAATTTATTTGCAATCAAGTTTAATCTTACTTTCTCAAGAAGTTGTAGTCTTGCAACGTTCTTCTTTAAAAATAGTGTAACAAAAGCGTCTCATGCTTTTTTTGGTGTTTTGGCATCCCGTATGTGCTCCAACATTTCTTCTTCGATTGTGGTCTTTAAAGCAAACATCACTTTGCCTGCTTTAATCTTCCATTTTCGCAAGATACCATTGACATCTTTTGCCGCCGGTTGTGTAGCTTCACCACCACCGACAACCTCCCAAAGGTCCTGACTCTATACATGTTGTCCACATGTTGAGGTTTTTGTTGTTGAGCTTCTTGATTCCTCCAACTAATTGAAGGTCACCCATTGTGCAGATAAGACTTCGACTATACCAAACAAGTTTGACTAACAAACTTGCAGAGTACCAAACTCCTCACGACTCAAGATAGCTCCACCAAAAACGATCCCTGACCGTCCTGCTCTGATACCAATTGTTGAGTAAAATTTAGAGTATACAACTCTAAACTTACTAATATTGGACCCAAACAAGTAAACAAATTACTTTTATTATACCCACAATAAAAGAAACTACAACACTTTCCAAAGACCACTCACAATTTGAAGAAAAATACAAACACTCAAAAGAAAGCTCACAACTCACACTCATGACTCCACACTCAAACTAAGAATACAAAGACTTATTTTTTGGATGATGCCTAAACCAAATGCAGGGGATGGTATTTATAGTCCACTCCATGCAATCTACACCATACAAATATAAAATTAAGAAATAATTCTAACCATACATTATTACCACATTCTGCACACTTCTCCTAAAAAAATCTTATTTCTACATCCTTTTATAATTTTCTCTTAAATATCTTCCTCCCACATTTGTTCAGAAGCTTCCATTGTCTTAGGTTTAAATAAATGGATTGAGCTTTTATTTTCCTTGGGCTGAAATAAAGAACAAATACATTGAGCTTTGTAATGGGCTGAGGTTGATTTTCAACATGTATATCATAAATTTAGTGGGAGTAAGTACATTACTGGTGTTATATGTCAATGGCAAACTGCTTGCTAGCAGTGTATAGGTTTATTGCATGAAACCAAGAAATTTATGACCAAAACTTTTGAGATGAAATATCTTGGGATGCCTCTTTTGTATTTACAGATACATCGAGATCGCACTCGAGGTTTCCTTTAGTTCTCACAAAAGAGCTATATCGAAAGATTTAATTTCTTGATAGATTTGGCATGAAAGGTTGTACACCAGGAGCTACCCCTGTGGCTAAGAGAGACAAGTTCATTCTCAATTAGCGCACCAAGAATGAGTTGGAATGAAAAGAAATGCAAAAGATTTCTTATGCGTCAACTGTATGAAGCCTTATGTATGCTCAAGTATGCACGCGCCCTGGGTATTGCATTCAAAGTGGGAATGTTAGCAGATATTTAAGTAACATTGGGATGGATCATTGAAAGTAGCCAAATGGGTTATGCGTTATTTGCAAAGATGAAAAGACCACATGCACACTTATCGAAAATAAGATCTTTTGGAAATCTTTGAAAATTTTGAATCCAATTTTACTAGATGCAAAGACAGTAAAAGATCCATGCTGGGCTATATTTACCTGTTAGCTAGAGGAGCTATTTCTTGAAAGAGTGCAAAGCAGACACTTATAGCTTCTTCCACTATAGCAGCTGAATATATAGCTTGTTACGAGGCATCCAATCATGGGATATGGCTGCGAAATTTTGTCACTATGCTGCAAATTGTGGATGGTATTGAAAGACTGGTAAAGATATATTGTGACAATAATTCGGCTATGCGTTATTCCAATGACAACAGAAGCTCTGCAAAGTCAAAGAACATAGACATCAAGTTTCTAGTTGTCAAATAAAGAGTTCAGAGTTATTAGATGTCTATAGAACATTTCGGGAAAAAAACTCCATGATTGCAGATCCGCTTACTAAATGTCTATCACCAAGGTCTTTCATGAGCACAATGCTCATATGGGTGTTGTTTTGGATGATGTGCGTGTTTAGTGAGAATTTGTAATATTAATGTTCTTTGCTACATACACGGTTTATAATTATTTTCCGCAGAATAAAATATATGGTTTATTTATAAACTCTAAATGTTATTTGTGTTTGATATCACTAAAGAATAAAACTGGACTTGTTGGAAATAGGCATGTTTAAGATCACATTGCATGTAATTTTTATGCTACGTATCCATACTTAATCTATGTCATTGAATATATTAGTATGGTAACCATTGATGAGTCTAGTTACGAATATATGTAACGAAGATCACTTTGATTCCATGTTGATATAGTTGATGAACCAGGTTGTAAGTTATTTCAGAATAGATACCCTTTAGTGCACACTCAAGATTATATAATTGTTTTAGGAAATATATGTCACCCAAGTGAGAGATTGTTGGGATTTTGTGGGCTTACATATTAATAAAAATTATACTATGGACTATCTAATTGGATAGAGCCATATAAGTAATCAATTTAATTGGGCTCTAGAAATATCTATTGGGTATGAGATGTAATGTAGAAACCCATTACTAATTAATTAGGGTTTATAAGAACCTACTTGAAATTAGTATATAGGGACCATTATATTAGGGTTGTAGTCCCTAAGCCATAATTACAATATTGCTCTCCTCCTTCCCCATTAAAGAGAGAGATCCAAGAAGCACCAAAGGAGATTTGGTTGTGGAAGACTCGATCCGTCTCCGATCTTTCGACATGGATTCAGATTTGATTTATCAATAGTTATTCTTGATAATTTAACATAATGATCTTGGAATTCAAGAATTAGGATCTATGATGATTTAGATACAAGACTAACAATTTAATCATTAGCACCAAGAATAATGGAAGACAATCCCATACTTGATTATTATTTTCGAGCCATGTGAGTGTAGCTCCCTGAATTTCAAACACAATAAATCTGTGACTTATCCAGAATCTTTACTTCAATGTAATATAACCACATTACAAAATACATGAAAATTTAGAACTTTTAATATATCATCTTTCTTTACAATACACAACATAATTATTACAAATTAATTACAATTTGTTACAATATTCAACTGCAATCTTCATGAGGATCCATGTCATAACTTGTATCCATGCCACTTAAGAATCCTGCGAAACTATTAAACTGTGAGCACGTCAGTTGAATGCAACAGACACAATACTATAATAATAGTGATCTTCCAGTTCTCAACAACCACAAACTTGATGCAAAATAATAAAAACAATGGAGAAAAAATAAAAGCAACAAAGTGAATATAGTCTAAGTGTATGAGTGTATGCCATGGAATAGAAATAAAAAAGGCATGAAACAAATGCACACAATGCTCGACTAATGCATACTTGTTCGGATTCTATGCATTCCATACTACATAGGTCTAAGGGCAAACCCTTTACTTTCTCCTCATTATAGGGTTCAATCCCTCGCTATGCAATCCTAACTCGATGACCGTACTCCAATACGTAATTATGTGCAAATCGTACCCCTAGGATCGTGGACTTTACTGGCCTACCCCTAGCCCACTATTTGTGGATTTACCGAGCGTATCCTAGGTCTTGAACATTCCGGAGAACTGCAGCTCTTAATCGGCCATATTCGTTAATCCTAGCAAGTCGACCAGCCCGTAATTACGAACCAGGCCTACCCCTAGCCCATCTCCCGTGGATTTACCAGGCGTATCTTGTCCGTCCCGAACATTACCTAGCAATAGCTGTTCTTTACCATACATGTTCGTCGTTGTTTTCAATTATAACTCCATTTAGTGCATGTCATTATATTCAAACATAAACGACCACCGCCTAAGGCTAGCTCACCCTACCGGACATAAATTAACATCACTAGAACCACTAGCCCAACTTGGCTAAACTTGACATTTAAATAATCACAACCTACCGGTATCATGGATCCTGCTCATCCTCTAGAGCCCACACCACTAAAACAACACCACGTTCTACTCTAGGATTTTCTAAGTTAACCCTAACTCTTAGTATAATCACAAATAGTTCATTTATAACTCAATCTTTCTTGTATTATTTCCCCCCAATTAACAACTTTTCACTTAACTCCTTTCTTTTGTTCAATTAATATATATCTCTACTCACTTCCAATTCTACTCATCAATTATTTAATTTAAAAACAAACTAGATTACCATAAGATCCTCTTTTCACAAATGGATGAAAAACTATTTCCATAATTGCTTCTATCTTTCACATTTATCAAAACGACCCAAGAAAATCAACTAGTTTAAATGGGTCAGACCGTTTACATTTCAACTCATAAGATATCTTTCCATATTTGAAACTCTGTACATTTAAATCTGAAATTCAATCAATTTAAAACTGAAACAAACCAATACAAAAATATGAAATGTATACTCCTTAAAAACTGAAATTATATGTTTCCAAATCTGAAATTATATTCACTCAAAAATCTGAAATTACACCTTCCAAATATGAAATTATATGTTTCAAAAATCTGAAATTATATCGTACCATTCCTGAAATTATATTATTCTAAATCTAAAATCAGATCATACCAAAACTGAAATCTTTATGTACCCAAATTTGAAACTTTAATCATACAAATCTGAAACTTAAACTAACTAAATCTGAAATATAAACTATCAAAATCTGAAACATAAACTTATCAAAATCTGAAACATAGAGAACTAAAATATGAAAATATGAACCACGAAATTAGCAAAATCTGAAATTATATCACCTTAAAACTGAAACAATTCAATCCAAAATCTGAAAATTAATTAACTTCAAAATCTGAAACTAATTGTTTTAAAAACTGAAATTGATCGACTTTAAACATAGAGTTAGTCAATCTTAAAAATCTGCGAGTAATCAATCAAATCTGAAAGTTACCAATTCTAAAAATTTGATAATAACAAAAAAAAGAAATCTGAAACCAATAACGATCTCTTCCTAATCTAAATCATTGAAATCTACACTTAATTAGGTCTTCGTTTTGATTTTAATCAAAATTATTCTTTATCAAACAAATCCAAGTCAAAACCATTCAAATCCACTTAATTTATTCTCTGGCTTAACCTAGTCAAAGGCAGCCCGAAAGAAAAAAAGGAAACAAAGAAAAAAATTAATTCATAAAGAAAAATAAAATAAAAGCAACCTGAGCCTCCTCAGGTTCGAAACCCGCAACCAATCAGTCCACCAACACAGCACCCTCACTTATGTGCGCTTGCCAAGAAATCCAACCAACCACACTGTTAATCTCTTCTGTGGAATTTATAATGAACAAAACGGAAACTCTACTCCACTGTTCAATGCGAACACCCTTATTGTACAGCCCCGGGCACACCCCCTTTACTGTTTAACTGTGACCTCCCCAAATCCGAAACCCAAAAACTCCAAACCCGTATGAAATTCATCTCAAAACCATTTATCATTGTATGTAATTTAAAACTTCGAATTTAAACATGAATTCTTGATAAAATTGGCAATAAACAATTGAATAATTCATCTTAAAGATTAAAACTTTACCAACTAAAAATTTGTACTTGTATATTCATGATGACCTCTAAATTATCATATCAAAACCCAGTTTGATACACATCCATGATCACACAACAAGTACATAAATCAAGATGAGCTCTTGTATGTGTCTAACATCAGTAAGCAATTTCAACATGAAAATCAAAACATCAATAGAGTTCTAATTCCATGAAAAATATCAATATCACAATCATTCATCCTGCCTACATCAGTCATCACATATTCAACCATGAACAACATGCTAATAAAATTTTATGTCCATATGATAGCTCTACCATGCTTTCTATTTGATTCATCAAAACAACAAATTAAAACAATACAAGAGAGTAGAAGAACACATACGTTAAAGTAGAAATCTGAGAAAAATGAAAGAACAATAGCTACCAAAATAACAAGACCCCCCCCCCCCCCCCCCAAAAAAAAAAAAAAAAAAACTTCTATTTATTTGACCGGCCAAAACATATAGGGTTAGGGTTTTGTTTTGCTTTGTGTGTTGGATCATGCTTTTTTTTAATGGGCCCAAAATAGCATTCTATTATTATATGTTTAATTCTAATTGTATTATTAGCCCACATGGATAATTCCTCATACAAAAAATAATAATAACAATAGAAATAATGAGGAATACACACGCGCGCGCGCGCGCGCACACACACACACACACACACACATATATATATATATATGAACAACAATAATTTCACAATTATAATCTCATTCTGTTGCACGTGTATTGCACGTTCTAAATTAGTAGTCAATGAAAAATAAACAATCAATTAAATTGATAATAACTAATAATTCAAAATAATATCTTTTATTTTTATGGGGTGTTACCGTTGGTGTTAAATATGTAATAATGCAGCTCATTATTAAGACTCCAATAATTTATACTAGTATTTTTCACCTGCGATGCACGTTTTGATAAGAATTTGATAATTTTCACGTGCGATATATGTGTTAAGAAATAATTTTAGAGTTTGACGTGCATTGCACGTAATTGGAAAAAATATTTGGAAGAAAAATATACAATTTGTATGTGGAATGCACGTATTTATAAGTAGAACTTGAGTTGTACGTGCAACATATGAGTATGTTAGTGTTAAAAAATATTACAGAATTATTTTGCACGTGCGTTGCACGTTGCACGTTTTAAATAGGTGATTTTTTTATTTGTTTGTTTTTGTTGTAATTAATAGGAGAGTTGGAGTTGCACATGCAACACACGGATTTGTATGTTGACAAATGATAACCCCAACTCTCCTATTATAATACTAGTATTTTTCACGTGCGATGCACGTTTTGATAAAGAGTTGGAGTTAAACGTGCGGTGCACGTAAGGCAATAGTAATTAGCACGTGCGATTAATGCCTTATTTTTTAAAAAAAGGAGCTGAACGGGTGATACACATATTTTTTTAAAAATTAAGAAAGAAAAACTCTGATGTGTATGTGTGATGTACGTGTTGAAAAATAGATTTGGAGTTGCACGTACAATGCACATGTTGTTTGGTGACAAAAGTGGTGTTTCTTTTGTGACAAAAACATATTAAAATTTGTTTGTTTGTGACAAACTCTTCCATTAAATAGTAACTAAATATATTATATTATAGATAGATAGATGGATAGTAATTTATACATGTGATGCATGTTTAATATATAAAAAAATTAATGTAAAAAATGTGACATAGTGAGGACTCGAACCTGATCCCTCCTTCATTTTAGTTATGCATGTGCGATGCACGTGTTGGTAGATTGACAAATGACACTAAGGCTTTCTCCCATTATAATATTACTAGTAATTTACAAGTGCGATGCACGTTTTAATAATTTTAAAAAATAAAAATAAAAACTCTAACGTAGGGAGGATTTGAACCGAAAACTTCCTTTATATTAGTTATATACGTGCATTGCACATGTTGGTAGAATGACAACAAATGACACTAAGACATTCTCCCATTATAATATTAGAGATTAGAGATTATTATTATTATTAGAGATCAGAGATACTAGAGATTAAAGATGGGCTCTCATTTGTGTGAAACATGACATGTAATTTCCCCCCTCGTACTATCCAGAAAGCTGTTTAATAGGGCAGTTGTAATTCAAGAAAGAGGAGTGAGCTTCACTAAATAACTATGACCTCAGTCAGTGCACAGAAATAAAATTACAAAAAGATAAAATAAAATAAAAATAGTAAATGGTTGGATGATGTATTTCAACTCTATGAGCAACACTGCACCAATCTCTACTATTTTAATATGAGAGTTTGTCACCAAACAAACTCTATTTGTAAGCAAACAAACACGTGTGTTGTAATCAAATAAACACGTGCAATGTACATGCATAACTAATATAAAGGAGGTCTTAGGTTCGATGCTAGACAACGTCAGATTTTTTTATTATAAAAATAGATATTTATAAAGACGTGCGTCACACGTGTAAATTACTAGTTTATTTATAAGGATAATAACTAGTGTTACTCTGTGCAAATTGCACATACTACAATAATTTTGAGTGACTCATAAAATTATATGGAACTCTAAAAAGGTGTGAGAGAATTGGAAGAAATTACATCTTCAAAGGTATAATTCAGTGAAATTACCCTAAAAAAAATGTGCACAACCCGGCCTTTGTGTACATCATTACCGGCAACACCCTGGTCTTGGCCCACCTTATCCTCGACCCTTTCCTCTTTCTCCCAAATCCACACCCTCTCCGATGCCGCCCTCCACTTCTCCTTCTCTCCATCATCTCTACCGTCTTCGACTGTCGCGACGTCCGCCTCTTCAACACCCCCCCTCCACATGTTCATCCGCCTCACCTTGCCCTTAACTACCTCACTCCTTACTAAATCTCATTCTTGAATCCAATACCGCGATCACCCCCGTCTTCAACTCGTACTCTTCACCAAATTCAAATTTCGGGATTTCAAAAACACAAATTATAAATTAAAAATAAAATAAGGTAGTAAATTAGACATACACCACACATTCATACAATTGATTTAGTTAATCAAAATTTCTTAAAACTATTTTCACAAACATCTTACATAATACATAGGCATTTCATCGAACACTTGATGAGCAAAACACAGCTCTAGAAATTAAGTACAAGATTTCTAGGTTTTCAAGTGTTTTCTATTCAACTATGCACATGACAATAGCAAAAATGAAAAAAAAAGGACCTTACAAAATCTTAATATTGAATCCAACATCGTAATCATCCCGGTATTCAACCTGTACTCTTCCCCATATTCAAATTTTAGAATTTCAAATACGCAAATTAGATATTGAAAATGAAATCAAGTAGTAAATTAGGATTTTAGAAATTAATACATACATCACACACAGATACAATTGATTTAGTTAAGCAAAGTTTTTCAAAAGCACATTTTCACAAACACCTTGTGTGCTACATAGGCATTTCATCGAACAATTGATAAACAAAGCGCAGTTCTGAAAATGAAGTACCAGATTTTTAGGTTTTCAAGTATTTCCTATCGAATATGCATAAAGCAATAATAAAAAGAAAAAAAATAGAAGAAACATTATCAAATCTCATTCTTGAATCTGATACTGCAATCATCCCCATCTTCAACCAATACTCTTTTCCCAATATCACCGGAAATACTGCCTTGATGAACACGGTGGTTCGAAAATGGCGAAGAAGGCGACACGGTGCATGAGAGGTTGTAACGTCTGAGGCGAGGTCGAGGTTGGGGAAGGGTCAAGCAAGAGGGGGGGCAGCGTCAGAGGCAAGGAGGGCCCTGGGGCGCGAGAGGCGCCTCGAAGAAAAGGAGGGCGTAGGAGGCAGGTCGGAGGCAAGTCCGAGGCGAGGAGGGCACATAGGAGGTGGGTCAAAGGCGGGAGCATGAGAGGCGAGGTGTAACACCCCATAATTTCAAGAGATATAATATAGTATTATATATATATATATATATATATATATATATATATATATATATATGTATATATATATATATATATATATATATATATATATAGTTAATGGCAGATTGGTAATAATGATCAATGGCAAAAGTTGTAATAATTGGAAAAATGAATTAAAATGGTGAGCGGGGCCGACGTGAGAAAGAATTGCACAGCAAGCTTAGTTGGTTGTGTGCATGGTGCCCAGGATAGGGGCCTACGTGATGGATTGGCCGGGGGGCTCTGCTGACGCAGGAGAGAGAGAGAAGATGTGCTTAAAATTGATCCCATATCGGGAGTTAACCAAAACAATTAAGTAATAAATATAATTGCCTATGATCAAGAGTCACCTAATTGGTTAACCACCTTTTGAGGGGCATTCTATGGTGGGCAGTTGTACCATAAATAATAAATAAATAATTAAATTGTCTGAGTATTAGGGTGGGGCATTACAAATAGTATCAGAGCCGACTTTCGAGACCGAGAGTGGGAAAAGAGTGGGTGCGATGTATGCCTGAGAGCTGGGGTCAGTATGCTGGCAGTTTAGCCAGGGGCAGTACGCTAGAATTAGCTGAATTAGGGTACTCCACCAGGGGTAGTATGCTAGAATTAGCTGAATCGTGGTACTTCACTCCACATCGGCGAGATGTATGCCTGAGAGGGAGCTGAGATGTAGTATGCCTGAGAGGGAGCTGAGATTATATATAGATCTCTTTAGGGTTCAACCCGGGTTGGGCCAGGTCGACCCGCGGGTTGGCCCGTATATATGGGGTTAGAATTTTTTTTTAATTTTTTTTTAGTATAAATTTTTTTGTACCTTAAAATAATAATAATAATAATAATAATAATAATAATAATAATAATAATACTAAGTAAGTAATAATAATAAACATTAAAAATCATAATAATAATAATAAGATTGAAAGAGTGAAATTGGCAACAAATTTTGAAATATTATTTATATGAACTTAAGTTATACAATTTTAACAATTTATAATGAAATGAAGAATTCAATTCATAAATAATTTTTATACAATAACATATTTCTTACTTACAATTTTACAACGATCGACTACAATTTTTTCTAATTTAACATAACAAGTTGGGCTGTTGTTGTTGTTGTTGTTCTTCGGGCGAGTTGCTCCCACTTGTGGACGTTGATAGTGCTTTCCCTTGTGTCCTATCTTCTGCCTTCAGCCAGTCTTCTGTGCAAACGAGCATCTCTAACGACTCGGACTTCAAGCAATTCCTGTAATCAGTTAGAACCCTGCCACTTGTAGAAAATGCACTCTCAGAAGCAACTGTAGAGACAGGAGGAGTTAGTAAATCTTTAGCCATAATTGACAGAATACTAAAAGTGTGTTCATGGTCTTTCCACCATTGTAAAATATCTAGTGGAGAAGTAGAAGGCTCAGAATCTTGTTGGTTATACCAATTTAATTCATTTGGTTGATTAGTCCTAGGTTTTTTTGATTGAATTTGTTCAAGTAAATTAAATGTTCAATCACCAATTCTACTTTTACCCTTACCTTTAGAACTACCAGTAGAAGAACTAACTACAGAAGTTGTACTAATAGAAGCAAAACGTCTATCATAATAATCATACAAGTTATTTAACGTAGATTCAAACTGAACTAAAAAAGTAGCGCAATCAATTAATAATTCTACATGTTCCTCAAGTAATGCAAAAAACATTTCTATCAAACTCTTCGTACCTTCTAATTTGATACGAGGATCCATAACCGTAGCAACACAAATCAATATAGGAGAAGGAAAATAATACTTCAAAATTTTTTGAAATGCAGGTTTCACAATCTCATCAACATTGATATCATTTAACATTTCGTTAAATGTTTGCATCATGCTAACTAATTCAATAAAAATGCTACTAGAAGTAGATTCATATGTTTTTGAAAATTTTAAAGTTGCGGTTTTAAAAGTTTCTAAAAATTTCAACAAAGATTCGGCAAAAAACCAATCGGGGGGGAGTCATTTCAAAATTCTGCATATTTTTTGCGATACAAAAATCATTTAAAACTGCTTTATATTCAGTAACAACATTTAGTAAATCAAAAGTAAAATTCCATCGGTGTCTAACATCTTTTGGAAATCTTCTAAAAGGAACATTTCTAACCCTACACCAAGCTTTCCATTCTTGGAAAATGCTTGGACTTAATGCAATGAAATGTACACAATTTCTAATTTTAACTATATATAGATCAGCTATTTTTAATGCATCTTGAACACATAAATTTATAATATGACATGCACATCTAACATGAAAAATACTGTCAGATGGAGGGTTTAATACAGATTTTAAAGTAGTAATTGCTACATTGTTGTTAGATGCATTATCAAAACTAATACACATAACCTTATCGCGAATATGAAAAACATCACAAATTTCTATAATACGATTTGCTATTTCAGCGCCACTATGGGGATACGGCAACGCCGCAAGTGATATGATTCTTTTTTGAAGAATCCAATCATTGTCGATCCAATGGCAGGTTATTCCCATCGCTGGAATATTGTTGAGACCCGACCAACAATCCGAAGTTAAACTAACCCTACAAGTTAAACTCCATAAAATTGCAATCAAAGCGTCCTTCATTTCGATATACATTTTAAAACAATCCGATTTGCAAGTATTTCTTGGAATTCTTTTAAAATGAGGGTTTAAGGCCGTTTGATTAAAATTTTCCAAGTTTCTACTATCGGGATAGGAAAATGGTAATTCTTCCTTAATGACTAATCGGGCCATTTCCCGACGAACAACATCGGGATCATAAGGGTGGCTATCAACTAGACCGGTCCTAGGGTTGATTTTTTATTGGCCTTGTATTTGATCAAGAAGTTCTTTATGGTTATGTTGGATGTGCCTACTAATTGTACCGGTGCCGTCATCCCTCTTGAATTTATATGTTTTACCACATGTTTTACAAACTTTCAAACCTATACCTGGAGTATGTTCGTCCGGGATATAATCATAAAACTTATGCCAATCGCTAGTTTCTCCTCTACTTTTCCTACTACTACGGAGTTGTGTGGTTTCGGTTGGTTGTTGTTGCTCTTCTTCTTCCAATTGTATGTCACCCACAACCTCGTCGTGTGTAACCCATTGTTGGGTAGGAGAATCATGGTATTCTTGGGCGGGCTCACTAGTTGGGACAATTGGTGGCCTACGGAAAGAGGAGGAAGAATCTTGTCCGCTACGACTGCTACCGCGTGATCTAGACATAATGTAGTAATGTGCTAAAGTAAAGTATGTAAAAAAAAATATACAATGTAGGAACAGTGAATTATACGAAAAAATCTAAAAAACAAAAGGGTTGAGATAGAGAAGTTAAAAAAATGAACAATAATTTTAACTACAACGCAAAAAAAAATATAATGAGAGAGGTATGAAATTTTGATACCGTTCACCGTGGAATACGTGTATGTAAAAAAAACCGTGAAAATAAGAATAGAATAGAAAAGATGGAGAAGCGCTTTGTCTAGGTGATTGTGTGTTTCTTGTGAGGGGCTTGAACGACCGGACAAGCACCGAGCCTAAGCAATTTTTACACATTTTCGATGATGGGCTCGATCAACAGGTCAAGCACCAAGTTTGGGTGATTTTTTTGCATTTCTTGGGAAGGGCGGGGCTCAATCGATAGGCCGAGCACCGAGCCTAAGCAATTTTTGCGCGTTTCCTGTGAGGGGCTCCAACAACAGTCCGAGCACCGAGATTGTGTGATTTTTTTTGCATTTCTTGCTGGGCTCGAATAACAGACCGAGCACTAAGCCTAAAAAGTTTTTGTGCATTTCCTGTTAGGGGCTTGATCAACTGGACGAGCACTGAGCATCGAGCATAAACATTTTCCACGCTTGGTCTTCCTTGACTTTTGGATTCCAGCGTTGGATGGGGTGGCATGTTGGTGGCAAAGATCGTACTACATCATCATCTCCATTATCGAGATGTCCCTCGAGATTCTTCTCTACCTTCCCTCTATAAAATCCCCCACCCCTTCACATTTCTCATCATACTCTTCATTTCTCTATCAGAGCTTATCTCTCTCATTCTCTCTGTCTCTCTAGATCTCCAATTCCGACGAGTTCTTTGACTACTTTTATCGTGAATTCTTTGTCTCTTTCCCCCAGGTAATTTTTTAGTTTAAGATAATTTTTAGGTTCTAGTCCAGTGACTCAGCCTCTACGTCTGGCCGATAAAGAGATGGTGAGGCCGAGGTGATCATCTCCAAGAAGCTCCGAGGATTAAATAAGGAAGTTAGTGTTTTCAGAGGAGAACTAGATGATGAAGGAGGAGCCCATTGAGTATGCAAGGGAAAAATGTTTGAAGCATCCCCATCTTCAAGATCAGCTACTGGTTTGTATGTACCCTGAGGATCTTCAAGACTTCGTGAAATTCGAACCATGGTCCCCTTTGCCTGCGGGTAGGGATATGATCGAAGCAGACAATATCCAAAACATTCTATCAAGCGAGGGTCTCTTGACTATTCGGAACATCTTCTTCATTCATTGGGATTATGGGTTGTTGCTCCTTAGCCCCGAGATCCGATGCCGATCGATCCCTTTATCTAGGAGGTGCACAATTGGTTCGAGTTAATCCCAATGCAACAAAGACCTAATTCCTGGAAGCAAATAGTGAGATATCTCCTATTATGTGGTAGAGCAGGGGTGTCGGTGAGCCTCAAATTCTTCTGTAGGTGCTTTGGTATTTGCTCTTACCAAGCTAGAAATGGTTGGTATTACCTCTCCCATTGGTTTGGGAAGCATGCGGTTCAGGGATAACCCGACTCTATAAAGGATTGGAAGGCAAAGTACTTTGTGGTGTACGGTGATAAACCATGGGATATTCCCACGTGTCGGCTTACGAGTTGCCGACCATGAGGCGTAAAGCTCCCAAGGAAAGGGTATTGGTGAGGAGGAGTTAGACATGTGCGATCACATATTTCCCAAGGATTCGATGGTTTGGCCGTCCTTGGCCGAGAGGCACTTGGTTAAGTGGGGATTGAGTCCAACAGACCCTAGTATGTTCTTTGTTCGTGCTTCTTTGTAAACATTTATCTTATTTTTAACTTGTCAATTTTTCTTGCAGAATTGATCAGTCAAGACGAGATCTACGCTTGAAGAGCCGAGCTATGTGGTAAGAGGAATGCTGACAAGCCGAAGGGTAAAAAGAGGTCATCAGTGTCTGCCTACACCTCTCGGCCCTCGAAGAAGGTGATGGTTGTGGTAGAGGACTCCTTTACCAGGTTGAGAAGGGCACCCCCAGGCCCTACCGCTCTTGTTTTCGTTGATCTCGTTCAAGCTCCCCTCCCCGATTTCACCACCGACGGTCATGATCCGCGAAGGCAATCGCTCGGATGTTCCCCTAACCCAACCCGGGAACCAACGGGTGGAGGTCGGTGATCAATGAATTTCGCAGGTTTAGTTGCAACAAAAGAAGATTTATTAGTGAGAAAAGATCCTTATCTGGATAGGCTTTCCCTCCTTTCCAAGCTCCTCGCCTCCGAGACGACGACCTATCACCCTGACTGGAGGTCCCATCACAGATTCAGTGATCGAAGTGAGGGTCACAATCGAGGTGATAAACAACCTAGCCCCTTCCTGAGATCGACCAATGTTGGCATGCGAGACCTTCGACTCCAGCTACCTCAACTTCTCCCGAGCCCAAGTTATGGTACGTAAGTAGTTCCTCTGTCCTTTTAATCATTACTTAATCAATTTTTGAAGCGTTTGGAGTTTCTCTTTTTGCAAGCTTCTTTCTAAGCTGTCGAGAAGAAGATGCAATTCGACTATGAGACGAAGCTCATGAAGGGGAGAGTTACGAGGGTCAAGAAGGAGCTCCCCTACACCAAAGAGGCCCTTAAAGCTTCTCAAAAGAGGGAGCATGCCCTGTAGGTGCAGGTTAGCTCGCTCAACAATGAGCGGGAGAGGCTGTTGAAGGAACTTGGAAAACGTGAGTATAGGCTCTTGGTCTGTTTAGTCCAACGGATGTGTTCCAGGACTATTTGTGTTCTGTCTCGAGAAGACATTTTTATATTCGCGTGTCGAGGGTCTGCAGGCCTATTCACCAAGTATGCAGGGTACATTCGCATGTCGAGGGTCGACAGGCCTATTCACAGAATGTACCTGGTGTATCTGTACGTCGAGGGCCTTGCAAGCCTATTCGTAGGGTACATGGTTGGGAGGTAATTCTCCTGTTTTAGAGCTATTCTTGCATGATGCTTGCGCGTCGAGGGCTGTGGTGCCTATTCGCAGAGTATTTTGGATCTTGTTTTCCATTACCGTAGTAGGATTAGTTGCATAATGAGGGATTTAACCTATAAAGTAGAAATCGTTAAGGGATTGCACCGGACCTATGTACTATGGAATGCATAGAATTCGACAAGTATGCATTAGAGAGTCAGCATATAGTATTTATGTTTTCTTGACTTGGTTTCATGCATGTGTTTTTCCGTTATCTTACACTTGGCACTTAGTCTAGATTCAGTTGATGTTTTCATGTGTTACTTATTACTATCTTATAATCTTTGATGTTTTTATTCTTTACTTATTGTTATCTCACATTTTATTTATTCTTACTGTTAATACATGTTGTTGATGACTCCATGTTTTATGTTTTAATTATGTTGCTTTCGTTTTTATGTCACTCACACCATTATGACTGACCCCTGTAGTTTTGGGGGTTAGGGTTATCTCTAGCCTCATGTTTTACAGGTAGGCTTGGGATTTGGATGCTTGTGCTAAATTGATGATTATGACTTGTGTAAATTTGTAAGAGATGTGTTGTGAAGAAAGTTTTGTAATTCAAGGTGTTTTGTATTCCGCTGTATTTTGTAAACAATTACTGTAATAAAAGTTTGAAATAAAAATTATCTGTGTTTTTGGGTATATTTACTATTGCAATTGAAGTTGAGGCTGGAAATTGTGCCACATATTTCTGAGATATCATATTGGAAATTTGGGGCGCTGCAATATATATATATATATATATATATATATATATATATATATATATATACACACACACACACACACACACACACACACACACACACACTAGGTATGCCTGTGGGCACGTGCCTACGGCACATATTCGGAACGATACAACATATGAAAAATCATGTAAATAGTAAGGGATGATTTATATAAATGTTTATTTGATAGTAGATGTTGATGTATTGATGTACTTTGAAGTAGTATTATGAAGTGAACTTGATGTTTATTGGTTTGTATATTACAGGATTATTTGTCAGCGGCTCGGGATTCGAAAATGGTATTGTGAATCTACAACAGTAGTGAATCGGAAATTCCTTGCTATGTGTGACTTGAGCATAAGAGATTTCGTTTTTGAATTTTAGTCTAACATAAGTAGCAATTCATTTTCTAACTGCATGAGTTACGGTTAACGCCTCAAACTACATGAGTTAGTTCTCCCTTGTTTGTTTTTTTATGTAGTTAACCATGTATGAATTTTAAAAAAGAATTGTTGTGATGTATACGTGAAGTGAAATTGTAGCAAAGCAGATCAAGATACAGTTTTACAGCTACAAAAAACCGAAATATAGGGATTAAGAATGGATTTGTCCATAAAAGTACTATCAAGCGAGTTAATTAAAAAATTTGCAACGATCTTTCAAAGCAGCAAATGCCCAAATATTCAAAAAAAGCATAATCCAAAATTGCTCAATGCAGCATTCTACAATGAGATCAAATATGGTAATTCAAAAGAAATTAAATGGGAGTGAATGCTATTGAGTTACGATAGCATAATCCGAAAAAAACATAATTAAAATTTTGAAATAATAAAAAAAGTATAATTCGAAATTGCATAACCAAAAAAAACATTCATTATTTTTTTTATTGACATACCTGGGTAAAAAAATGAAGAAAGAGAGAGAATTATGAAAAAGGAGAAAAAAGGGGAAGAGAGAGAGAGAGAGAGAGAGAGAGAGAGAGAGAGTGATAAATGAATGAGTTGTTTTATTTTGGGGGGAATTTTGAATTTTGGGGAAAATATCTTTTGGGGGCAAAAATCTAGACTGTTGATTTTCTTTCAAATGAATGAGAGCCACTTAATAGCTTTCTTTGTGTTTTATTATATATGCTAGATTTTCCTATGGGCACGTGCCTACGGCACATCTTTTGAACGATACAACATATAAAAATCTTGTAAACAGTAAAACAACAATTATGTAGCTCAAGTTTGAATAGTAAAACAATAATTAGTTTTAAATAAAAGTCTATGTTTCTATTAGTATATGTTGAAAAATGATTATAAATGGGGGTGTAAAATCCAACTTCCTATAACTTTGAGTGTGGAAAATGATTAAATTTAACTGTTGATAAGATATTTGCTATTTTCAATGTAACACGAGTAATAAAAAAATGCATAAAATATCTGAAAATTTACAAACCTGAAATATGAAAATATAAATCTTTAATTAAATAGAGAGAGAATGAGAGAGAGAGAGAGATATAAATAAATAAATAAATAAATAAATAAAGGAGTTGTTTGGGGCGGGGGGGGGGTTGAATTTGAGTTTTGGGGGAAACTTTTGGGCGGAAAAATATGTTTTGTGAGGTTAGATCTGGACCATTGATTTCAACCCTATTGAATGAGAGCCACTTGATAGATTTCTTTGTGTTTTATTATATAGACTAGGTTTTCCCGTTGATACGTACCTACGACACGTCTTCGGAACAGTGCACCTGGTTTGATTATATAAAATAGTTTTGGATGTCCAGCAAATTAATTGAAGTAGCAAACATATTATATGTGGAAGCAGTATATCTACCTTTAATCTCAACCATCACCTTCTTGATCATTAGCTTGAACTTATCTGGAATGCATATAGTTTATTAAAAACAATGCATAAATTTTTTTTTTAACTTCAGCATCACTTTTAGATGCTTTTAATAGTTATGCAAGGACATTATCATATAGATTTTATAGAGCTTACTCTAATCCCATAACCACTATGAGCATGTCTAAATACAATGGTAATGCAAGTGCAGGTGTAAAGGTATCTATAATACCAATAATCTAAACATTTGTTTGTCTGAGACTCAGTTTGCAATTGAAATAGCTCTTATTATTATTTCAATCAAAATGAAATACATGAAGTTCTCAAAACTCTAAACCAAGCTAATCATTTCTTTTATCTCCATTTTGTTTTCCATTGCACCTTTATTAAAAAAAAATCAAAATGGATAAATAACAAATTTACTTTAGCTGTCTTTCTTGAGTGAAGAGTTTGCACCCTTCACTGGTAAACTCAAGTTATCCCAATCCTATATATCCAAACATATACTAAAATGTTATCCATGGTTTCTATTAACCAGTGAAGGAAACATTTCACGATAGTATTTTCTCTTATAGTAAAGAAATTAATGTTGCATATTTGCTAAGTTATTTTAGGTTGCTGGTCAGCTTACCTGTCCTGCCATGGTTTGGAAGCCTAAATTGAGGCCACCAAATAATCTATCTCTCACTTCCGTACACCTTAAATCAAAACAATACTAAACTCATCAAATAAATCACTAAATTAAAATTTTTTAAACCCAAAAATAAAACAATCACACCTCTCTGAATTCAGATCTCATGCACACAAAATTCGAGTCAACAAAAAACTGAGTAATCTCCTTCACACTCAAAATTAAAAATTTGAATGAGAATTCGGTTAATGAGATGAAATTAGAGTCGTCGCATCGCATATAGAGGCTCTCGATTCGGTGTAGGGGAGTCACCGATACGGAGTTGCTTGATATTTGCGCCTGATTTGGTGGAAGGGAGTCACCGATACGGAATCAACAGCGGATCAAATATCGGCGACGACTTCATGATTGGGGTTCGACCTTGTATTTGGATTTGAATTTGCTTTGAGATTTCAAAATTTTCAAATTTTCAAAATTTTAAATTTTAATAAATTTTTATTATTATTTTTAAAAATTTAAAATTTTTAAATTTATTAAAAAAATTATTATTTTTTTAATTTTAAAAATTTTAAAAATTTTAAAATTTTTTAATTTTTAAAGTTCAAATTTTTAAAAAAAATTTATTTTTTATAATTTTTGTAGAATTTTAAATATTTTTTAAAAAAAAGTTTGTATATTTTTTTTATAAGTTTTTGATTTTTTTGAATTATTTTTAAAGTTTTTAAATTTTAAATTTTAACAATTTTTAAAATTAATTTTTGTAAAATTTTTAAAATTTTTTTAAATTGTTTTTTATTTTTTTTGAATTGTTTTAAAAGGTTTTAAATTTTTAAATTTTTATTTTTTTTAGTTTTTAAAATTTTTTATTTTTTTTAAATTTGATTTTTTTTATTTTTTTATTTTTTTGAATCGGAGAGAGAGAGAGAAATAATTAAATAAATAAAGATGTTATTTTGGGTGGGGATTTGAATTTGAGTTTTTGGGAAAAATATTTTGGGGGAAAAATGTGTTTTGTGAGGTTAGATCTTAACCTTTCATTTTTGGGGGATTGAAGTAGAGTCACTTGATAATATAGATATATAGATCTTAACTTTCTTTGTGTTTTATTATATAGATATATATTAGATTTGCCCGTGGGCACGTGCCTACGGCACGTCTTCGGAACGATACAACACACGAAAAACTCTGTAAACAGTAAAACAACAATTATGTAGTTCGAGTTTGAATAGTATGATAATAATTAGTTGTAAATAAAAGTCCATGTTTCTATTAGTATATGTCAAAAAATAATTATAAATGAGGGTGTAAAATCAAACTTCTTAGAACTTTAAGTGTGGAAAATGATGAAATTTAACTGTTGAAGAGATATTTGCTATTTTCAATATAACATGTGCAATAAAAAAAACATAAAAATTCTTAAAATTTTACAAACCTGAAATCTTAAAATCTAAATTTCTAAGTAAATAAAGAAAGAATGGGAGAGAGAGGGAGAGATAGAAAGAGAGAAATATGAAAAAGTGAAGAGAGAGGAGAGAGATAGTAAAGAAGTAATGAAATTTTTAGTTTTGGGGGGGAAAATTTAATTTTGGGGTTTGAAATTTTGGACGGAAAAATATATTTTGTAAGAATCAATGTAGGCCAATGATTTTAGGAGAAATTGAATGAGAGCCACTTGATAGCTTTCTTTGTAATTTATTATATAGATATACGGTTAGAGCATCTGTAGTCGTTCTAAGCTATTTTTTGGGTATTTGGCTTTTGGAAATAGAAAATATGGCTGCGCACTGTAGTCGTTGAAAGTTAAAATAAGGCCGGACTACCGATTATCTCTCGTCTCAAACATTTAAAAAAAAAAAAAATTGTGCACTAAAAGACAAAAAAAAATTCCAAAATGTGAGGAATGGTGGATTATACACCGTCCCTACAGATTTGGCACTTATGTCCTTTTGTGAAATGTGTAAGACGGTGTATAATCCCTTGTCCGTCCATTTTAGCTTTTTTTTTTTTTTTTAAAGACGGTGTTTAATCCATCGTCCGAACGACTTTTTTGTACGTCTCACCTACGAGACGAAATATTATTCTTCGTCTCTTTTCACGGACAAAAGAAAGTTCTCCGTTAGCTATATTTTGGCTTTTGCCAAATCGTCTGCTATATTTGGCAATCTACTATTCATCGTACACCCAAATTTTGGGTATTTGGAAGATGACTGCAGCGATTTTATTCCCATTTTTTCCAAAATTTGGGTATTTAGCCCACGACTACAGATGCTCTTAATGGCAGCGGATTCGTAAATAATGATTAATGGCAAAAGTTGGAGAAATAAAATAAAATGGTGGGCCGGGCCCACATGAGAAAGAATTGCACAACAAGCTTTGTTGGCTATGTGCTTGTGGCAGATTGGTAATAACGATCAATGGCAAAAGTTGTAATAATTGAAAAAATGAATTAAAATGGTGGACCCACGTGAGAAAGAATTGCACAACAAGCTTTGTTGGTTCTGTGCTTTGTGATGTGGCGCCCAAGATGGGGGGCCCACGTGATGGATTGGGCGGGGGCTCTGCTGACGCAGGAGAGAGAAAAGACGTGATTAAAATTGATTTCATATCGGAAGTTAACAAAAATAGTTGAATAATAAATATAATTATCTATGATTAAGAGTCACATAATTGGTTAATCATTATTTTAGAGGCAGCCTGTGATGGACAGTTGCATTATAAATAATAAATAAATAACTAAATTGTCTGTGTATTGGGACGGGGTGTTACACGAGGAAGGGGTAGCGTGGCGTGTGAGTTTACGGAGAATTTTGAAAGTGGGAGAGGATAAGATCATGGTTGGAGGAGTTGTGGTTTTATTATTATTATTATTTTATATTTTGTAAAAATGTGTGGAACACATGTTAGTTTAACTGAGATTCCTACTTTTTATCTCATTTCTTCATTTCAAAATAGAGTAAGGAGAGAAGGGATAGACCCATTAGCTTAATATATAGTTATAATTATATCTATATATTATGTTAATAGGAAAGAGAATGTACCCCATCTATCCTTTCTCTATTTTGAATTAGAGAAATTAGGACAAAAGTAGAAATTCACACATAGCTTAACACGTGCACACACCCAGGCACCACCTCCGCTCAATTTTCGACCGTTCTATCATTTAGATGCGTGAAAACGTGCGTAATCGGGCCTTCCGATCATGCCACGTCGCCACCCAATCACGCTTGTCCAATTAACTCAGCAGACATCACATGATCAACGTCCCATGTCGCGCCACGTCACCCAATCATACTGACTCCCATGTCGTGCCACCCAATCACGTATGTCCAAGTAATTTAAGATTAACAAATCAGTCCAAGCTTGACTCCAGTAGTAGTTTAAGATTAACTAATCACTCTCTACAATGTAATTTAAAATAATCTACAAAGTAATTATTGAGTTTATTTTGTATTAAGTCATTTCCTATGGTAGTCACATATATACAGTGGGAATTGGTAAACCATTCATTCAAAGCACAATCTCCTCCCACTTTCCCAGAGACTGACCCAGCGAATGCCAACCCCCCAAGTCCTTCATTGACTTGGCCCCCCCCAAGTCCTTCATTGACTTGGGCCCAAGTCCTTCATTGACTTGGGCCTGGTCATTTTCTTATACAATTATACGATTCTTTTTTTGTTTAGAAAAGAAAAAAATAGTTGAAAGCTACTTCCATGCTGTTTCTCTCAATTATATAAGTCCCCCTTTTCTTCTTAGCTTCTTCACTACTTGACAGTCTAAGAATCTTGAGTGAAGAGACCTGAATTCTATCAAGCAATCAACCTCTATGAGGAGACTCCTCAGATTTGTTCTTCCTATTGCCTTGGTTCTCTGTTTTCTACTTTCTTACTATGATGTCTCTTCTATTATGATCAACACAATTAATAGTCTCGCCGATTTCAGCCAATTCATTAACAGGAAGGCCTTGTTTATCTTCTACAATGTCATCCTTCTCTTCATTGCGAGAGATTCTGGGTTACTTGCTCCTTGTGTTAATGCCATGGATGTGAAGGAAAGAGGTGAGGAGGAGGAGGAGCAGAAGCCCATATTGGTTGAGAAGGCTTTGGAATTGGAGCCTATGGTTGAGAGTGACAAGGTTTTGGAAGTTGCACTTGTAGAAGTTGATGAAGAAGAAGAGAAAGAGGAACCGGAAGTTGAGGAAATTGAAGATGACTTGGGTGTTGATGAGCTGAACAAGAGATGCGAGGAGTTCATAGAGAAGGTGAAAAGGGACAGGATTTTGGAGGCTTCTCAACTTGTTCTTAGAGTTTAAGTCGAAGTGAAAGGAAATATCAGCTTCTTCTGGATGTCTTGTACAAATTAATGCATCTTGTTCACCGTTTTAATTCTTTTTTAAAATAACCAGAGGATTTTAGGGCTTAAATCTAATAACAGCATCCATTATCGTTGGCTAAACCTATTCTATCTTTAGCAATGAGATTTTAACCTATTCTATCTTTATACTGCTATCGTTATTTCTAAAATTTGATAAAGTAAAGTATTCGACGGATCTTGTTCATCCGTTTAACGCTTTTTAAAATTTTTTTTATTAAAAAATGAATGGACGGACCTTCATCATCCGTTTGAGAGAAGAAAAAAAAAGCTGAATTGTGTCGGACGGTGCTTCTTCCTCCGTCTCTCTTTACATTTTTTATTTTTTTTAAATTCGTTTACACCATTAAAAAAATAATAATAACTAAATGAACTGTGCCAGACGGATGATCTGGCCTGATTGTTTGGTTTTTATTTATTTATTTTGTTTATTTCACCTAGGCGGAAATGACCTATTTGGCCCTCCTTTCATAAAATCTGAAAACTCATTTTGGGGTAGATTGGTCAGTTCTTCAAAGGTGAATAGTTTAAAGCTGAAGTGTCACGTTTAATAAATATAATTTATAAACTTTACCTATTTAATATATTTTATTTATTTATAAATTATAAATCAACGAGAGACGGAAGATCTTATCCGTCTTTCAATTTTTTATTTATTTAACTAGACGGCATATCTTCATCCGTCCCTTTCGTCAAACGGTTGAACATCACCCGTCTCCTATATTTAGCAATTGTATAAAGACGCTGCTAAGTTTAGCACTCTACTATTCATTTCTATCCTAAATTATGGGTTTTTAGCAAACGACTGTGAGGCGTTTTTTTAAAATCGATTTCTAATTTTTGAGTTTTTAACCAACGAAAGTGGATGCTCTTGGACACTAGTTTTGCTTTTGAAATCCACTATTATGGAAGCGATGACATGTTATCAAAATTTGTAAGTTGGGCTCCAGGCTACAGGCTCCAGTGACGGAGTAATTTAATGAGGATAAGTAGAATTTGTTTTCTGTTTTGGTTGTGTTGTTAATAATTTTAGTGTAGGAGCAATCAAATGACGAGTTATTTTATTGAAGAAGAAAACATTGATCTGGACCATCGATCAGAATATGGATATGGATGGTTAGAAACGTCTGGATCTAAATCTGGATGGCTGAGAAAGCATGAATTTGAATTTGGACAGTGGGAAATGCTCTACATTGGACAGTGGGAAATGCCCTACAATCATGCAAAAAGTTTCACACAGGTTGTGGTTCAGGCGTAAGACCCTCCAATGCTCAAGTCAGTAACCCCGAAGAAAGGTTAGAGGTGTTTTATTGGAGAAATATTCATTACTTTTTACTGAATGAGGGGAGAGGGTATTCATAGGCTATAAATAAGTTATAGAAGATAAACCTGAAAGAGTATATTTTAAGATTCGGTCGGAGAATCTTGTAGTGAAGGGATAGAATTAATATTTAATCCATGATTTGGGAGGATTTGACTAGCAGTTGTAATGAGTTGAAAATCCCCCTCTTCTTGGGCTGTAGGTGAGCTACAATTGTGGATCGTGTTGAGCTGATGGGCCCGAAGAAAGCCCATATTCTTCTAGAACGCCTGCTATCGTTGTAAAATTACTGTACTGCTCTTGTAAGCTTTGAGATGCGTGCTAAGACCATGTGGCTCAAATTTTTACCCATTCATAAGCTATCCACTTGTAAAGATTGTGTATCACAGTCCTCGTGGAGTAATTCGTTCTATTTCGGGCAATCAAAAGAGCATAATGACCTTTAGAATGCATGGAATCTTGTTTGGAGCTTCAAATGGTAGTTACTTTTTTTTTGAATTTTTAATTAACTTTTGTAAATTTATAATTAATTTTTCCCCCAAATTTATAATTATCTTTCGGAAATTTTTATTAACTTTTCCGAACTCATAATTATTTTTAAAATTTTAATTAAATATTCTAAATTTATAATTTTTTTAAGAATTATCTATCAAATAATTAGATGACGCAAATCTTGATGAGATTCGAAGGCCCCCATGACGCCGTACTCCAGGGACGCTCGAACAACCGGCCGAGCATAGATCTAGGCGAGACACAGATCGGCTCGGCTTGGCTCGGCTTGGATCGATCGGACCAGTTTAGATAGGACAGGTTCGAACTGGGAAAGCAGGCTAGATTGGTCCAAGAGCTTGGATCGACTGGGAGGCCAAGGCCGGTGGAGCAAGTCAGATAGATCAAGTGGCCCAGACCTGTTGGGCGGGTTCAGATCGGCAGAGGGGATTTTGATTGGTCAAACTTCTGTTTTTTGCGCGTATCTCACGAAGTGCTCGAACAACAGGCCGAGCACCGAGCCTATGTAATCTTTGTGCATTTCTTGCGGGGGCTCAAACGACAGGCCGAACACCAAGCCTAGGTGATTGTCTGTTTCTTGTGAGGGGCTTGAATGAACGGACAAGCACCGAGCCTAAGCATTTGTGGCGGCTCGATCAACAGGTCAAGCACCAAGTTTGGGTGATTTTTTCGCGTTTCTTGGGAGGGGCGGGGCTCAATCGATAGGCCGAGCACCGAGCCTAAGCAATTTTTGTGCATTTCTTGTGAGGGGCTCCAACAACAGTCCGAGCACCGAGATTGTGTGATTTTTTTGCATTTCTTGCTGGGCTCGAATAACAGACCGAGCACTAAGCCTAAACAGTTTTTGCGCATTTCCTGTTAGGGGCTTGATCAACTAGACGAGCACTGAGCATCGAGCATAAACATTTTCCACGCTTGGTCTTCCTTGACTTTTGGATTCCAGCGTTGGATGGGGTGACATGTTGGTGGCAAAGATCGTACTACATCATCATCTCTATTATCGAGATGTCCCTCGAGATTCTTCTCTACCTTCCCTCTATAAAATCCCCCACCCCTTCACATTTCTCATCATACTCTTCATTTCTCTATCAGAGCTTATCTCTCTCATTCTCTCTGTCTCTCTAGATCTCCAATTCCGACGAGTTCTTTGACTACTTTTATCGTGAATTCTTTGTCTCTTTCCCCCAGGTAATTTTTTAGTTTAAGATAATGTTTAGGTTCTAGTCCGGTGACTCAGCCTCTACGTCTGGCCGATAAAGAGATAGTGAGGCCGAGGTGATCATCTCCAAGAAGCTCCGAGGATTAAATAAGGAAGTTAGTGTTTTCAGAGGAGAACTAGATGATGAAGGAGGAGCCCATTGAGTATGCAAGGGAAAGAGGTTTGAAGCATCCCCATCTTCAAGATCTGCTACTAGGTTTGTATGTACCCTGAGGATCTTCAAGACTTTGTGAGATTCGAACCATGGTCCCCTTTGCCTGTGGGTAGGGATATGATCGAAGCAGACAATATCCAAAACATTCTATCAAGCGAGGGCCTCTTGACTATTCGGAACATCTTCTTCATTCATTGGGATTATGGGTTGTTACTCCCTAGCCCCAAGATCGGACACACTAATATTCTGCCGATCGATCCCTTTATCAAGGAGGTGCACAATTGGTTCGAGGTAAGCCCAATGCAACAGAGACCTAATTCCTGGAAGCACATAGTGAGATATCTCCTATTATGTGGTAGAGCGGGGGTGTCGGTGAGCCTCAAATTCTTTTGTAGGTGCTTTGGTATTTGCTCTTACCAAGCTAGAAATGGTTGGTATTACCTCTCCCATCGGTTTGGGAAGCATGCGGTTCAGGGATAACCCAACTCTATAAAGGATTAGAAGTCAAAGTACTTTGTGGTGTATGGTGATAAACCATGGGATATTCCCACGTGTTGGCTTACGAGTTGCCGACCATGAGGCGTAAAGATCCCAAGGAAAGGGTATTGGTGAGGAGGGGTTAGACATGTGCGATCACATATTTCCTAAGGATTCGATGGTTTGGCCGTCCTTGGCTGAGAGGCACTTGGTTAAGTGGGGATTGAGTCCAACGGACCCTAGTATGTCCTTTGTTCGTGCTTCTTTGTAAACATTTATCTTATTTTTAACTTGTCAATTTTTCTTGCAGAATTGATCAGTCAAGACGAGATCTACGCTCGAAGAGCCGAGCTGTGTGGTAAGAGGAATGCTGACAAGCCGAAGGGTAAAAAGAGGCCATCAGTGTCTATCTACACCTCTCGGCCCTCGAAGAAGGTTATGGTTGTGGTAGAGGACTCCTCTACCAGGTTGAGAAGGGCACCCCCAGGCCCCACCGCTCTTGTTTTCTTTGATCTCGTTCAAGCTCCCCTCCCCGATTTCACCACCGACGGTCATGATCCGCGAAGGCAATCGCTCGGATGTTCCCCTAACCCAACCCGGGAACCAATGGGTGGAGGTCGGTGATCAATGAATTTCGCAGGCTTAGTTGCAACAAAAGAAGATTTATTAGTGAGAAGAGATCCTTATCTGGATAGGCTTTCCCTCCTTTCCAAGCTCCTCGTCTCCGAGACGACGACCTATCACCCTGGCTGGAGGTCCCATCACAGATTCAATGATCGAGGCGAGGGTCACAATCAAGGTGATAAACAACCTAGCCCCTCCCCGAGATCGACCAATGTTGGCATGTGAGACCTTCGACTCCAGCTACCTCAACTTCTCCCGAGCCCAAGTTGTGGTACGTAAGTAGTTCCTCTATCCTTTTAATCATTACTTCATCAATTTTTAAAGTGTTTGGAGTTTCTCTTTGCAGGCTTCTTTCTAGGCTGTCGAGAAGAAGATGCAATTCGACTATGAGACGAAGCTCATGAAGGGGAGAGTTACGAGGGTCAAGAAGGAGCTCCCTTACACCAAAGAGGCCCTTAAAGCTTCTCAAAAGAGGGAGCATGCCCTGTAGGTGCAGGTTAGCTCGCTCAACATTGAGCGGGAGAGGCTGCTGAAGGAACTTGGGAAACGTGAGTATAGGCTCTTGGTCTGTTTAGTCCAACGGATGTGTTCCAGGACAATTTTTGTTCTGTCTCGAGAAGACATTTGTATATTCATGTGTCAAGGGTCTGCAGGCCTATTCACAGAGCATGCAGGGTACATGCGCGTGTCGATGGTCGGCAGGCCTATTCATGGAATGTACCTGGTGTATCTGTACGTCGAGGGCCTTGCAAGCCTATTCGTGGGGTACACAGTTGGGAGGTGATTCTCTAGTTTTAGAGCTATTCTTGCATGATGCTTGCGCGTCGAGGGCTGTGGTGCCTATTCGCAGAGTATTTTGGATCTTGTTTTCCATTACTGTAGTAGGATTAGTTGCATAATGAGGGATTTAACCCTATAAAGTAGAGATTGTTAAGGGATTGCACCGGACTTATGTACTATGGAATGCATAGAATTCGACAAGTATGCATTAGAGAGTCAGCATATAGTATTGATGTTTTCTTGACTTGGTTTCATGCATGTGTTTTCCCGTTTTCTTACACTTGACACTTAGTCTAGATTCAGTTGATGTTTTCATGTGTTACTTATTACTATCTTATAATCCTTGATGTTTTCATTCTTTACTTATTGTTATCTCTCATTTTATTTATTCTTGCTGTTAATACATGTTGTTGATGACTCTATGTTTTATGGTTTAATTATGTTTTTTTTTTTAGGGAAAAGGTGGAATAAAGCCACCCTGTTTCATTAATAAGGCGTTAATAAAACAACCCCTGGTTTAATTATGTTGCTTTTGTTTTTATGTCACTCACACCGTTATGACTGATCCCTGTAGTTTTGGGGGTTAGGATTATCTCTAGCCTCATGTTTTACAAGTAGGTGCTTGTAGCTTGGGATTTGGATGCTTGTGCTAAATTAATGATTATGACTTGTGTAAAGTTGTAAGGGATGTGTTGTGAAGAAAGTTTTGTAATTCAAGGTGTTTTGTATTCCGCTGTATGTTGTAAACAATTACTGTAATAAAAGTTTGAAATAAAAATTATCTGTGTTTTTGGCTATATTTACTATTGCAATTGAAGTTGAGGCTGGAAATTGTGCCACATATTTCTGAGATATCATATTGGAAATTTGGGGCGCTACAATATATATATATATATATATATATATATATATATATATATATATATATATATATATAGTATGTCTATTAAGAGCTGGGAAGTTGGAATCCTTATCGGGAGTTGGAGATCCCAGCCATCCGATCGATCTTGATCGTGATCGGACGGCTGAAATCGACAGCCGCTTATCTTCAGATAGAATCAGGGGTAAAAGGGGTATAATCGAATTCCCCTCTATCTCTTATCTTCTCACGCTCTCCTCTCTCCCGCTCTCTATTTATCGAAACCCTAATCCCAGCTCTTATCTTCTCGCGCTCTCTCTCCCGCTCTCGAAAATCGTCCCGCTCTCTTCGAAACCCTAATCCCTATATCTTCTCTTCTCACGCTCTCTCTCCCGATCTCTATCTTCGAAACCCTAATCCACCACTCTTCGAAACCCTAATCGAAGAGAGCGCGAGTGGAGCTCTCTCTCCCGCTCTCTTTCTTCGTCACCTGTGTAAACCCAACTCCACGATCATAAAGTGTTCTCCAGCCGCTTATCTTCAGATCTGTTGAGTGGTAAAAGGGGTATAATCGATCATCCCCTATCTCCCTTATCGTTTCAGCACCAAAGAAGAGCTCTCACAAATTCGTTCTCTCTCTCCGACGGAAAACCGAAACAGCGATAAGGGTTTCGATTTCTCAGCTCATTGGGTTCTGCCTCTCTCAGATTCCGGAGGGAAGTGTTTGACTCTCATAAATGCTTTTATGATTTCTGTTTAATTTCTTGCATTTTCATTCGGTTTTGTGTGTAGGCAATGATGAGATTGATTTTGATATGAGTTGGTTACAAAATTTTTGGGCATTGAAATTATTGTTTTCAAGGGTATTTGGTTGTGTGCCATGATAATTATTCAAAGTTGAATAGAGATTGGGGTATGAGCGGGAGAGTAGATGGTGAAGAAATGAAATAAAGGTGTTTGAATGTCCAATGCCCTCAACACTTACCTTACATTTATGTGATTTGAGACTAGCTCAATTCATCAAATTTTTGGGCACCGATGACACATAATGATTGATAGTATTAGTATAATTTTTGTAACTGACATTGGATACATATGTGTTGGATACTCATTTAAGCCTTTTGGTGTTTGATTCTCTTCTTCGGTGTGTTGGTTTAGGCAGTGATGCAAAACACTTTATGATCTGAATAATTATTTCAATCCTGTTTTATGTATTCTTGATTATATATCTATCATATCCTAGTTGGCGCGGCACTCTAATGCAACCCTACTTATGAATAGTGTGTTCTGAGCCTACTGGTTTTTTTTAGTCTACATATATTCATGAGTAAGTCTATTATGTGTGCTTGGTCGATTGATTGTGAGAAGATAAGAGATAGGGGTTTTTGATTTTACCCCTTTTACCCCCAAACATTCTGAAGATAAGCGGGATCGAATATGAGTCGTTCCATCGCGATCAATCGCGAACGAATGGCTAAAAACCCCCGCTCTGGATAAGGATTTCAGCTCCCAAGCTCTTAATAGACTTACTCTCTATATATAAGACAGTTGATGATAAGCTCCGAACAACACAAACAGAACATGAAGTATCAAATTTTGTCAGCTCAGAACAAACAGAAACTATATTTTTTTGGTAACTGATGTAGGATGCGTATGTGTTGAATACTCATTTAAGCCTTTTGGTGGTTGATTCTCTCCTGTGGTGTGTTGGTGTAGGCAGTGATGCAAAACACTTTATGATCTGAATAATTATTTCAATTTATTGTATTTATTCTTGATTATATATCTATCATATCCTAGTTGGCACGACACCCCAATGCAGCCCTAGTTATGAATAGTGTGTTCTGAGCCTACTGGTATTTTTTAGTCTATATATATTCATGAGTAAGTCTATTATGAGAAGAGGTCGATTGATCGTGAGTAAGAAAGAGAGATAGGGGTTTTTGATTTTATCCCTTTTACCCCGAAACATTCTCAAGATAAGCGGGATCGAAGATGAGTTGTTCGATCGTGATCAGTCGCGAACGAATGGTTAAAAACCCCGGCTCAGGATAAGGATTTCAGCTCCCAAACTCTTAATAGACTTACTCTATTTATATTAGACAGTTGATGATAAACTCAAAACAACAGAAACAGAGCATGAAGTATCAAATTTTTTAAGCTCCAAACAACAGAAAACTAGATTTTATAGTAACTGACATTGGATGCGTATGTGTTGGGTACTCATCTAAGCCTTTTGGTGTTTGATTCTCTCCAACTGTTTGTTGGTGTAGGCCGTGATGCAAAACACTTTATGATCTGAATAATTATTTCAAGTTTGTTGTATTTATTCTTGATTATATATTTATCCTATCCTAGTTGGCACGACACCCCAATGCAGCCCTAGTTATGAATAGTGTGTTCTGAGCCTCCTGGTTTTTTTTAATGTACATGTTCAGTGTCTGTTGTTCTGAGCTTACAAAATTTGAAACTTTCATGCTCAGCTTCTGTTTGTCTTGAGCATACACAATTTGATACTTCATGTCCAGTTTCTCCTGTTCATTTTCTGTTTGTTCTGAGTTAACAAAATTTGATACTTCATGATGTGTTTCTGTTTGTTCTGGGTTTACCAAATTTGATACTACATGCTCTGTTTGTGTTTGTTATGAGCTTACAAAAATTGATACTTCAGACTCTGTTTGTGTTAGTTCTGAGCTTACAAAATTACACACTTCATGCTCTGTTTCTGTTTGTTCTGAGCTAACAAAATTTGACACTACATGCTCTGTTTGTGTTCGTACTGAGCTTACAAAATTTGATACTTCATGATCTGTTTCTGTTAGTTCTGAGCTTACAAACTTTGACACTTCATGCTTTGTCTCTGTTTGTTATGAGCTTACAAACATTTGATACTTCATTATCTGTTTCTGTTTGTTCTGAGCTAACAACACCAGATACTTGTTTCTCAGTTTCTGGTTTTTCTGAGCTAACAAATTTTGAACTTCATGTTCAGCCTCTGTTGTTCTGAGCCTACTATATTTGCTGAATGATATTTTGTGTTCTGAGCCGACTATATTTTGTAATTATTTTGTCTTTTCCAGGTTAAATGAGCTATGTTTAATTTTGATTTCAGGTTGATTTCAGCATGAAGTGCTTCTTGGAGCTATTGAATACTGGACTACGCGAAAAGTTGACATTTGGAGCAAAAAAAAAATTGTGTTTTTGTTGACACTATACAAAAAACTGTATATTAGGAGCAACAATAAGTTGTATACTTTCAGTATTTGTAAAGTTTTTCATGTACCTGCGCGTTATTGAACATTGTATTACGTTGTAAAATTTTTGTTAAGTTTCAGTTTTTTGTAAAGTGTCAGATGTCAAGAACATTTGTTACGTTGTAAAGTTTTTGTAAAGTATTACCTTACAATTCTATGAAGATCGAAATTCTTCCACATATTTAGTTCATTATTGTTTTGGTGTCATGATCGAAATTCATGTGATTTTTTGGTGTATTACGCAGCATGAAGTATCAAATTTTGTAAGCTCAGAACTAACACAAACAGAGCATGAAGTATCAAATTTTGTAAGCTCAGAACTAACACAAACAGAGCATGAAGTATCAAATTTTGTAAGCTCAGAACTAACACAAACAGATCATGAAGTATCAAATTTTGTTAGCTCAGAACAAACAAGAAACACAGCATGAAGTATCATATTTTGTAAGCTCAGAACAATCAGAGAAAGAGCATGAAGTATCAAATTTTGTAATTCTCAGAACAAACAGAAACACATCATGAAGTATCCAATTTTGAGCGCTCAGAAAAAACAGAAACACAGCATGAAGTATCAAATTTTGTAAGCTCAGAACAATCAGAGACAGAGCATGAAGTAACAAATTTTGTAAGCTTAGAACTAACACAAACAGAGCATGAAGTATCAAATTTTGTATTCTCAGAACAAACAAAAACACATCATGAAGTATCCAATTTTCTTAGCTCAGAAAAAACATGATACAAACAGAGACAGAGCATGACACATCAAATTTTGTTTCAACTATTTTCATTACAGTCCATACATTGGTTACACAATAAAGAATTCCATTTGTCGAAGACTGTTCTGAAGGTATCTCCGGTTCTTCGCTAACGACCTTGTTCTTACTCTTGAATTCCTGCACAAAATTATTCATCAAATAGAAAAAATGCAAGTACGTATGTGGTATGTTCCTGGAGAGTGTATGTTGAACAAGGTTAAAACTTGTAGGCTCAGAACAAGTACAACAAAAAACAGAAAACTGTAGACTCAGATGCAAAAATCGTGCCGGCTCAGAATAACACCACCATGAAGTATCAAAATTTGTAAACTCAGTACAAATGCATTTGAAAATGAAGTTGAAAATGGGTAAGCTCAGAACAACTTTTATTGAACAAAAGGGTGAAGTGCCAAATAATTTCAGCTTCCCAACTCAAAACAAACCCAAATTGAACATGAAGTTCAACACCATCCAATAATCATGAATAAACAAAATCATGCATAAACTTTTCATCACTTCCGCATAATAAATCAAGTATAAGTGAGTCAAATGTGAAATTTTGAATTTGTCACTAGGGCTGCTTCATTAAGCCACGCCGACTAGCGTGCAAAAAAAATTCAAGCTGCATAAACTTTTCATCATTGCCTACTAACTTGGAATTATAAACTATAAACCAAATATTTTTACCAACTTTTCGGGTATAAATTTCTTATCGAGCATCTATTTTATTTCCATCATTATTTTACCTGCACATAAAGAAGACATAACAGTTAATTTAATAAATGTGCTATAATGTATTAAAGAACAATAATGGCAGATATGGGTCAGAAATTATTTTAAATCATGTATGACACATACCTTGCAAAATCCACAGAAATAAACCAACAAAGTTCATGCAATATTTGGAGCCTCCTCTGTTATGGGTTCCATTGTTGAAAAAGTAGTAGAAGCTTGTGACTCATTTATAGTAGAGCTACACGATTAATATTCACAAAATGAAGATAAGATTATATTATATATAACTAAAATAAACTATAAAGTTTGTATTTAAATACTAACCTTTCCTTTAAAGGACAAGTGCGACTGTCATGATTAACAAGCTTCTTGCACAAACGACACTTTCTTAGTGGTTTTGCAGCCTTCTCCAATGCTTTCTCCTTACCCCCTTTAATTCGCTTCCCACTACCTTTAGTCTTTGCAATATCCGGTACATGAATATGGACTGTTTTAGATAGTGAAGTGTAACGCCCCGCCCCAATACTCAGACAATTTTAATATTTTCAGGATACAAATTAGATACTATGTAGTACAACTGCCCACCACAGGCTGCCTCTCAAAAGGTGGTTAACCAATTAGGTGACTCTTGATCATTGGCTAATTATATTTATACTCAAATTAGTTTTTGTATACTTCCCATGTGGGACTATATTTCTCAAATCCTTTTCAAATCTGTCTCAAATATGCAGCACCAGTCGACTGTACAATCGACCAGTCGACTGTTCGCTGCCAAACTGGGGTATTACATACACCCCCCCCCCCTTAGAAATCAGCATCCTCGCTGAGTACAGGGCACACATTGTAGCGCCCCGAATTTCTAATACAATATCTTAGATTATATGTGGCACATTCCCAGCATCAACTTCAATGTAATAGTACACATAGCCCAAAAACACAAATAATTTTATTCCAAACTTTATTACAACAATCTTTTTCAAATGCAGCGGAAATACAAACACCTTGAATTAAAAAAAACATTCTTTTTACAACACTTCTCTTTACAAAAATTACACAAGGCTCTATTACATTACTTATAATCTCCAAAGCTAACTCAAGCGTACAAACCCCCAAACTCTAAGCAGCAACCTGCAACATATGAGGCTAGAGATGATCCCTAACCCCCAAACTAAAGGGGTCAGCCATAAATGGTGTGAGTGACATAAAAACAAACAACATAATTTAATCGTAAAACATAAAGTTATCAACAACATGTATCATCAACAAGAATAAAGGAATGAGAAATAACAAATATGTATAGCATGGAAACATCATAGAATAAAATCAACAAGTGCATCTAGTCTAAGTGTCAAGTGTAGGAAAACTGGGAAACACATGCATAAAACCATGTCAAGACAACACAAAGTCTATATGCGGACTCTCTAATGCATACTTGTCGAAGTCTATGCATCCCATTCTACATAGGTTCGGTGCAAGCCCTTAACGTCTTCACTTCATAGGGTTCAATCCCCCGCTATGCAACTAATCCTATCACGATGACTAATACGAGATAAAGATAGACCGTGAGAATTAGCTCATGCCTGATAATTTCGGAGATGGATCCCACATCTCAGGTATTTTACCTGGATAATTCCGGAGATCATCCCACATCTAGACATAGACACATCATCACATGAATACCCCATGTGCGTCGCCTCGACTTTGATAATTCCGGAGATCAATCCCACATCTCAAGCAAACCACTTGGATAATTCCGGAGATATATCTCACATCTCAGGTAATTTACCTGGATAATTCCGGAGATAAATCCCACATCTCAAGATAGTTACTTGGATAATTCCGGAGATTAAATCCCACATCTAAAGCCATACTGAGGTGCATAGCTCATGTTCCCGTTCATCATATCACCACTAGTGCCTGTCCTTATCATTTGAGTTATTTAATTACTCAACGAATCTCCTAGAGTAGTGTACCCTACCGGACTAAAATCAAAACTGAATAACTGAAAAACAAAATAACTCAATACCGGTATACTAGGGTCACTCACCTCTAGAGACTCAAACTCAAAGTCTTAAACAACTTTCCACTAAACAAAATTAGCTCAACTGAATATCTCAAATCAAAAGCTTAACTGAAGACAAAGTATAGACTGAATTATCTGAAAACCAATCATTCGAAATAACACTAAAGTTTACAAAGATCCTTCAGTAAAAGTCGACTTATACTGTGATAAGTCGACTGTCCAGAAAGGGCTGAAATAATTTTACAAAATAAAGATCTCAGGGCACCAGTCGACTGCCTAAGAGTCTAGTCGACTGTCCACACAAGAATCTGACATAATTTTACAAAACAAGTTCTAAGTATACCAGGTCGACTGATAGGGGTCTCAGTCGACTGTCCAGAACGGAATTTCAAAAGGCTCATGATACAACAGTATGGTCATACCAGTCGACTGATAGGTGGACCAGTCGGCTGTCGGCCTACAGTTTACATAATTTAGATCTGAATACAAAATCAAGTCTAGAGTTTTCTAAAGATTCAATGTTTATGAAAGATAGTTCGTATTCAGGCAAAATGACGAATCTCAAGAATCTCCATTAAGGATATATTACTCAAAACGTCAAATATGTCAAAACCCAACTTCTCATGTTCTAGATCTCTAATTCTTTCATTCGGGTTTCTCAAGACTAAGTTCTTTCACAACTTCTAAATCAAAATCTGATTTTCAATATGTAAGTTCCAGGTGTTCATCATCCGATAAAAACCACACTCAAATCTTAATAATACGGTTTTATAACAAAGATCTACTAATCATTCTTAGATTTCACAACATGGTATAAGCAATAATCATTATTCACATGAATCATACCAAATTTCAAGATCTATATCATTCACGCCATCCAATCTAACATCATTACCACTCGCATACATAGATCAACAACAAGATAATTTATGCCATTCACAAACAAAACAAAACACACAATGTCACTCACATAAATCAAACAACAAAACATATTTATATCACTCACCTTTAATTGAGAAGATTCAACGAAAAGGTCTTCCTTTTGCTAGATCCAAACTTCTTCTTTCTCCACCAAAACAAATCTCCAAAATTCTGTATATTCTCAGCAATGACAGCTGCAAAATCCTTTTAAATACAGGCCGGGATTGAAAGGAATTAGGGTTTTTGAAGTACTTTTGCAAAATGGTCCCTTTTCAATTTATTACTTCACATATATAACCTTTCTTAGTTAAAATAAGTTAAATAAATCAAAACTAAATAAAATCCTTTTACCACTAAGTTTTCCAACAACCCAGCACGGCCCAGAGATAAGAAAATCCCGAATTTACACTCAGGGTGGCGATTTTGCACAAAAGCCCTCCCTTTTGTAATTTTGCAAATACCTCATAAAATATTCATAAAAATCCAGGAAAATCCGAAATAATATCTAATAATACATATTATATTTTCCAATCAAAATATTTGACTTTTACTTTCCAGAAAATATTTGCACAAGATTCTACATGAATTCCATATTTGCAAAAATACCCTTTTTGTTTAAATCTTCACCAAATCGACTTTAAATAAAATCTAAATATATTTAAATTCAAATGATGACCATGGAGAACCAAAATATTAGTAAAAACAAATTTTCATAGTTTATTTAAGATCCAAATGACTTTTTTACATAAAAGCCCCTCTCTTTCGAGATATTTGTAAAAATAGTTTCTTTATTCAGAAAAATCCCAAAATTTAGAATACACTCCATAATAAGTATGAGAACTTATTAAAAATATCAAATTGTATATTTACACCAAAATTATCTGCACGTGTTTCGCACGTGTAAAAAGATAAATCTTTTAGAAAATACTAATTACATTTTCAGTAAATCATTTTAATTTATTTTCAAATCTTTAAATTAATATTTGAAAATACGGGGTTCTACATCACTCCCTCCTTAGAAGAGTTCTGTCCTCAGAACTACTGCTAATGGGGTCCAAACAAACACATCAAGAAGGAATGAAAACTTATGGATAGAAATATAGTTTAAAGAAATACAATCACACAAGGGAATGCACTTTAACAAAGAAGTATAACATGCAGACGAAACACAATCATGCAAAAGAATTCAGAAAATTAAACTTCCGCTGCGCAACTCTGATAACTGCCACCGGAAGCCACGCTGCAACAATTACTGAACTCCTGAATCTACTTCTGACCTTCTGCTTCATCCTTCCGAGAATCAGTGGCCACTCCCTCCTTAGAAAGGGAAATGACTAAGGATAGCCACCTCAAGACCTTGCCTGAAAACACCTTAAGCTCCACACTGAGGCTAATAAGAATTGGGCGACACAATTGCATGCAAGAAATCATTATCAAATAAAGCTTTTGTCTTTATTCCATTAATCCAAATAAATCTTGTTACATGAAGAAAAATACTCAATCTTCAACTATTCCCCAATTAAAAATTTTACTTAATACAAAAGAATGAATTTCCAAGTTCTTGCACACACGAGTAATAATCCTGAGTATCCTCATCAGTCAATGCAGACTCTCGCCCCTTTTCATATCCTTGCCCTTCCCGGCACCATCTTTCTTCAGCTGCGGACAGTTCGATCGAATATGCCCTTCACGATCACAACGATAGCATGCCTTCCCAGATTTGGTGCATGCTGCTCGATGATGTCCTGTCTCTCCACAATTGAAACAGGTTTGCTTCGCCAACTTCGGACACGTTGACCGGTAATGACCTGCCTCCTTGTAGAAATAACAAGTCACTTCCCGAGTTGCAGGTGCCTTCTGTACTGGGTCACTGGACTTGACTTGCTTCGCTGGGGATTCCTTCCCTTCCTGATCTGATGCTGGCCTCCTCCTCTTGAGAGACTCGTCCTGCTTGATGGGATCAGCGTTAATAAACACTGGTCCAATCCTAAGATTCCGATTCTGGTTCCGAATTTGTACCAAATTAACTGCCATCAGCGCATCCAGAGTCTGATACACCTTGGCAAACTCAGCCTCAAGATCAATTCCTGTTCCTCGAGAACTATCAGATCCATCCTCATTGTTGTCCTCGTTCCTGGGTCTGGATGCAACCATACTGATCACTACAAAACGAGGGTAAAGTTAGAGCATCACACACATATTTCACATTCACATCCATACCCTATGGTAAAAACATAACCATACCCCAAACCAAAACATCATGTTTCAAACGAAAGGAAATATATGCCTAAGCACAAAAACAAATGTGAATGAGAAAATACATATGTAGTATAGCAAATTTTCATAAGGAATATATCATCAAATATACAATAATGTAGGAATTAAACAAATGTAAAATGGTATGCATAGTAGGTATGTTGAAATATGTGGTACATATATAGGAATTTGTAGGAAGTACATGTAGTAATCAAGAATGTAATGATAATAAAATTTAGGTAAAATATAAGTAGTGGGTGCACATAGTACATTCGAAAAGTATGAAACAACACATTTAATAAGTAGCTTTTAAATAGTGGAAAGAAATTATAACAAAGGCGGTCAACTATAAGTAATAATAAGGGTATCGAATATAAGGTGCAAAAACATAGTTAATAATAAAGATTTAAATGTGCAGAAACATATCATATTTATATGAGTAAAATATTGCAATCAAGTTTAAATGCTCCAAAATAAATAAGACAATACAAAATAATGGAAAATATAGTATTGAAAAATCTAAGTACATATAATAAAATGGAAGTAAATATGCAAAACAAAATTTATAGTATAGCAAAACAATAATGAAAGGAAATAAAAGTAGCAACAATAACTTAACGCGTAGTAATTCAAAATTTTAAGGTAATATGTAAAAGTAATATCAAAGTATACGAGTAACAAAAATGCACATGAAAGTAAGATAAATAAGACGTCAAGAAAGAAATGGGTAAGAGTCGCAAAATAAAATGAGTTTGTGAAATGCTAAAGGATGCATTATTGAATTACAGCAAAAATTGCCAAATAATAACTTGGACAAAAGAATAGGAAGTAAAACCGATAGTAAAGTCAAAGAAACAATTTTTAAAAGGAAACAAGTCGATTAGTAAAAGTTTAATCTTTGCGCTCATGAATAGAAATAATATAAGCTCGATTGGAGACATAGATAAAAAGAAATAAATTCGGTTGCTGACAATAAAGGAAACCGAATAAAAGTAAAATAAGTTGATTTCACAAAAGTTATTTAGTAAGTAAACCAATATAAAACGGTAAGAGTGATAGGATACAAGAGTGAGCACAAAATTGAGGTGCACAAAATATACAAGAGAGCAAATAATTAAAAGAATCTAACGGAAGATAATTAAATTTTATAACTAAGAATAAATAAATAAATGAAAATTTCTTTGGCGAAAATCATATGATCCAGAAATTATATACAGTGGGTAGGATAGCAAAATATATAGTAGGTCATGAATATGTAAAATAGAAATTATATAAGTCGAAAGGGTAACACCTCACATGAATAAATATCGATTACACAAAGCGAACAAAGAGGTCAAAATAGCCAGTGAGAAAATATTTGCTTTATGCAAAAATAATCGATACACTTGCGATAAAGAGATTTCATTCAAGTCTTAGCATACAAACAACCTAAATCTCATTACAGGTCTTCATGACCAAACATTCAAATCACGCACATCATATGTCTACCAGGGTACTCACACTTCTAATGTCCACCTAGGTTGTATTTAATGTCCACTTGTGTACTCACACTTCTAATGTCCACACCTAGGTTGGTTTTCATACTATGTCTATTATTACTATTGAAGCATGCTCTGATACCAATCTGTAGCGCCCCGAATTTCTAATACAATATCTTAGAAAATACGTGGCACATTCCCAGCATCAACTTCAATGTAATAGTACACATAGCCCAAAAACACAAATAATTTTATTCCAAACTTTATTACAACAATCTTTTTCAAATGCAGCGGAAATACAAACACCTTGAATTAAAAAAAACATTCTTTTTACAACACTTCTCTTTACAAAAATTACACAAGGCTCTATTACATTACTTATAATCTCCAAAGCTAACTCAAGCGTACAAACCCCCAAACTCTAAGCAGCAACCTGCAACATATGAGGTTAGAGATGATCCCTAACCCCCAAACTAAAGGGGTCAGCCATAAATGGTGTGAGTGACATAAAAACAAACAACATAATTTAATCGTAAAACATAAAGTTATCAACAACATGTATCATCAACAAGAATAAAGGAATGAGAAATAACAAATATGTAAAGCATGGAAACATCATAGAATAAAATCAATAAGTGCATCTAGTCTAAGTGTCAAGTGTAGGAAAACTGGGAAACACATGCATAAAACCATGTCAAGAAAACACAAAGTCTATATGCGGACTCTCTAATGCATACTTGTCGAAGTCTATGCATCCCATTCTACATAGGTTCGGTGCAAGCCCTTAACGTCTTCACTTCATAGGGTTCAATCCCCCACTATGCAACTAATCCTATCACGATGACTAGTACGAGATAAAGATAGACCATGAGAATTAGCCCATGCCTGATAATTCCGGAGATGGATCCCACATCTCAGGTATTTTACCTGGATAATTCCGGAGATCATCCCACATCTAAACTTTTGGGTTCTGGGGTAGCTAGGGTTTGTGAGTCTGGGGGAGATGTGGTAGAAGAAAGGTTTTTTTTAAAATTTTTTTTTTAATTTTATTTTTAATTAATTATGTTTTGGCAATTGGTGCGGGGCAATTGGTGCGGGCTGCAAATGTTAATTCCTACTTTTGCTCTCCTTTCTCCATTTCAAAATGGAGAAAGGAGAGAGGGGCTAGGCCTATTAGCTTAAGATATAGTATAATATAGATCTTAGCTTTCTTTGTGTTTTATTATATAGATATATATTAGATTTGCCTGTGGGCACGTGCCTACGACACGTCTTCGGAACGATACAACACACGAAAAACTCTGTAAACAGTAAAACAATAATTATATAGTTCAAGTTTGAATAGTATGATAATAATTAGTTGTAAATAAAAATCCATGTTTCTATTAGTATATGTCAAAAAATAATTATAAATGAGGGTGTAAAATTAAACTTCTTAGAACTTTAAGTGTGAAAAATGATGAAATTTAAGTGTTGAAGAGATATTTACTATTTTCAATATAACATGTGCAAAAAAAACATAAAAATTCTGAAAATTTTACAAACCTGAAATCTTAAAATCTAAATTTCTAAGTAAATAAAGAAAGAATGGGAGAGAGAGAAAGAGAGAAATATGAAAAATTGAAGAGAGAGGAGAGAGATAGTAATAAAGTAATGAATTTTTTAGAATTTGGGGGGAAAAATTTAATTTTGGGGTTTGAAATTTTGGACGGAAAAATATATTTTGTAAGAATCGATGTAGGCCAATGATTTTAGTAGAAATTGAATGAGAGCCACTTGATAGCTTTCTTTGTAATTTATTATATAGATATATGGTTAATGGCAGCAGATTCGTAAATAATGATTAATGGCAAAAGTTGGAGAAATAAAATAAAATGGTGGGCCGGGCCCACATGAGAAAGAATTGCACAACAAGCTTTGTTGGCTATCAGGGGCGTATTTGAGTTTCAGGGGGCCCTAAGCAAGTTTCAAAATGAGGCCCTTTTTAAGTATGCAAAATAAAAAATTAGAATTATTTAAATTCAAACAAACTTTGAGCCAGGAGGACAAACTACTTAAATGAAATCAAATATATATATATATAACCTTCCAAAAAAAATTTAATTGATAATGTACGCATTTTCCATAAAATGTATCATGGCAAAAAGAAACTTTGACAAACTCTAATAATAAAAACGAAATACATGATCTCAACTATTTTAAAAAGTCTTACTTGCTACATTTAAATCTTTAACATTGCATACAGAATCCATGTTCACCAAAGCAAGCTCATTGTTTACATCCAAAATTTGCCTACAAAATAAAACACACAAAAAAATATTACTTAAACATAACTCTTCTCACATTTTTAGAAGCAAAATCATTGGTTATGCTTTGATAGTCGAGTTTTCCTATTAGATCATGTTCAATTGATAACATGGCTAACCCATTCAACCTTTCTTGTGACATTATTGACCGAAGATAAGTTTTAATCAACTTCAACTTTGAAAAACTTCTTTCCGCTGATGCAACTGTAACTGGTACAGGTAACAAAATTCTATAAGCTATCCACGCATTAGGAAAACCAATATTGCCATTTCTTTCTTTCATAAAATTTAGCACTTCAGTTGGTCTCTTTGCTTCATCTGGTAAGACTTCCTTTAAAATTTTCAACTCTAAAAATAAGTCTCTTCCATCCACATCTGAGACATCGCCTTGTTTCAAAAAAATTTCAAGATTCAAACAATCACTCTTCAAACTACAATCACTAGCATAATTTAACTTCTTCAAATCAAACAAAAATCCAAATATCTTTTCATATGTTTTAAATTGTTCAAACCTACTCCTTGGAGAAGAAAGAGCTTGATCTACAATAAATATGAAATAATTAACTCTAAAGGATTCTTCAGCTGATTGTATCACATCTTCACTGGGAGTCTCATCAAATTGTTTTTTTCTTTTAACTAACCGTTTTTCATAAAATATTGCCTCAATACCCATTTCATTTGCTATTTTTTTAGCTTCAATCATTGCTTCATCAAATCCAGTTTCTCTATATTTTTCAAAAAATGAAATGAGCCCTTTCAATTCTTCTATGGCGACATCAATATTCATATATTCACTTTGAAAAATTTTACTCACAGAGTTGATTGCAAATAATAAATTATGCCAAATAATCATGCCAAATAAAAATTCAAAACTCTCCATTTCATTTTTGGCTAATGATGCAGCTTCACTAATTACTTTAGGATCATCATTAGAATTGGCTACATCAATTAAAGTATCTCTTATTTGTAAAGGTTGATATCTTATAGCTTTAACACTTTCAATACGACTCTCCCAACGTGTTTGTGATAATGGTTTCAGTGTTAGTCCTTTTACATTATCTTTGAAAATTTTCCAACGCTTTGTAGAAGCTGAAAATAAACAATATATGTGTTGGATAATTCCAAAAAAAGATGTAGCTTTAACACAAGAGTTAGCCATATCACAAAGGGCAAGATTAAGACTATGACAACCACATGGAGTGTAAAAGGCTCTAGAATTAATTTCAAGTAATCTTTTTTGTACACCTTTATGTTTTCCTTTCATATTAGATCCATTGTCATATCCTTGTCCTCTAATATCATCAATATTAAGTTGATTACTCTCTAATTCACTTTCAAGCTCTTTAAAAAGGCCAAGACCCGATGTATCATGCACTTTCAAAAAACCTAAAAAAAACTCTTCTACTTTGATTGGATTTGAAAAAACATCTACACATCTTACAACTAGTGACATTGGTTCTTCATGGCTTATATCTGGAGTACATTCAAGTATAATTGAAAAATACTTCGCTTCCTTAATTTTCTTCAAAATTACATTTTTAATCTCATTCGCCAATATTTGAATTAATTCATTTTGAATACTAGGACCAAGATAATGATAATGGATTTCACTTCTATTAATGCGCCTAAGATGTTCTTGCATTACAGGATCAAACTCACCGATCATTTCAGTAAAACTTAAAAAGTTTCCATTATTTCTTTGATAAAGTTTTTCAATGTGTCCACGAAATCCCATATTATTTTTAGCAAGAGTATTCACAAGGGCAATTATCCTCACTAATACTTGCCTCCAATGTTCCCTCTCTTTGTTAATCTCTTCTTGCACGCTTTAATCAATTGTTTGATTTTTTTTCAATCTAACTTCCAATTCAAGCCATTTACTTAAACAAGTAAGATGTTCACTACTAGTTTCATGTTTTTTAAGTCTTTGACCAAGATTTCTCCAATCATTATATCCTTCGGAAACCAAATTAGAAACATTTGTTTGTTGCGTAAACAATTTACAACAAAAGCAAAAAACTTTGTCTAAGAAATTTGAATATACCAACCAAACTCTATTTTGTCTCTCTCCGTTTTGTAATTGTCTAATATAGTATGAGCAAGAGAAATGTCTACTGAAATCATTTAGAGGAAAGTTGATATCATTAACTCTAATTGGACCTTTTAATACCAATAAGTCTCTAAAATCTTGATTAACAGTTCCCCATTTTCCTGGATCATAATTTAAAGGTTCATACTCTTTGTGTACATATTCATTATCTTCAATTTCATTTACCAGTATATTAACTTGGTTCCCTTCTTCATTTTCCAAATTTTCAAGTCTATCATCGTTATTATGCTCTTCATTCACTACATGTTCAAATTCCTCATTACTTGATTCATTTATATGTTCCTCATCAACCAAACCTTGAGGTTCAACATTTTCACTAGCCAAATTAGTTTGTTTAGTATTTTTTAAAAATTTGTCCATTGCACCTTTTTGAGATTTGGTAAATTCTTCAATTCTTTGTTTTTTTTTTCATGTCCAGAATCATATTTTCTAGGAGGCATACTTAAAATATTAAATTAACAATACAAAATTTCAGTAACAAAGTTAAGGAACAATAGTACCTAATTGTTGTAGCTTTGAAATTTTCCTTTTTCTTGAAATCTTCAATAATTTTCTCCAATTTCGATTTTCGGTCCCAAATCAGGAAATGAATACTCCTTCTCCAAATGATATCTGAATTTATAAAATACAAATACTAAATAAATAATGTAATTATTTATTTATATAATCTCTAATTCTCTAAATTAATAACTCAACAGTCAATAGTACAATTAATGAAAAAAGTTAATCTCAACCAGGGTCCATAACTGATAAGTGATAACTGAAAAATGGAAGGAAAAAAAAAACAAGAAGAAGAAGAGAACTTAGAAAAGATGTAGGCTGAATGGCTGAAGACTGATAACTGGAAATTGAAAAATGAAAAAAAAAACAAGAACTCAAGAAGAAGAAGAGAATCAAGGATGATTACCTAACTGTAGTAACTGGCAGGCGGCGCGCGACGATGGCCGATGGGCGAGGCGGCGCGGCGTCGATGCGCGACGCGCGGCGCGATGCGGCGATGGCCGATGGGCGAGGCGGCACGGCGTCGACTCGCGACGCGCGGCGCGATGCGGCGATGGTCGATGCGCGACGCGGCGACGGGCGCGGGCGACGCTGCGACTGGGAGATGGTCTGGTGGTCCCTCTGGCTCTGAATTCTGATTCTAGATTAAGAAAGATTTCAATAAGAATCAAGAAGAGAAATCAGGAGATGGAGAGAAAAGTTGAACTTGGGAAGTTGGGAGTAGATTGAGATGGAGAGAAATCAGGAAATAAGAAAGTAAAACGTTCAGAAATCACTCATATCAGGAGAAATCATGGAGACGGTTGGGTTTCCTTTCTCTTTTTTTTGTTTTTTTATAAATAACAGCAATTTTTTTAAGGGGCCCTAAAAGATCTGGGGGCCCAAAGCAGCCGCTTGGGCTGCTTGGGCCCAGATCCGCCCTTGTTGGCTATGTGCTTGTGGCAGATTGGTAATAATGATCAATGGCAAAAGTTGTAATAATTGAAAAAACGAATTAAAATGGTGGACCCACGTGAGAAAGAATTGCACAACAAGCTTTGTTGGTTCTGTGCTTGGTGATGATGTGGCGCCCAAGAAGGGGGGCCCACGTGATGGATTGGGCGGGGGCTCTGCTGACGCAGGAGAGAGAAAAGACGTGATTAAAATTGATTTCATATCGGAAGTTAACAAAAATAATTGAATAATAAATATAATTATTTATGATTAAGAGTCACATAATTGGTTAATCATTATTTTAGAGGCAGCCTGTAATGGACAGTTGCATTATAAATAATAAATAAATAACTAAATTTTCTGTGTATTGGGACGGGGCATTACACAAGGAAGGGGTAGCGTGGCGTGTGAGTTTATGGAGAATTTTGAAAGTGGGAGAGGATAAGATCGTGGTTGGAGGAGTTGAGTTATTATTATTATTATTATTTTATATTTAGTAAAAATGTGTGGAACACATGTAATTAGTTTAACTGAGATTCCTACTTTTTATCTCATTTCTTCATTTCAAAATAGAGTAAGGAGAGAAGGGATAGACCCATTAGCTTAATATATAGTTATAATTATATCTATATATTATGTTAATAGGAGAGAGAATGTACCCCATCTATCCTTTCTCCATTTTGAATTAGAGAAATTAGGACAAAATTAGGAATTCACACATAGCTTAACACGTCCACACACCCAGACACCACCTCCGCTCAATTTTTGACCGTTCTATCATTTAGATGCGTGAAAACGTGCGTAATCGAGGCTTCCGATCATGCCACGTCGCCACCCAATCACGCTTGTCCAATTAACTCAGCAGACATCACATGATCAACGTCCCATGTCGCGCCACGTCACCCCATCATACTGACTCCCATGTCGTGCCACCCAATCACGTATGTCCAAGTAATTTAAGATTAACAA